>RYFJ01001216.1:0-91770 GCA_003991445.1 Oryza meyeriana var. granulata
AGAGAGATTCTCTGAGCTCATGCAGTGAGGCCATTAAGAATAGAGCTACAGCCGGCTTTTGTCAGGAGAATAGAAGAGCTGCTTCATCAGCATGGAATGGTCGATCGATAGGGATTTGCTTCGGGCGTGGTGTTCCTTCGGACGCAGCTTGGGACTACTGTTTGACCAATTTCAATAGGCCGGGCGAAGCTCTAGAGACGGAGACGCTTTTTTCGTAATGTTAATACAAGCTGGAAAGCTAGCTTCGACAGTCTGGTTATCAATGGTTCTTTCTCTCCCCTTTTGATCGGCTTGCTCTCGTGCTTGCTACTGATGATTCACGTTGTTTAACCCTAACCTTGAGGATCACTTCGCTCGGATGACCAGGCAACGAGCTTTTCTGAAGGCCTTGTCCTCGCCGTTGGTTTGCATCGCTCGTGCTCCTATTGAGGGATCACTCGCGTTTCTCCTCTGGTTTGGTGCTCAAGGACAGCTAATTATAAATGACCTAAACCATTACCCCCGGTCGTCTCGCTCGTGCTTCCGTGGTGGAATCCACTCACTGTCAAAGTGATTGATCCAAAGCAAAGTCCTTCATTACTTTTGCTAAATACTAGAAAGAAAGTGGCGAAGGCTAAATAGTGGCTCATGTTCTGTATCAATGCATCATGCTACTGTGCTATTGGATAAAAGAGGCTGCTGGATTTTTGGATCACGGCTGAAACTGCCAAGCACGGACTAAAAGCTGGGCTCATGGATTCCTGAGTCAAACGACTACCATACATAGCATCAGAGCTGGAATCTGTACTAGTGTACAGAGAAGACTAGATGTGAAAACGCAACTTTACAGGAAGAAGAATCAGCCCCACTTTCCCTCTTGGAAGGAGCATAGCCCTGTAACCCTATAAAGAGGAAGAGAGTGTAATGCCTTGAAGATCTAATTTTTTTATTTAGATTACTCTAAACTAAAGAAGCGACGTGCCCTTCTTGAGTGAGGAAGGAACTGATTTCCAGTTTTCTGGAATTGAATCCGGTGCTACTTTTTTTTTTTGGGTATAGAATTGGACAAGCAACTTCTTTGCCGAAACTACTACTTCAAGTTCTTTGAACTCCCTTTTCTTTCTATTGAAATGAAAAGGAGAAAAAGTGAATTTCCAGTCATACGGCTACAAAATTCAGAACAAATTGGAACCATTAACTAGAATTCTCTTTTTATTTTGAATTGCAAGTAGTGAACGACTCTTAAATCGGTATTCTCTCCCGCCTGCCGCATAATAAAAGACAATGGATTTATGCCTAATCGGTAAACTCCAGGTCTGGATAGCATTATTATCTATGAATCCCCCTTATGTACATATCTCTATGGAGAATCGTTCTTTAATTTTTCATTGCATTAAATATCTTGAATAAAAAAAAGAAAATTGACTTTGATATGTAGAGGTCCAGAACTAGGTTGGCATGTACTTAAAAAAGTACTTACTTTATTTTAGAATTCTACAACGAAATCTTCTATTTTATAGAAATTCTACTACTACGAAACAAAAAAAACTCAATTTTCCAGGGAAGGACAGCTTTCTCTTTTGGCACAAGAGACTGATAAGGCAAGGTTTTCTTCTTCCCATAGGGGGCTTGGCAGAGAAGAAGGATAGAGAAGTTCTCAAGTCAAGCAGACTGGGCTAGGGCCTATTACTTTTTGAGGTAGTCACGCTAATGGCTGGAGTCATGCTTTATAAGCTTATAGCCAAAGGGAGGATAACGCAAGCAGACTAGTGAAGAGAAAGCTGAGCAGAATTCCTCCTCACGAGATTGACTTGTCTACTTACGAGAATATGCATTTCGAAATGAAAAGCTATCCCTAGAAAACAAAGAAAACAATAGGGGCGTAGCGAAGGCGCGTAGTGATGATAATGTTAATAATCTTCTGGATGAGCTCATTGCTCAGACTCGCATATACTTGTTCTATGCTCTACAGGCTAATCTGAGTAAAGAGGAGGCGCAAACTGTGAGATGGACGAAGAGAACACACACGATCGCACATAGCCTTCAAAGTCGTTTTTTTTATGTAGACACAGAGAAGGGAGCCCTTGATCCTAGATCAGTAAGAGAAAGACGTAATGAATTGGATAGAGACTCCTTGCTTTATTCAGTCATGACATGGAGCTTCAGCCAATCAAGCCTAGGTGCGGAAGATAAAGTAAAGTTGAGAAAGGCTCCATTTTCATGCAGTCTTCGCCGTCAATCTCGACCGCATAGTAAATACTCATTTTAGATCTAAGTTCAAAGAAATCACTGGGGATAGTAAATAGGGTAATCTTCGATCATGGGTGCGTGCGGGAAATACGGCCATGTGGAGTATTGATGAGGATCAGCCTAACTCCTCACATTCTTCATCTACTACTGCTGCTCCAGATCCAAGTGTCAACAATGCATATAGAGGACCTATCACACGAGCACGTGCACGGGAAATTCAAAACAAGGTGAATCTGTTCCTAAGTACTTTTAATTATGATATCCGTGAGAATAGTTTGCTTCCTAATAGTTGTACCTTGCTTGTGCTTAGGTTTGAGGGAGTTGCATCATTGGAGATTGGAAAACGAGAGGAGGAGCTTGCTGGCCCAACGCTATGTTTAGTGGCGGCGTCCAGATCGATGCATGGAAAGCACGGTGAAGTCTGCATCAACCTTGACGGCAAGCCTGACTATTTGCAGGAGTTGAGCAAGATCTATTCGTATTGGTCCAATTGCTTAATGGGGAAGATGGGTTCCTATTACAAGTGGAGGAGGACTTTACCTGAAAGGCCTACACGAATTCAACCCTTCCCTCACAAGGAAATAGAAGCAAATTCAGATTTGGCCCAACTCGGACTCGGATTGGCTGTTGGAGCAGTCCAAATTAATTCGCCCAAACACCCTCATACGGACTCCAATTTCGACGTTTGAGTACTTGTTGGAAAGCTGACATCGAGCCCGATCCAGATTGTACTCAGGGGCCACCAGATTCGCTATGGTTAAGCCGCAATGATCGAAACAATCAGCCGCATGTAATCTGTAGTTATCAGATTGAGTCCTAGTTTGTTTCCAAGTGTTAGGGATGTATATATGTCCATGTACTCGACCAAACCAAGAGAGACCACATGTTTATTCAGATGCAAACATTGCTCTTGTTCTTCTCCTAGGGTTTGTGCCGCCGCCGCCAATCTAGAGAGGGGAATTGGGAGTTCTGCCAAAGATTGTTCTTGCTTTTCCTTCCAGGGAATTGAGGGTTCAATAGGTCCACCCTTGCGTGGTCCAGTGGATCAATCTATCAAAGCGTGTGGTTGTGCGAATTCGAGGTGAAAGGTGCGTTGCACGGGTAGCGTGTTGTTCATCCAATTCGTGAGATTGCACGGTGTATCCAGATTCTACGTCGAGAAGGTCGGGCGCTCCCCGTATCAAGTATGCTGAGTTGGCGTGCTCTCTTTTGAGCGGGGAAGACTCCTGGGAATTCTGTGCTGTTAGCAAATGAATATACAGAAGCTCAGATGCCAGAAGAAGTTTACCGAGTTAAGAAGCTTATAGAAAAGCGTGCATTGCCTAAACTTGCCAGCTGTAGCTGGATCGAGGTTTGCAAGAAAGCCTGCAGCCTTTGTATATGCTTACAATACTGAGGTCAATTGAATAGAAATCTAAATGGCACATCCAACTAAAAAAACCAATCTTATCCCTTATTTAGAAGCCATCCCAAGGTCATAGCGGTCGTTGGCTAGCACTACATTCCATAAATTTCATCCTTTTTCTTTTTCTGCTTTTTTCTCCAAGGTTTCTGACGACTGTGCGCCTAGCTCAGTAACCAAGTAATACAGCTTTCGGGAGTGCTCTTAAGGCTTTGGGAGGAAAGATACAAAAGCTCATTTTATTCTATTTTATGCCGCGGACCTGGATCAGCACATTTTATTACAACTTCTTTAGGAGTATGACATAGGGGGAGCTAACGAACTTCTTCGCGAAGGTTAAAGGAATATGGGTATTTCTGGGTTTTCTATACAAAACTAGTTGTAGTATAGTTCCTAAGCCCGAGGCCTAGGTGATAGGAGCAGGGGTGGCCTGATCTTTCGGTGAGTTGAAGATAACTACGATTTGGGAGAAACGTTGACGACCCGACTACAACCGTACGAGACGTTATGTTGTTGCGCCTTAGCAATCGATACACCTCTCCGAGGGTTGTTGATCGTGCCGTTGTAGATCAACCTTATTCCTGCAAGCAAATCGAAGAAACGAGCAAGAACAAGATAAAAGCAATCTAATATTGCAAATAAGAATTGAATACAAAGGATAAGGTGGGGTTCTGTAATAGGAAAACGGTGATCTAACCAATCACAGCTTTACCCGGAAAAATAGCAATGGCTAAACTTTAATCTAAACAAAACCCAATCTGTTTGTGGCGGCTCTAAAGGTATTAATAGGATGGGAGGACGACCACAGGGGTGTTGGGGTCATTCTCCAACCCTAGGACGCGTCCCTAATGGACCCAACTTGATACATGGGCCTACGGCCCAAAAGCGGTGATGCAGCACCTTAAACATGAGACCTCTTGTCACTAAAATGACAATTACAGATGATTCTGAGCAGATATGAGCATGAATCTAGATCCGTTGGAAAGTAGACTTGATAAGCTTTCCGTGAAGTACTAGAACTCCCAAATTGGAGTTCGTATGAAGTCATGGCGGCCGTCACAAATTGGTGCTGTCCTGCAGTCCAAATCCAGCCTACGCGAATCCCTTTCCTTGTTGATCTCCACCCTTTCCTTGTTGATATATGATGTGAGCAATGGTTATATATGCCTCTTCTGTACCTAGCGTGCCTTGGGAGGATATTTCAATGGACTTTGTTTTAGGATTACCTCGAACGAAGAAGGGGAGAGATAGTGTTTTTGTTGTAGTCAATAGATTTTCTAAAATGGCACATTTTATACCTTGTCATAAGAGCGATGATGCTACAAATGTTGCTGATCTGTTTTTCAGAGAGATTGTTCGACTACATGGAGTGCCCAATACCATTGTTTCAGATCGAGATGCGAAGTTTTTGAGTCACTTTTGGCGCACGTTGTGGGCGAAATTGGGCACCAAGCTGCTGTTTTCTACTACTTGTCATCCCCAAACAGATGGACAAACTGAGGTTGTCAACCGCACGCTATCAACTATGTTGAGGGCTATCTTGAAGAAAAACTTGAAGATGTGGGAAGAATGTCTACCACATGTAGAATTTGCTTACAATCGATCGCTGCACTCTACCACAAAGATGAACCCTTTTCAGGTCGTATATGGCTTTACTCCTCGTGCTCCTATTGATTTATTGCCTATCCCTATTTCTAAAAAAGTGAATTTAGATGCTAAGAAGCGTGCTGAATTTGTCCTTAAATTGTATGAAACAACTAAAGAAAACATAGAGCGCATGAATGCTAAGTATAAGATTGCTGGTAGTCAGGGTAGAAAGAGTTTAACTTTTGAACCGGGTGATCTTGTATGGTTGCATTTGCGTAAAGACAGATTTCCTGATTTGCGAAAGTCTAAGTTGATGCCTAGAGCTGATGGTCCATTCAAGGTGTTAGCTAAGATTAATGATAATGCATATAAGCTTGATCTGCCTGCAGAATTCGGGGTTAGCCCCACATTTAATATTGCAGATTTGAAGCCATATTTGGGAGAAGAAGATGAACTTGAGTCGAGGATGACTCAAATGCAAGAAGGGGAGGATGATGAGGACATCCCTTCCATGGATACAACTCATTCACGACAACAACAAGGACCACTTACTCGAGCTTGTGCTCGTCAACTTAATTATCAGGTGAATTCATTCCTAGGTTCATATGTTATTGAGAATAGTTTGCTACCTAATGCAAATGATTTAATTGTGATTAGGAATCTGGGAAAGGATGAAGGAAAGGGACCAAGTCAAGCAAGAATTCGAAATGGTCTCGTTTTAGAATCAGATTCGGACTGCTGCGATGGTACCAAGTTCAAACGGGCATAATTTCCTCGTACGGACTCCGTTTGGGATGCTCTTGTACTTCATGGAAAGCTTATGAAGTCTACTTTCAACGGATCCAACCTCATCTTCAAATTCCATCGGGGCCGGCCGCAATCATCAAAACAATCCATGTTGGTTCCTAAATCCGAGTCAAACGGGTGCTGCGCCATCCCCACTTGGGCCCATGGGCCTTGTAATCCTAGGCGTGCGCGTGGGACGTCCCTCCCTGGTCGTCGCCCTATTTAAGTGCCGCCGCCTCCCTTGTTACGACTTGGATTTCGTTGAGTTTAGGTTTAGCCCTTGTGCAAACTTCTGTTCTTCAGTTGTGTCGGACGACCACCTGTCAAGACAGTTTCGGGATCCCAACTTTGTGTCCGCAATACAATTTATGCTTCATTCATATTTCAATGCAGATTGCCTACGTCCTATTCTTGCTAGTTCTTCGATTGCTTGTAGGAATTGAACTTCGTGTTCAGGTTGATCTCGCCGCCAGCGGGGTCAATAACATCTTGGAGTTGGTTCAGCGATTGCTAAGGCGCAAGCGATGTCGTGCGTTTGTAGTCGGATTGCCAGGGTCATCTCCACCCACCAATCAATAGTTATCAATCTCATCGAAAGATCGGGCACCACGTCTCCCATCAGTGCAGCACCCGTTTGACTTGGACTCAGGAACCAACATAGATTGTTTTAATGATTGTGGCCGGCTCGGATGAAATTTGAAGATGAGGTTGGATCCATTGGAAAGTAGACTTCATAAGCTTTCCATGAAGTACAAGAACGTCCCAAACGGAGTCCGTATGAGGAAGTTATGCCCGTTTGAGCTTGGTACCATCGCAGCAGTCCGAATCTGATTCCAGAACGAGTCCATCTCGAATTCTTGCTTGACTTGGTCCCTTTCCTTCATCCTTTCCCAGATTCCTAATCACAATTAAATCATTTGCATTAGGTAGTGGACTATTCTCAATAATATATGAACCTCGGAATGAATTCACCTGGTAATTAAGTTGACGAGCACGAGCTCGAGTAAGTGGTCCCTGTGGTGAATGAGTTGTATCCATGGAAGGGATGTCCTCATCAGATATGAGCATGAATCTAGATCCGTTGGAAAGTAGACTTGATAAGCTTTCCGTGAAGTACTAGAACTCCCAAATCGGAGTTCATATGAAGTCGTGGCGGCCGTCACAAGTTGGTGCTGTCCTGCAGTCCAAATCCAGCCTGCGCGAATCCCTTTCCTTGTTGATCTCCACCCTTTCCTTGTTGATATATGATGTGAGCAATGGTTGTATCCATACGTGTCATGGTCACATCACTAGGCAGTTTTGGCTCGTTGGGAAGGCGTGCAGCGAGGCTTAAATGTCTAAATAGGTAAGGTATCCTGGGGTGTATCACCGGTGCCCATGTAACTAGTTGATAGTAGATGCCCTGCCAATCCCCATTCCTATTTTCCAAGAAGGTAAAAATCTACGAATAACCAACTTAGTATGTAGCAGTCTATTCTCTTCGCTTTCCGTATCATATAAAGGATCGTTATTCCCATTCTCCTAATGCAAACTTCGTAGTAACTATCTCGCTAGCAAGAAAAAAGGGCTGCTATGATAAGGCCGCAGGTCGGCAGAAGGCAGGAGGAATGGGACTATTCAAACTATAGGGACTTAACCTTAGACTATTAGCTTGTTTGCCTTTACCCTAGAAATAACTTGCTATCCCAAAAGCTTGATAACTTCTTTGCTTATGCCCTTTAGAATCCGAGGTCAACTTGACTGAAAGAAGAGGAAATAGATGAATACGATAAGGGACTTGAATTCTATCCAATACGATAGATAAAAGCGAACAAATGGCAGTCATAGGTAGAACGCGTCTTTCTAGATTCAATTTATTTCTTTCCATCGCGAGTAACCGCTCCGCGCCTTTTACTTCACTTATTATTCCTAAACGCTTAGTGATGGGGACGAGGTGCCCGATCTTTCGATGAGACTGATAGCTATCGATTTGTTGGTGGAGATGACCCTGGCTTGACTACAAACGCACGACGTCGCTTGCGCCTTAGCAATCGCTGAACCAACTCCGAGATGTTATTGACCCCGCTGGCGGCGAGATCAACCTGAACACGAAGTTCAATTCCTGCAAGCAATAGAAGAACTAGCAAGAATAGGACGTAGGCAATCTGATATTGAAATTTGAATGAAGCATAAATTGTATTGCGAACACAAAGTTGGGATCACGAAGCTGTCTTGACAGGTGGTCGTCCGACACAACTGAAGAACAGAAGTTTGCACAGGGGCTAAACCTAAACTCAACGAAATCCCAGTCCTAGCAAGGGAGGCGGCGGCTCCTAAATAGGGAGATGACCAGGGGCGCCCCACGCACACGCCTAGGGTTACAAGGCCCATGGGTCCAAGTGGGGATGGCGCAACACCAGTTTGACTCGGACTCAGGAACCAATGTGGATTATTTTGATGATTACGGCCGGCTCAGATGGAATTTGAAGATGAGGTTAGATCTGTTGGAAAATAGACTTCATAAGCTTTCCACGAAGTGCAAGAACATCCCAAACGGAGTCCGTATGAGGAAGTTATGCCCGTTTGAACTTGGTACCATCGCAGCAGTTCGAATCTGATTCCAGAACGAGTCCATCTCGAATTCTTGCTTGACTTTGGTTCCCTTCCTTCATCCTTTCCTAGGTTCCTAATCACAATTAAATCATTTGCATTAGGTAGCAGACTATTCTCAATAATATATGAACCTAGGAATGAATTCACCTGGTAATTAAGTTGACGAGCATGAGCTCGAGTAAGTGGTCCTTGTGGTGAATGAGTTGTATCCATGGAAGGGATGTCCTCATCACTTAGGTAGGTTCCTACTATAATAGAGCCTCTTGTAGTTCCACCATTGTCTTGATTTCTAGTTTCATTGCAGCTCTTGGGAGTGCCCCTACATTCGATCCAACCCCTCCAATTGCAGGCTAGTTTTCTTCTGATGATAGCGTGCCAGACAAGCGTTGAGTTTTCTACGTAGGTCTTTCCCATGGAGGTTTGGGCTAACAATAAGATTACATTGTAGAGCGAAGATAGATGGATTTATTTCAAGGTTGCCCCCTCTAGGCTTGCTTTTTCTTTTCTCGTAAACGCTTATTAGATGAGATGTTCTGCGAGTAATTTTTCTCATGGGAGCCTAGAGAGAGTCCTTGGTCCGAGTGGATGAAGTGCTGGAAGATAAAGTGCTAGTGCTATATTTATCGGATTAGTCGGATTCTTATATGTATGGCTGCTCAAAAACTCTTATCTGGGGATTCGAAAGTCCTGGTTGTTCTTTCTGTGGTATTAGACTTATCTGCATCACGATAATTAGAAATAATTCTAACACAGCTCGGCTCCTCCCTCATTGCCCTAAAGTCCGTATGTGTCTTGTCTCTTTGAAACTGGAGAGAAGAGGGATTTCCCAATTGTTCTTTCCCTAATCTTAATACCCCTGTTACCTGCCTGTAGGCGGATCCTACCAACCAAAATCAAGTGAAAGAAGCCCTCTGACCCTCTCTTCTTTCCCCTCCCCATACCCATCAACTACTAGGTTGTGGAGAGGGCCTCGGTATCTCTATTTGCTATGAGAAACCTACAAATCATCTTAAGAAATTTCGTATTCCCCTACCCCTTCCTTCCTCAATTCAAAGTGAACGAGCTTGGCTTGATTATCTTCATCCAATTTTGCCATTAGAAGACTATCAAGTTCTAAGCGAGCCAAATCTGAATTAGGTATGGTATTGGTATTCACTCTCTCATTTAAGAATTTAGAAAAATATGGACTTCGATTCCTGTCCCGTTAGCATCTCCTATCCGAGTGTTGGGATAACTCCGTTAGTTTCGGTCGGGAGCCGAACGGTAATGGACCTACAACCCTTGCTTGTGGACTAGAGCTAACCTTTGATCTATTGGTTTGGTGGTTGATACGAGAAATGCGAAAGAACTCAACTACGGAATGAGGGCGACCCGTGAAAATACCTCGATTTTTGACTCGTGCCATTGAACTCTTTCTTGGCAACTTGGACAACTTATAACGATGTTTGTCCCACATATCAGACAGAAGATCGGGTTAAAAAATTCTAAAGCTTTCGTCTCAATTCATATTTAGCCGCGGGCAATCTACGTTTGTGATCTCGTATATTTTGCTTCTCTGACATCTTACTTAGTTTCCCCCTCATCTTTTAGCAAAAAGCCACTCCACAGTAGTAAAGTCTCATCAAGTATTGGCTGAAGTGACAATAGTCACATTGAACCCTTGAATATGCTCGAAGATCTCAAAATGATCTTCTAGTGATGAGGACATCAACACCATCGATACGTCCCCACCTACGCATGGAGAAGGTCACCAAGGGAAGGGAGGAGATCAACAAGAAAAGGGATTCGCGCAGGCTGGAATCGAACTGTACGACAGCGCCAACTTGTGACGGCCGCCACGACTTCATACGAACTCCGATTCGGGAGTTCTAGTACTTCACGGAAAGCTTATCAAGTCTACTTTCCAACGGATCCATACTCATGTTTATATCTGCTCGGAATCGTCCGCAATCATTATTTTAGTGACGAGGGGTTCCTGTTTAAGGTGCTGCATCACCGTTTTTGGGCTGAAGGCCCATGTATCAAGTCGGGTCCATTAGGGATGCGTCCTAAGGTTGGAGAACGACCCCAACACCCCTGTGGCCGTCCTCCCATCCTATTAATACCCTTAGAGCCGCCACAAACAGATTGGGTTTTGTTAGATTAAAGTTAGCGTCGCTACTTTACCGTGTAATCCCGTGATCGGCTAGTTCGCCGGTTTGCTCGTCTTCGGAACCCCACCTTTTGTTCTCTTGAATTAAACCTTCATCTTTATTCGCAAATTAAGTTGCTTGTTTATCTTGTTCTTGCTAGTTCTCGATTGCCTACAGGAACAATTACCCTCGTGGTTGGGCTGATCGTGCATCCGTCGAGATTGTGAACAGCCTCTGGAGTTGGTGTAACGATTGCTAAGGCGCAACGTCCCTGGACGGTTGTAGTCGGATCGCCAACGTCGCTCCATCCAATCGATTTATCCTCTCATCGAAAGATCGGGACACCCACGTTCACATCGTTCTGAGGAGAATTCGCAAAACTCCGTTTCCATAAAGAATTTGATGGAGTTTTCCCGTATTTCGACCGGAGAATCTAACATAGACATTACTATCAAGATTCTAACCAAAAAATGGTACATTCCATGCCCTCGGAGAATGCTTTGTCGTGCAAAGTCATGACGTATCCAGTGTCTTTTTCGGACCCCAAGAATGGATTGGATCGAAACGACTTTCCTTTTCCCACTTTAAAATAAGGGCCCCTTTGTGTCTGTATGAATCTCTGGCCGCACAAAATCTCCATAGCCAATTTTCCAAATTGGATTCTGAAATTAGAGGCAGCTTTTGGTACTAATCTGATTTCAAACAATCCAGGAACTTCCGTAACATTGGCATGATTCAGTTTGAGCAACAGATCCTGACGTAATACATCTTCATAATGAAAATGGAGTGGAAACATCATGGCTTTTCCGCTTTTTTTTTGAGAATGAGCACTGTGAACTATCCGCTTCAAAAAGGATAGTTGATCGAACCGAAACCAACGTCAAGTACGAGTTATTAAGCGCCGAATCCAAATAAGTGTACTTCCTTTATGCTTGATGTAGGATTTACCTATTAGTATGAAGTTCACTCTTCTGCTGACTTGAGCCCAGAAGGGAAGCGACTGATTTCCAATTCTTCTTTGCTAGCGCTTGACTCCTGTGGAATTCCATTAACAAGCTTAAAGGAAAGCCTTTTATTTTGTTTTTTGAGATACTAGTTATTTATAGGTTTAAGTTTGATATTTTCACTCCGTGGGCCGGCTAATTAATGAAAGTAATTCCTGGAGGGGAATCAATCGAAGAGATTGCCTGCCCATGCTACAATTCCTTACACAAAAGGACTAGAATGCTAAGCTGCCTTCCCGGCACCACCACTATAATGAATGGCTCAAACAAATAGGAGATGAGAGAGCCCTTGATCCTTTCTAGAATAGAATATAAAGAGATATATTCTGCCCATCTATCTAGAAAATGAAAAGGAACTAATGCCACTGATAGGAGGAAATACATAGACCGTACGCCCGCTTACCACTTCAATTCAATGACGGACTTCACTGATACCATACCAAACCTAGCTTGAGAGAGATCGATCACAAGCATGTGGTGAACCATACCGGGAGAAAGAGCACTGAAATTCACCATGTCGAGCACAGGTCTCACTCCACAAGTAAAGTTCGATGAGCTCTTAGCAGACCTGTGCCTACTATAAGTGTGTGCTAGGGAAAGAAAGCAAGCTGAGCAGTTCTCACTCTGTCCGGTGACCAAGAAAGCTTAAAGAATACCGTAAAGTGATCACATACCGATTCACCACGTGAAAGCGGGGTAAGGTAAGGCAGAAAGACTGGCGCCGAAAGATATGTTTTGAAGAGAGAGATCCGCAGGCTAAAATCTTGAAGGAAGGACTGACTGAAGGAAGGAACCGTAGCAAAAGCCGAAGAAGATGCGAGGCCACCCTACTCTAACTTGATTAGCTACTAGTAACTAGGATTGATCAAGCAGTCAGTCAGCAATGCGTACTTCTTTCCTAGTTGAGTGGATCTGCGTAGCAGAGCCCAATCTTCTACCACAAGCTCTGACGTACTTGATTCACCCACGTAAATAGACAACTTGGATAAGGGCTTTCATCCCATAAAAGAGAAGTGAGTCCGCATGTTGGCAAATGATTTGGAATTGGAACTGGCCACAGAGGAAACCTAAGCCCTAACTCCCCATTCTTTCTATCTTACATCGCCAATGAACCCTGGCTGTAGAGTCACAGGTTTCTAATTGCAATGGATTTATGTTTTCTTTGGCTTTTCCATTCGCTTCGTTCAACCCTAATCTGGATAGATAGCTCGGCTTCTATTAGCTGAGAATGGTTTTGCAAGGAAAGGTTTCGCTATACAACAACAATGAACTCACTTCTGATCAAATTGGATGAGTCAGTAATCGATCGAGCAATTCGTTAAACGATATCTGTATTATGAGTACCTCTTCTGAACCATACTGCTCTTTTGGTAAACGGTCAGAATCAGTAAAAAATGAGTTCCTTCTTCAAATCCATCAGTCACATCCGCCCTGCTGTCTCAATCGGTTGAACTGTATTTGGTCAACTATAAGAAACTGGTTGGTAAAGGTCAACGGTCCTATTCAAGCATTGGCGCATAACGGGAGGCTAGCTCAGTAGAATTAGTTCTTTAGTTTAGGAGTGAATGCATCTCCAACTAGCAACTGAATAAACACTCCATCTTTTTTGTAGATAGTCTGAGTTCAAGTTACTGGACTAGCTTCGGCTTCTTCCTTCGAGTTAGAGTGCCCAATGCTAATATTCTCAAATGCCTTAACCATAATGGGAGTGGCACATTCGTTTAGACTTCATCCTTTATACGCTTATGGACAGGCAGAAATGAACGGATACCATTCTCCAGAGATAGTAGCTTAATTAGCTTAGGTTTCAATCCTAACGCACGAGAAGAAAAACGAAAAGCATGGGACTTCCAGTATGATAGGGCCGGACCTCAATGGTCCTTTATGTCTGAAGCGGATGTGGGCGTGGTAAACCGAATCTGAGCCGTGTGCACTGCCAGGCGTCAGAACGCTAATCGGAGCACATAGAGTGGGCGGTGGCAAAGCAGTCATCGCGCGTGTGTGTATCTCCCCCCGAGAAGAGGCTTTGGGGTAGCGAGGCAAATCCTGTTTCATCAAATGTGACATGTCTTGAGATGAGTTTTTTCCGCATGCGGGGATCATAACAGCAGTACCCCTTGTGCTGATCACTATAGCCAACGAAAATACATGACTTTTTTTCACAAAGGATTGACTTTGGCCACACCGTCTTCATCAAAGAGCTCGGGTTACACAAATCTCCCTTCTTTGTGTACTGGAACAGCTACCACTTCCTTAGAACAGCACTAACTTACCGCTCTATACTAAAAAAAAAGAAAGAGAATAGCTGATGAGGACATCAACACCATCGATACGTCCACACCTATGCCGCCGCTTACTCGCGCTCGTGCACGTCAACTTAATTATCAGGTGAGTTCGTTTCTAAGTTTGCCTCCAATTTATGTAGACCATGGAGATCCATACGTGTTGTTGTTGCTCAGAAATGATGGAGAAGGTCAACAAGGAAAGGAAGGAGATCAACAAGGAAAAGGATTCGCGCAGGCTGGAATCAGACTATACGACAGCGCCAACTTGTGACGGCCGCCACGACTTCATACGAGCTCTGATTTGGGAGTTCTAGTACTTCACGGAAAGCTTATCAAGTCTATTTTCCAAAGGATCCAGATTCATACTCATCTCTACTCGGAAATCGTCCGCAATCATCATTTTAGTGACAAGAGGTTTCCCATTTAAAGTGTGCGACACCGTTGTTGGGTCGAAGGCCCATGTATCCCTATGGTCGTCCTCCCATCCTATTAATACCTTTAGAGCCGCCACAAACAGATTGGGTTTTGTTAGATTAAAGTTAGCATCGCTACTTTACCGTGTAATCCTGTGATCGGTTAGATCGCTGGTTCGCTCGTCTTCAGAACCCCACCGTTTGTTCTCTGAGTTAAACCTTCATTTTTTATTCGCAAATTAAGTTGCTTGTTCATCTTGTTCTTGCTAGTTCTTGATTGCTTACAGGAACAATTACCCTCATGGTTGGGCTGATCGTGCATCCGTCGAGATTGCAAACAGCCTCTAGAGTTGGTGTAACAATTGCTAAGGCACAACATCCCTGGACGGTTGTAGTCGGATCCCAACGTCGCTCCATCCAATCGACTTATCCTCTCATCGAAAGATCGGGACACCCACGTTCACATCAATAACCATTACGCATTTGAAAGTTTCCCACGGTGATCTAATATCACTTCAAGAAAATGACGCGAGAACCCGCGGTGAAGAAATAAGGAGATCTTTCTATATCGACATATCAGTTGGAAAAATCATAGGCAAATTACTACCGGTC
Organism: Oryza meyeriana var. granulata; assembly: GCA_003991445.1. Classification (NCBI taxonomy): domain Eukaryota; kingdom Viridiplantae; phylum Streptophyta; class Magnoliopsida; order Poales; family Poaceae; genus Oryza; species Oryza meyeriana. The sequence goes on from RYFJ01001216.1 coordinate 15,043, forward strand.
AGAATCTGGAGAAGAACAAAAACAGAATGGTTCCGCTTACTCACAACTCAGAGGGGATGCCGCTTACTACTCAAATCCTGGTTTTTGCAAGAGTTGCGTTCTTATATGTAAGAAGAAGACTTCGAAAGAACAAAGAAGTTTGGATCCGCAAAAGTATGCTTAGGCAGTTCCTTCGCTGAACACAACAGAATGAAGAGGAATTTGTTTCATTTCAAATACATCTTATTATTGAAAACAGCGAAGGAGAAAACCGAAATCTTCCTACTCGAACAAAAAGTCCTTTTGTTTACAAGTCTTCTTTATATAGTAATTCGACCTATTTCTCTAGATCCCCGTTTACTAGGAAGATAAGAATCAAAAGGATCAAACTACCTACTCATTATTCGGAGGTGAATCATTGATGTGAACATGGGTGTCCCTATCTTTCGATGAGAGGATAAGTCGATTGGATGAACCGATGTTGGTGATCCGACTACAACTGTCCAGAGACGTTGCGCTTTAGCAATCGTTACACCAACTCCAGAGGCTGTTCGCAATCTCGACGGATGCACGATCAGCCCAACCACGAGGGTAATTGTTCCTGTAAGCAATCGAGAACTAGCAAGAACAAGATGAACAAGCAACTCAATTTGCGAATAAAGATGAAGGTTTAATTCAAGAGAACAAACGGTGGGGTTCCGAAGACGAGCAAACCGGCGATCTAACCGATCACGGAATTACACAGTAAAGTAGCGACGCTAACTTTAATCTAACAAAACCCAATCTGTTTGTGGCGGCTCTAAAGGTATTAATAGGATGGGAGGATGACCACAGGGGTGTTGGGTCGTTCTCCAACCCTAGGACACGACCCTAATGGACCCAACTTGATTCATGGGCCTTCGGCCCAAAAATGGTGACGCAGCACCTTAAACAGGAAACCTCTCGTCTCTAAAATGACGATTGTAGACGATTCCAAGCAGATATGAGCATGAATCTGGATCCGTTGGAAAGTAGACTTGATAAGCTTTCAATGAAGTACTAGAACTCCCAAATCGGAGTTCGTATGAAGTCGTGGCGGCTGTCACAAGTTGGTGCTGTCGTACAGTCCGAATCCTGCCTGCACGAATCGCTTTCCTTGCTGATCTCCTCCATGCGTAAGTGTGGACGTATCGATGGTGTTGATGTCCTCATCCATCATAGAACACTAAAAACTATGGTATCTTATGGACCTAACATAGGTCACATCCCTCACGACATAAGATTGAAAGATCCAAACCTTCCTCTTCGAAGCGGAAACGGACGTGGCCAAAATATATAAAAAAAGATCGGCCTAGTCACTCATAGGGGCATATCTACCCGGGTAGAGGATAGTCTAGATCCAATTTTAGATAAATCTCTCTCTATATAGATAGGTATCTTTGTGGATAGAGATAAAGATAGGGGTCCCTATAAAACGAAATATATGGAAAACGTGCATTTTTGATACTACTACTATTTCTTAGACTTTTTCAAGGAAACATCGTTTTTCTAATTTTACTGAATTGGTTGGAGCATAGACGAGCAAGCAGAGCCCAGGAAAGAGGTCAGATCGTCATAGAGCAGTCAACTATAAGTATAAGACTGCTGGCCTGAGAGAAAGGCAGTCTCTCTCAGGAAACATGGCCTAATTTCTCTTCTTTCTTTTCACACGGGCAACAATTGGGAATAAAACAGACCATGAACATGAGTTTCAAATGTAAAAAAAAAGGTATGAAAGACTTATTCTTTTGAAAAAGGAGGATAAGAGAATGAAAAGATTATTTTTTGATGTTATTATGTGTTATTTACTACCTTTGGCTTTGGGAAAAGTTTTCTACTTTTGAAGTTCTTGACAAGTCCCAAGTGGAGGAGATTAAGAGGTCATTAAAGAATTCTTCCTTTTAGTTCTCTTCGATGTATCGATCATGCATTCCTAAACCACATAAGCCAGGGGAGATACGCCCATAATAAGTATATTGATTCCTTATATTCTTATATATATACCCATAAGTTTCAATAAGATTCCGTTATTACCATAATCCAAAGATTGAGTACATTTGTTGTTTAGCAAGCTAATACTAATAGGATGTGTGTTATCATGAGGAGCAGTTATATATTTACAATCATCGTTGTTGTTGGACCTGTGCGATTTACCGTCAAATTGTTTTACAACCATATTTAACATTTTCTTTCTTTCTATACTGTTATATATGTTAGTTGGGATTTTTCTTGTATGGTTATCACTACCCGTTGGTAATAACCATGCTCTAGCTGTCTGAACTAGAGAGCGACAACGTTAATATGAAGAGTCTATCTCTTCACTCTAGATTTTCACATCTAATGCAAATCGTTGCACACACGAAGGAATAATATAATGAAGAGAGTGAGAATATTGTGAATCAATGAGTTGATCACTAAAAAGAAGAAAAGGAATATAATGAAGATAAGAAGAATTGCCGAATGAGACTAATCTAGTAAAGGGAGAGGAAGGACTGTCCTCTCGGGGAGGATTCTCGAAGTTAATAAGGTGGTAGCAGAGAAGAAAAGGCCAAGCTATCATATTAGGCAAGCAATGTATTGGGCATGCGAAACAAGTGGTAAGAAAGTTAAGTAGGATCAGTATCAACTGATATCTTTACTTTGGTGAACAAGCGTAGCGCTGTCTCATCTTTCTTTCTTTTGTTGCTGTACTTGGTAGGCTCCTTGTCCCTTGATTTATTCCGTACTTTCCCTATTCGGTATTCCGAGAGGCTGGCCGTATTGGGTTACAGCCTTGTCTGTATAGGAGTATCAGAATGCTTTACTGCCTTAGTGAAATTTGCTGCCTGTCTGGTTTGTCTGGGACAGGGTGCCTTTTGCCTATATGATTATCAGGCTTCCTTACTTATACTACTCTTCTAAACCACGTAGGGCGAGGTAGGGAAATTCATCCCAACCAATAGCAGTGAGTTAGCTATAACTACTAGGCCTAGAGTAAAGTAGTAGGGCTTTTCTGAGGAGTAAGCCTAATTCCGTTAATGCAGAAAGATCTTTCCCAGATAGAAGAGTACCAACCAAAGAAGCAGAAGCAAGACCTCACTAGCCATGGAGCACGAAGGTCCCAAACACGCATAGTTTCCCCTCCAAAAAAAACCTCTCCAGAAGTTTTTACCGGTTCTCCAGGAAAGTATGTTGGTCTTTCAGAAACACAATTAGGGGATTTCAACTAATCCTTTCCGGAGAATTAGACGGCCTACCCGAACAGGCTTTTATTTGGTGGGGGTAACATCGATGAAGCTAGCACGAAAGCTATAAACTTAGAAGAGGAAAACAAATTGAAAAAATGAAACTAAATCTTTATGTACTAACTCCAAAGTGAATTATTTGGGATTGTGAAGTAAAGAAACCATTTTATCTACTAACAGTTGCCAAATTGGCGTATTACCAAACCATCCCCCATTAACACAGCTGTAGATATGGGTCCCTTGAGAATACGCCTCCTCAACGATCAATGGTTAATGGTGGTTCTGTGGAGCGGTTTTGCCAGAATAGTTAATAATGCATCATCATTTTAGGAAATGATGCGGAACTAGGTAGTGACATTGATCCAGAAGAAGCTCAACAGGCACTTGAAATAGCCGAAGCTAACATGAGTAGAGCTGAGGGTACGAAAGAATTGGTTGAAGCGAAGCTAGCTCTCAGACGGGCTAAGAATACGAGTCGAGGCTGTTAATTGGATTCCCCCATCTAATTGAAGACAACCCAACGGATTCGAGAAAATAGGAGAACAGTCGCCTGACAAATAGTTGGTCAATCCGATTCAGTACCAACCCAGATGCCTAATCAAATAGAACCTTTATTGATTTGCTAGTTGATATGGTAAATATCCAGCCCACTAAATGCTAGGCGTAATGAGGATAAGGGCCTCCAAAAAATTCTTTTCATTCTATGAACTTGAAGTGTATGAAGTCTCATAGTCAACTCTTGTAGCGGAACGATAGAGACTCTATTTCACTTAGGTTGATTTAATTTAGGCCGGAGGCAGACCTAAGTCAAGGTAATCCTCCTTTGAAACACTTTGGTATTGCTCCTATGATGAGGATCAGCCTAACTCCTCACATTCTTCATCTACTGCTGCTGCTCCAGATCCAAGTGTCGCCAATGCATATAGAGGACCTATCACATGAGACGTGCATGGAAATTCAAAACAAGGTGAATCTGTTCCTAAGTACTTTTAATTATGATATCAGTGAGAATAGTTTGTTACCCTAAGTTGTACCTTGCTTGTGCTTAGGTTTGAGGGAGTTGCATCATTGGAGATTGGAAGACGAGAGGAGGAGCTGCTGCCCAACGCTATGTTAGTGGCGGCGTCTAGATTGATGCATGGAAAGCACGGTGAAGTCTGCATCAACATTGACAGCAGGCCTGACTATTTCCGGGATTGAGCAAGATCTATTTATGGTCCAATGCTTAATGGGGAAGATGGGTTCCTATTACAAGTGGAGGAGGACTTTACCTGAAAGGCCTACAAATTCAACCCTTCCCTCACAAGGAAATAGAAGCAAATTCGGATTTGGCCCAACTCGGACTCAGATTGGCTGTTGGAGCAGTCCAAATTAATTAGGCCCAAACACCCTCAATACGGACTCCAATTTGGACGTTTGAGTACTTGTTGGAAAGCTGACATCGAGCCCGATCCAGATTGTACTCAGGGCCACCAGATTCGCTGTGCTTATGCCACAATGACCGAAAACAATCAGCCGCATGTAATCTAAAGTCATCATATTGAGTCCTAGTTTGTTTCCAAGTGTTAGGATGTATATATATGTCCATGTACTCGACCAAACCAGGTCAGACGCGACCATTTATTCAGATGCAAACATTGCTCTGTTGTCTTCTCCTAGGGTTTTGTGCCACCGTCGCCAATCTAGAGAGGGAATGGGAAGTTCTGCAATATTGTTTCTTGCTTTCCTTCCGGGTAACAAGGGTTAAACTAGGTCCACTCTTGCGTCGGTCAGTGGACAATCTATCAAAGCGTGTGTTGCGCGAATTCGAGATGAAAGGTGCGTTGCACGGGTAGCGTGTTGTTCATCCAATTCGTGAGGTTGCACGGTGTATCCAGATTCTACGCGAGAAGGTGGCGCGCTCCCCATTCATCTAGATATGATCATAATACCAAATAATCATCAGGGCGCAGTAGCCATCTCATTATTTCTGTAAAAAAGAAACTATGGTGACTAAACTGATCTTTCTATCAGCTTGATAAAAGAGAAATGCAAAAAAATGCATGTTGGGTCTTTGAAACAGTTCCAATATGTTGATAAGAATCCGTTTGATCTGTTTTAACCGGGCGAAGGTCTCACGGTTCAAATCCATTGCTTAATATATACGTCTTTTTTTTTCCCATTTGGTGGATGGATATCTTATGTTTCCTTAGTAAGTTTGCTTTTCCTTTTAGTAGACTCGACGGCCTATTCCGACATAAGAATAGAGATAAAAGCATTACCATAGCTTTCATTCTAGATATCATAGGGAAGAAAAAATTAATTTTGATCAATCAATAGAAGTGAGTATTAGAACTCCTTACCTGATTTGGCCTCCTTCAAATAGGGATATGTCTAAGTCCTAGACTTTCCTATACACGGCAGATTTCTCCATTTTGCAATTCTATTGGTATTTTTTTGGATTTCAGGACTTTTAGCGCCGGTTATAAGGAAGGACCCAGAAAAGCTTTTTTGTATAATCGGGTTAGAACCCATGGGGGCTTGGTTACAATTCCGAATAATCTATACTGTTTGTGCTCGTTTTTTGTTGTTTATGAATGTGGGAACGGCTCTTTCTCTACCCTGGGAATGAGTTGATGTATGGGTGTATTGTTTTTATGAAGCTTTCATTTTTGTGCTTATCCTAGTTGTTGGTTTAGTTTATGGCATGGCGAAAAGGAGCTTGGAATGGTCTTAGTGAATTAACAAAGAAGGAACAGATTCCATTTGACACTTCTGTTTCTAGACAAGAAAAAGAGTAATAAAGAATATACTCTTTCTATGTTTCATTTCTATGAATCTTTCTTATTCACTTCATTGAAGATATTGTGCATTTACTGAATTTCTGTCATAGATAGTCTAGTGGGCTAGCTTACTAATCCAAGAACTACTACTACCAAAACCTTCCTTACTAATACAAACAAGGCTCTATGATATTCTTATTATTATCTATTCTATATTTACTTCATATTCCAGTTTCGTAAAGCTATAGCTCTCGGAGAAAGGAAAGAGAGATTCTAGGACACTTGCCCATAAGAATAAGACGATACTTACTACTGTAATGTCCCAACTGCCCATGTGTACTACCCCCTCGAAATCCACTTTCCCCTACTGCTACGTTGAAATGAAAATGCCCGTCTCCAACCCCGCTTAGTTCGACAGACTCTCAGATCATATGAATTGAGTTAGCCAATGAGGGGATCGTTCAGCCCGTCAATAAAGCTATTCTCGGTATAGAAATAGATAAGAAGAGCTCCAATTAGGGCAGGCGCAATAAGGAAGGTAATTTTCGATTGATGAGACCCACCGGAACTTCACTTTCAGTGACTATACGTTACCTGCCAGAAACATGTTAGGTCGTGTCTTAACATTCGTTCTAGAAAGATCCACCCTCCTCGATACCGAGAACAGCCTTCTTTCTCAAGCTAGAGGAGAGTCTTGACTTTGATCCGGTGAATTCCTTATTTTGTTGTGATGATTTCCTTGCTTAGGTCTTATTTGTTTGAATGATACTATTTGCTTTTTAGGTGGGATGTGCACGGCTCCTTAGCCCTCGGCAAGTAACCAATGAGAAATTCGGGTAAGCGCTTAATATGACTTTTCCCATATCGAATTGAAGTATGACTTTTCCTATTATCGAGATGCGTCTTAACTCAAAAAGTAAACTAGATAGGAGGGCATGGGAAACCCGTGCAGCCAATTTCTCACTAGGTGTGATTGGTTGTTTTGTTATCGAAGTCAGTATTGGAAACAAAGTCTAGGTATCTGGCTCCTTCGAAGATAGTGCTCTGGTACTGCTCCTCCAAGAGGAACTTGATAATCTAGGGTGGACCGATAACTATCAAGTGATTTGCCTATACCACAGGACAGGGGTAGAAACTAAAGTAGAAGAGTGCAGAGTGCCAACCAAGTTTCACGACTTTGGTTTAGAATTTAGGAAGAGAAGGATTTCTATTTGATGGAGCCCAACGCCGTTAAAGTGTCCTTGCCATTGATAAGACGCAGGAAACGACCACCTACCGCTAGGGGCTACTTAGTATATTTGGTGTAGATTGGCTTGGCCTTTACTCTTCTTTCTAACGGAACAAGGTGAAAAACAACCCTAAAAACTAAATCGAACCCAATTTCCTCGCTCTTTAGAAGCATGAGAAGTAGGCGGATCTCTATCTAAATACACAGCTCCATTAATTCCGGGAAGTCCAGGAGCAAGAAAACGGATGCGCGTGCTCTAGCTTTCGCGCTAGTGCGCTCATCGTTGCTTGTTTGCTCCAATGGTGAATTGAAGGTGCACGAGGGCGATGCAGTGAACTTGTGTTCTGAAAAATAAAAAAGGGGTGGGAAACAACGGTAGCTCCTTGATTCCTTAACGCAAGTTAGAGCCTTATGAAAGAGGGAAGCTGCTATTATAGGCAACTTTTCTTTAGAAATAAAAAACTCCTATTTGTTTGAGCCCTTGATCAGTTAATGAGGCTATGGCCCAGAAAGGATCTTGAGTGCTGCGCGTCCTTACCTACCTTTCTAACGGGGGATAAAACTTAACCTAGTCCTGTCCATTTCTCTACTAGACTTATCTTTAGCAGCGCGCCTTACTATAGTTATAGTGGAATGTCATCAAGGAGAGAGACAATTGCTTAAAAGCACAATCTTTGGCATGTCTTCAGTTTAACATGACACATATTATTTAGAATGGGTTCCCCATTGTCAATCAAAAGCTCCAATTACCTTTCCAAATGATCGGAAAAAAGCATGTGTTAGCTATATATTCAAATCTTACTCACTTAGAGACAAAGAAGTGTTATGAATGTTGACTCCCTCTTTTCTAGCTTGATAGCAAAGAATCCCTTTGAAGAGTCTAATCAGCCAGCGCTTCGCTTTCCTTTCCTCGATCATGTTTTCAAAAGCACCCACTGATAGCGATGTTGTAGTAGAGATGGTATAGTTTGGATGTGGAATGAAACAGCTGTGGAAACTCATTTTTGAAAGGGGGTTTCCTTATTTACTTTATTTATAAGAAGAACTGCTTCTTGAAGGAAACACCCTGACACTCAAATCAAAAAGGCCCAGAAGGAAGCCTTTAGGTTGGTGTCTGAAAATAGCAATTGAGATCAAAGCCATCGCTGCATAAACAAATAAACCAAGGCTCGATTCCTAGTTTTTTTTTTGAGAAAAGCCAGTACCTAGCCTGTACTTCAATGCATACTGACTGGCTTAGGCGATCTCTGACGCCTGCATCACTGGATGGAACCATGCATTAATACAAATTAACATTGTACAGGGCGCTAGACTAAAGAAATATTACATTTCCATTTAGAATACAATGATATACCCTTGCCCTTGAATTTGCTTGGAGAAATAGTAGGCTGGCAGCAATCTTCCACAAGAGATTGATATGATTATGCAAGGAGACAGTGACAAGCATATTTCATCTAGGATGGAACAAAAAGAGTTCAGATAGCCGACTTTGCAAAAGAAAGACTGACTAATGAAAATCCACCCTTATCATAGTAAGGCATCAGGCCCGCCATGAATAAACTGCGACACTCCCATCGATTCAACAACTTGTACAAACTCCTCCGCGATGCTCTAAATAAGTCAGGTCAGTCCCAATTAAGGTACCTAGGACCATGTTTGGTTACCAACAAGGACTCTCTCTGGAAAAGTATGCTCGTATTCCAGTCTGCAATCAGTTGCAATACAAATCGTGTTCATAAAAAATAATAGAATTGAATGAAACATTTATATATATACATATATACTATGATATATAAAATCACCATCAGTGCAAAAGGGCATCAGAAATGCTTGGGCAGCCACTCTCTCAGTAGTTGTCTTGTTTTGTACTGTTTGGGCCACCTTGGCAATTTTTCTAAGGTGAGTAGTGCACTGTTGGACCCAAGCATACTGCTAAAGCTCGTCAAGGTTTTAAACATAGTCCCAGAGAAACACTAGGCCAAACACGAATCATCACAAGTTCAAATCCTTTCTGCAAAGCCTTGATCCGGCTTTATAAAAACACAAATTATTAGATTGCCTTGTTTGCATTCGAATCGAAATAGGAGCTACTACTACTACACTAAGCCAGGGAATAGAAGAGCAGCTTACTAACTTTTAGAATAAGTAGACTGAGTTTAGGCGGTAGTTCCAGACGAGGTTAGCTGATGAATTGAGTAGACCCTGGCTTGTCTTTTTGGATTTCTTTGATCTCAGTGCATTTGCAAGGCAGTGCTTGTAATTTCCCGAAGAGCATATGGCTTGGAGTTTTAACGGACTTTCGTCCTTCGACTCCTATAGGCGCTTCACTATCGCTATTGGAAAGGATGCAACTCCACCCCTAGGCCGAACCGAGAAAGTCAAGCCGTTGCCTTAGCTTTGTTAGAGAAGCCACATCATCCCCACTATCACACCTGATGAAACCCATGGACTCCATGTCGGTCGTTTGGCCATGGTAAACCAGACGTCCATCATAGATAAAGATTATGCCATAAAATACATAATACGGGTCTGGTGCGGCTACAGAAGTGAGGTCACATCGGTGGGGCCGTATGCGGATTGATTGACTGCCTGCCTGATAGACGTGAACGATTTGGTACATGGTAACTACTGTAAAGTTGATATCTCACCCATGAATAGAGGGCTGGCTAGCATCTCACCTCAAAAAAGAGAACTTGTCTCACCATATCATATGCTGTTTTCAAAATCCAGTGTTTATGCTCTCTTTCTTTGCCTTACACCTGTTACACCACCTCTTGTGCAGTGACAAACTACCCGGGACTTTATCTTAGCTCTGGGACTTACTCTCCTATCCACACTGGTACTAGTCTGTTGGCCAACACTTTAGTACTGATCTTGGACAATAAGGAAGGCTGATTGGTCTATACTTTGATTCTGTTAATGGAGTATTGCAGAAGAGTTCTACAACCCAAGTATCGTTCGGTTTCAGTTCTCTCTCTCTTTTGACCTGCTACTCTGCTGTTGTTTTTGGCCTTTCAAGGGAGTTTCTCTTTGGGCAAGGTTGTTGAAGTGCTCTTTTTTAAGTAAGTAGAGCAGTTAGGTTATGAGCCTTGCGAGCGGACAGAACATAAGCCTTTTGGCTTGGAATAATAGTACAAAAAAGGAAGGGAGAATGAAAATTTAGATGAAATCGAACATGCATCGCTTCCATAAAATGTAAATCCAAAAGAAAGAATATTGAAATTTTCCTTTGCCGAACCCACATTCCTTGTCGAGATCAATCAGCAGGCTAATGCAATCAGAGGTGGGTGGGAGTGAAGTAGTTTCATGCCTCATATCTGATGAGGACATCCCTTCCATGGATACAACTCATTCACCATAAGGACCACTTACTCGAGCTCGTGCTCGTCAACTTAATTACCAGGTGAATTCATTCTAGTTCATATATTATTGAGAATAGCCGCTACCTAATGCAAATGATTTAATTGTGATTAGGAATCTGGGAAAGGATGAAGGAAAGGGACCAAGTCAAGCAAGAATTCGAGATGGACTCGTTCTGGAATCAGATTCGGATTGCTCGATGGTACCAAGTTCAAACGGGCATAACTTCCTCATACGGACTCCGTTTGGGACGTTCTTGTACTTCATGGAAAGTTTATGAAGTCTACTTTCCAACGGATACAACCTCATCTTCAAATTCCATCCGAGCTGGCCGCAATCATGCAAACAATCCATATTGGTTCCTGAGTCCGAGTCAAAACGGGTGCGACGCATCCCACTTGGGCATGGCTTGTAACCCTAGGTGTGTGCGTGGACGTCCCGTCCCTGGTCGTCTCCCTATTAAGAGCCGCCGGCTCCCTTGTTACGACTTAGATTTCGTTGAGTTTAGGTTTAGCCATTGCACAAACTTTTGTTCTTCAGTTGTGTCAGGCGACCACCTATCAAGACAGCTTCGGGATCCCAACGTTGTGTTTGCAATACAATTTATGCTTCATTCAAATTTCAATATCAGATTGCCTACGTCCTATTCTTGCTAGTTCTTTGATTGCTTGCAGGAATTGAACTTCATGTTTAGGTTGATCTCGCCGCCAGCAGGGTCAATAACATCTCGGAGTTGCTTCCGCGTAAGGCGCAAGCAACGTCGTGCATTTGTAGTCGGATTGCCAGGGTCATCTCCATCACAAATCGATAGCCATCAGTCTCATCGAAAGATCGGGCACCTCATCCACATCAAGCAATACACCCATACACTAAATATGTGGTGAGCATCCAATTCGTTCAGAATCTCTAGATGTAGGTAGGCATGTGCTCAGTGAGTGAGGCATGCTCTTGCCTTCTTTTAGTGCTTCTTTAGTTACTCTATGCACACCATTGAGTTCACGTGATCTTTGTGACGTGCCCCAAAAGTTCTAACTAAGAAGTTCTTTTGAAACCGAAAGCAGACCGAATAAGTAGTTGTTGAAGTAGCTCTTTTGTTCAAGTTAGTAGCTCTTTGACCCAAGCCTCCTTAATAGCTTTTTGCTTTATCTTGAAAGAGTTAGAGGAGGGGAATCAAAAGAATGGAGTCCACTGACTGGGAGATCCCCTTCATACATAAGTAGAAGTTCTAGTCTAGGCATGTTCCCTTCAAACTGATACTTTCTTTCCAGCTACTGCAACTAGAGGGGGAAAAGCTTTTCTGATGAGTTTTCTTGCTCCATGATAATGAAGCTGCACCAAGTTTTTGATTTGTGCCGAGCTAGACGGATTCAGATGCCAATTCTAGGAAGGTCCACTTAACTTGACTTGTGTAGGTATTCCGGCAAGGACTGAGGCTCACTTCGCTTAATCTTTATTATTCTATTCAATGGGCCAGCTACTAGAATCAGTAATGAAAAGCAAGCAAGGAGATGCCTGAGAATTTGTTTCTTCTTTTCAAGAGTTCACATGCCAATGTTGAGATGCTAAAAGAGTTACAGGTTTTGAATCAAGCAACAGGAGAAGTCAATCCATAACAGTTGATCGTATTTGCTCCCTTCCGGATATGCGATGCCTTGGGAATGCCAGAGTTGACAGGTGCAGCAGTCTGACCTCAGGGAGGAAAAAAAACCATTCCAACACGCTACACTCAAAAAGCGTAGGCCCTAGGTGAAAAACATGGTACGAAAACGGTTACATTAGTGGAGTCAGATCCCAATCAGAGCGGTCTCATCGAAATAAACATATCCAAGAAGGTAGGCACCCGACTAGATATAAAAAGTGGGGCTCGAAGCTACCATCTCCAACTAGTTGGTTGAATTCTTTAATCGACAGGTGAGGCAGAAAGTAGGTAATCGCATTCCAAAGCAAGGAGTTAGGATGGACAAAGCACCATTTCCTCCGCTATGTCTCGCTCTTCTATCAAGTGAAGAGCTCACTGTAGTTGAACTAGATAAAGAAGAGTAGCCCCCCAGGTCATCAATTAGTAATAGAATAATCCCAGTAGTAGTCCTCTTGCCTAGCGGAGTCAGCCCATAATAGGCACACCAAAGATTGGACATCGTTGTCTAAGCGTGCTTGCTTTGCGCACCGGCACAACTAAATGATAATCCACTGGCTCAGATTGAGTGGCTCACTTCCTTGGGAAGGGCTTTCTATAACTAAGAAATGAGAATTGTCGACCCATATGATCTCAGGCTCATAAAGAGGATGAAATTGATAATTTCATTCACACTTTGAGATTGAGCTCGTCAGTGATCTTTTCCAAGGTGTCTAGAGAAACCTACTTTGAACATGGCATTCGTACCCAAGGAAAGTTTTGGCAGGCATCACTGTGATCTTGAAGCCCTTGTTAGGAGCTAGTCGGTATGTCTCACTACTAAAGAAGGTTCTGGCATGCTTCGACTTAGCCCTGTGATCCGCTAATTCATCTCTTGATCTGGTATTCCGCAAAGGAGGTGGATAGGGTCAGTGAAAGAAGTGGCGAGGGTAGAAAAAAGGTTTGAAATTCCAGGTTACCGCAGTATTAAACAAAGGACATAGTGGATTAGGTAACACCTCTTTTTTTTGTTTTGAGAGGAAAGATCTATGAAAGCTGAAAGCCCATTCTCATTCTATTCTCAATTTCATCCACTTTCTTGGCTCAGGTGACTATCTATCGCCCGGTGAGTATCGGAGTGAGAAGGTTAGCCTCAGGCACAAGTTCCGAGAACAAGACCAATCAAATAAGGAAGCTAAGTATAGAACTTGTCTGTAGGCGGAAAGAGTACGCCGTTAAGCAATAGGCAAGCGTAGTCGATAGGCAAAGAGCTTGCCTGGGGCTTCATAACTCAAGTTTGAGCCTAGCGTAAAAGCCGATTCAAAATTGTCTATTTCCTGGCAAGTCTATGAGAGTCATATTACGGATCCTCTGATCTTTAGCTTGAATGGTCGTGTTTTTACATAATGAGGTCTTTCTTCTGAGCTCTTCTATTACGGTACGGAAAAATCAAACCTATCACTCTCAAAGAATGGGTAAAAAGAATTCAAACTAGGGGAGCCAATACTCTCTAACTACCTATACTACGCCCCCATTGATTGGAAACCCTCGGGGAAAAGGCAAGTAGAAGAATCTTTCTAAGAATCCTCTTTTTTAGTAGGGCTATGCTATATCGATTTTTTTTCTTCCTTGGTGAGGCTTTCTCTGCAAACAAAGAAAGCAAAAGCGAAAAAGCCCACCCTTCTAGCGTCAGTTTCTGAGTAATAATAAAGACGATGTCAAACCAGTTATCAAACTTGATAAAGGAGGATAGTTTTACAATAGAAAAGATCCCCTAGTCTATCTAGAAAATCCCCCTTGAGCGAATTGCAGAGAAAAGTGCAATCTAAGGTAAAAACCCAGAAGTTGCAGTGCCAGTTTCTAGCAATACAGTATCAGTGAGCTTTCTTCTTCCTCGGGGATGGATTTGGAGTTTATCTTGGGAGTGTTCTTCCAGCTTGTCCTCTTCCCTACGGTTTTCTTGCATGCAGTCTCTGGGAGGACTAAGGAAAGATCCTAGTACTCCAGGTAGGGCTCTAGAGAAGATTCCCTGAAAGAGCTAAGATTACTAAATTGATTTACGCTTTCCTCTTTCATTTTTTTCATATATAGAATTGGAACGATTTCCTTGCCTGTGATCAAACCTGAGTCTTTGAAGGTAGTGATAAAGCTACTCGGAATATCGAGCTAGCGGGGGGTCTAATCAGATCAATCGGTAGTTCCGTAATGAGTAGTCGAATACACATTGAGGAGACCCACCCTGGTTGTAAAGCGAGCCGTCCTTCCTTTCATTCGTTGCTTTGTCTTCGGTTTGATTTTAAACTAGACCTTCTCTCGGGACTGTGGTGACGAACCTTACTCTCCTCGGTCAAGTGGTTGACCTGTCTGTCCAATAATTTGACAAAATGAATGGGAATCCTATAGTTTGACCAGCCTGGGAAAAGTAGTCAGAGGCAATTCGTTAATATGGAGCTGTTTATATCGGCTTTCTTTCCTAACTAATAGGAAAAGAGAGACATGTGAGTTCGACTCTCGTTTTATCCATGTTCAACAGTCCTTTTCCATCTTGGTACTGTTGATTAGTACCGCTCAACTACGAGATGCTTGAAAGTCGATGTATCAATAATGTTCCCAAGAGTAGCATCGAGCCTCGAAACGGCAAGCCATGCTTCAAGCTAAGCCAGTATGAATCTAATTGATTGCTAAACTGAAGGAACGATCTCTGTCGAAGATTCTCATTCTGAAGTAGGTGCCTAGCTCTGGAGGGATAGGTGGGATCATACCTATTTGAAGAACATTATGTAACACTTGTTTTTGAGTGGGAAGAAAAAGAAGCACACAAGCGAACAACCATCTAACCGTCAGTCTGAACTCCCAGGATCACTCCATTAGTAAGAAAAAGCTTTCGTTTCCATCATTCAGCAGTGGAATAGAATAGTTCGATGGTATTGATCGTCCAACCATTGATTGGAATGTCTATCGTGATAAACCGTGTGATTTGAGCATATCTATAGCTAGAACTGTGTGATTCTATAAGCTAAGCAGATGAGGCAACAAAGAACCTAACCATCCTCTCTGATTGACTTCATCAGAAGATTCCTATGGTCTGGTTTACCTTTCTTCTTTCCTTGCAACCTTGGATCGATATGGTTCATCCCTAGGCGATGCTCTTTCAACGGTTGATAGAAGAGGGGGACGGGCAAGGATGATCAGACTGCTTGGTTCAGTTCGTCAGAGGTATTAAAAAACCCTTCTTTTTGGTCTTTTCTTTCTTGCCACCACTTTAATAGGTGCCACTGCAATGAGAACATAGGTTGCGGAATTTTTTCTTTATTCTTTTTTGTTTTGGTGCGCTCTTCCTTTTTTTTGTATAGAAAGAAGGGTTCAGTGGGAGGGCAAGGGGTAGTTAAGTTTTAGGTTGGCTCTTTGTTTTCACTTACTGTGGGAGCCATGGGCCCCGGGTACCTCACTACAAGCACATGGGCCACTCGGATAGAGGATGGGCCAGATCATGTAATTAGAGATAAGATAGCACCCGGCAGGCTGTGCCTTGTACAATAAGGAAACATAGCCTTAGTCGGATAGGATTCTATCTCTAAGAAGGAAATCCCTTGGTCGTATCCGACTGGGATCCTTACCATGTACCCCTGTCCCCTAGTATATAAAGGGAGGCAGGGCGCCCCATGTGGGCACACCAGATCATTGATCGTAAAACCACCTCAGAGGAATAACACCTCAACTGGACGTAGGGTATTACCTCACATCGAGGGCCTGAACCAGTATAATTCTCCCGTGTTCCTCTGCAATCCACCGAATTCCAGGTCGCCGAGTAGACCCATAGTATTATTGCCGGTGCAAAGCATCGACAGTTGGCGCTCCAGGTAGGGGCCCGGCGAATTCTTCATCAACAGATTCGATGGATCCCATCAACGGAGTCAAGAGCGACAAGTTCTCCAATGGAGACACCATCACCTTCGGGAGCCTTGATTTCGTCGCCGATCAACTCGGCAACCTTTCCTTGGCTGAGGCAGATCCGATCTTGCCAGCTGAGGAGCTAGCCGGCGTTGCGCCAGTCGGCCCCAGGGACGTCGCCATCTCCTTCGACGATCTACTACGACAGTCCCTCACATCACCGGACATCGGGACAACTCTCTCCTTCGGCGTCCGACTCACGCTAGGCCTTGAGCCAGCGCGGGTTAGGCCGAGAGGGGGAGAGATCGTCAATCTCCCGTACGGATTCGGCGACGCTGTGCATCTACAACCCGCGCAGCAGACCCGACCTCCAGCGATTCAGTTTGGACACGGTCATGAACCGTTTCAGATTGGATCTAGGGAGGTCGGAGTCGTCCTAACTCCGATAAACTACTCGGAGTCCGACACTAAGTCGGATGGTGGTTCGAGCATCAACTCGGACTCCACCTTGGCAAGCTTCCTCCTCCCCCGCGAGATCTTCATGGCTTCAACGCCACCTTCCGAGGTGCGCCGACTGCAAGAGGAGCAGCAAGAGGAGGCGCGCTGACTACAACAACAAGAGGAGACCAACCGACAAGCTCGCAATGACGGGCTTTGACAGGCTGGGCGAGCCGCCCAGCAGCAGATCCTCCAAACCAAAGTCGGCGACCATGATGTCTTCGTCACGCCACAACAGAACGTCGTGGCCGCCGCAACTCTGCTGGACACGCTCCAGCTTGGGCCGGATCATCAGGCCACACCAACTATCGCCAAGATCAAGGCGATGATTACTGCTGCCGCCTGCCAGCAGCAAGAACAGTCAGGCAACACTCACATACCGACCCATCGAACGGGCTCTCCAGCGGCTGTGACATCCTGGCCCAATGAGGATATGGCCCATATGGCCCATGAGTGCGGTGTGCACATGATTAGTACCACCTTGCTAGTTGAGCAAGGGTTGAACCAACTTATAAGGCCTTGTCCCTCCAACCATAGTACTTTTGGGTTAACCCTTTTACACGAAGCGAGGACGAAAGTGTAAGTGGGGTGCTATGTGTAAGTGGGCTCGCCCGTCGGTTGGGCTGGGCTGTGCGGTTCTGGAGGGCAGGGTGTTACAGCGGCGGAGTCATCTGCATCAGCACGACGACGGGCGGCCGGCTCCACCCGGCAGCACGAAGAGTCCCGCCAAACAACACTCGGCAATACCAACTACGACAACCGGCAGCATCACCAATACGACCGCCGACCCAATCAAGACCTCCGATTGCGATTACAACGCGATCTTCGCCACACCCTAAGGGCCCGGCGCGAAGAACGCGAAGAGGATGAACGCCGCCGACTGGAGGATGAACACGAGCGCTTCGGTCTCCACTACGAGCGGCTACACCGCCAAAACCGAAGCCCAAGTCCTCACGATAATGAAGGCATTCCAGCCTTTACTCGGGAGTTACAGGACGTCCGCTGGCCAGTCGGCTTTAAGCCTACCGGAATCGAAAAGTACGACGGCAAGACCAACCCAGAGTCCTGGCTCACCGTTTACGTCCTAGCAGTTCAAGCTGCTGGGGGCGACAGCAGAGCCATGGCTAACTACCTCCCAGTCGCATTATCCGACTCGGCGAGGACATGGCTGACAGGCCTCCCAAGGCGGTCGATCGGTTCCTGGGGACAACTCAGGGAGCGGTTCATCGCTAACTTCCAGGGGACCTACGAGAGACCGGCTTCCGAGCACGACCTTTACCAGCTGCATCAGAAAAAGAACGAGTCTCTACGTGAATTCATCAAAAGGTTTTCCGAGAAGCGCAATCAAATCCCAAGCATCAAAGACGAGGTCGTCATCGCCGCCTTCCGCAAGGGAGTAAAAGACACCCCGCTCATCGCGAAGTTCACTCGGAAGCCACCATCCACTGTTCGGACTCTCTTCGACATGGCCAACAAATATGCCGACTCGGCTGAAGCCATCGCAGAGGCCTTCGACGAGAAGAAGGAGCCCCGACAAAAAGACAACAGGGCGAAAGCCGACAACGAGCCGCCTCAGAACAAGCCTGGCAGCCGCAAGCGGAAGTCGGACAACGAGGTGGCTAACATGGAGCGCAGTCGATCGCGGCCCCAGCGGAACAACGACTATCAGAAAGTCATGAGCGGGCCTTGCCCCTTTCACCCCAAGGGCCGGCACGCGGCCAAGGACTGCCACATGCTCAAGAAGTTTGCCTCCGAGCAAGCTTCATCGTCTGGCGCCGACAAGGACAAGGACAAGTGATAGGAGTAGGGGTGGCCCGATCTTTCGGTGAGTTGAAGGTAACTATGATTTGGGAGAAACGTTGACGACCCGACTACAACCGTACGAGACGTTGTGTTGTTGCGCCTTAGCGATCGATACACCTCTCCAAGGGTTGTTGATCTTGCCGGTGCAGATCAACCTTATTCCTGCAAGCAATCGTAGAACAAGCAAGAACGAGGTGAACAAGCACTGAATTGCTAAATCAAATATGAAGTTTCAATCTGAAAAGACAAGAGGTGGGGTTCCAATAACAAGAAGACGGGCGATCTAGTCGACACGCGCGCTTCAAGCGAAGTAGCAGTGGCTAAAACTTCAATCTATCAAAACCCACCTCTAAACGGCGGCGGCTACTGAATATATATATGAGTTAGGACGTCCTAGGGTTAGGATTTGCCCTGTGAGGGGCGCACTCCTCATGGGTTTAGCCCACGACACAATTACAAGGCCCAAGGCCCAAAACAGACTCGGACTGGAAGAGGTATGTGTCTTGTTTTGACAATTCCGGACAGCTTAGGAGGAATTTTGATGTGGGACCAAAACCATCTGAAAGTAGACTCTATAAGCTTTCCAACAAGTACTTATGGGCCCCAAAAGTCCTTCTGGATCAGCGGCTAGGTCCGTTTGAAGTTGATGCTGTCAGGAGGCCCGAATTCGAATCCAAAACGTGCAGAACTTCATCTCTTGCCTTCTATGGACCAAAAGTGACGTGGTGATGTATGAGTAGAATTGGGTAAGGTCTTGGTTTGGTCCCCAGTCAACTTCTTTGATCATCCATGCGTTCCTTGCACTCGGTCTCTTTCCCTTCACCCAAGTAAGTATCTCTGCATACAAGAACATACAAAACTCATGGTGCAGTAACGTCTGTTCAAATATATAACACGTAAATCTTACGTAGAAAGCATGCACCTTTAGTTGATGAGTACATAAGGTAGCTATGGTCATATCCGAGCTAGTAATGTCCTCATCAACAAGCCAGACTCGGGTCCGGCTGATGATTTCCAGGACCCCCAAGCCGAACTCAACCACATCTTCGGGGGGCCACTCGCGTACGAATCCAAGCGCAAGCAGAAGCTATCAGCGCGGGACATTAACGCGGTCTCCACAACGGATACCCCCCAATACTTGCGCTGGTCAGAGATGGCTATCACCTTCAACCGCGCAGATCACCCAGATCGGGTTTCCCACCCGGGACGATACCCACTCGTCCTGGACCCGGTCGTCAGAAATATTAGACTGAAGAAAACCCTCATCGACGGAGGCAGTGCGCTCAACATCCTGTTCGCCAAGACTTTGGACGAGATGAGAATTCCTCGTTCAGAACTACGGCCGAGCACCGCGCCCTTCCATGGGATAATCCCCGGCTTGTCATCAACCCCACTCGGGCAAATAACCTTGCCGGTGACCTTCGGCACGCGGGACAACTTCCTTACAGAAAACATCTCCTTCGAGGTCGCCGACTTCGAGACCGCGTATCACGCGATACTCGGACGACCGGTCCTCGCCAAATTCATGGCGATACCGCACTACACGTACATGGTGCTGAAGATGCCCGGGCCAGCAGGAGTCCTCTCCCTCCGCAACGACGCTAAGCAAGCCTTCACCTGTGACAAGGAGAGCTGCGAGCTGGCTCAAACACAAGAAGCGGCAGTCGGGTGCGACAGCATCCGGCAAGCCGCTACATTTGAAGTCGATCAAGATCCAGTTCCGGCGAAAAAAGCAGCGAAGTCGGGAATTTCAGCGGACTCTGACACGAAGAAGATCCCCCTGGACCCTTCCGACCCCTCCAAGACTGCCTTAGTCGGGACCGGACTCGACCTTAAATAGGAAGACGCGCTCGTCACCTTCCTCCAAGCCAACAAAGATATCTTCGCGTGGAAACCGTCCGACATGCCGGGCGTACCAAGGGAGGTGATCGAGCACGCCCTACACGTAAAGCCAGACGCCAAGCCGGTCAAGCAACGGCTGCGGCGCTTCGCTCAAGACCGCAAGGATGCTATCCGGGAGGAAATCACCAAGCTCCTCGCAGCCGGCTTCATCAAGGAAGTCTACCACCCGGACTGGCTGGCCAACCCAGTCCTGGTCCGGAAGAAAAACGGTAAATGGCGCATGTGCGTCGACTACACCGACCTCAACAAAGCGTGCCCCAAGGACCCATTTGGTCTTCCCAGGATAGATCAGGTGGTTGACTCCACGGCGGGGTGCGACCTACTCAGTTTTCTCGACTGTTACTCGGGATATCATCAAATTAGCTTGAGGGAACAAGACTGTTTAAAAACATCTTTCATCACGCCGTTTGGAGCGTATTGCTATATCACAATGCCGTTCGGTCTGAAAAACGCAGGCGCAACCTACCAAAGGGCTATTCAGCGGTGTCTGCACACTCAGATCGGGCGCAACGTGGAAGCCTACGTCGACGATGTGGTGATCAAGTCCAAGTCCAGAAAAGACCTCATTGCCGACTTGGAAGAAACCTTCCAAAACCTTCGAAGATTCAAGATGAAGTTGAACCCGGACAAGTGCGCCTTCGGGGTGCCGTCTGGGAAGTTACTCGGCTTCATCATCTCGCACCGCGGCATCGAGGCTAACCCGGAGAAAGTCAACGCCATCAAGAACATGGCGCCCCCGACCAACCTTAAAGACGTCCAGAAGCTGACAGGCTGCATGGCGGCACTCAGTCGGTTTATCTCCCGACTGGGCGAACGGGGCATGCCTTTCTTCAAGCTCCTCAAAAAGGCGGACACCTTTCAATGGACCCCGGAAGCCCAGCGAGCTTTCGAAGACTTCAAAGAATTCCTCACATCACCCCCCGTGCTGGCGTCACCCCTGCCCCAGGAACCACTAATGCTTTATATGGCGGCAACAACACAGGTAGTCAGCACGGTGCTAGTAGTGGAGCGATCCGAACAGGGTCATCTTCAGAAAATACAACGGCCAATCTATTTTGTCAGCGAGGTCCTTGCCGACTCCAAAACAAGATACCCACAGGTCCAGAAGCTGCTATACGGCCAACTCATCACAGTCCGAAAGCTGGTGCACTACTTTCAAGCACATCAAGTCACGGTGGTCACAGCGTTTCCACTCGGGGATGTCCTTCATAATCGCGAGGCCACCGGCCGGATCGCTAAATGGGCACTCGAGCTGATGGCGTTTGACATCACCTTTCAGCCACGGACAGCTATCAAATCTCAAGCTCTAGCCGACTTCGTGGCCGAGTGGACAGAAGTTCAACTCCCAACACCAACAACAAAGCTAGAGTACTGGACAATGTACTTCGACGGTTCCCTACGGATCGGCGGTGCCGGGGCTGGAGTCATACTGACATCCCCCACTGGCGAAAAGTTGAAGTACGTACTACAAATCCACTTCCCGGCTTCCCACAACGTCGCCGAGTACGAGGCTCTTGTTCACGGGCTCCGCATCGCCATATCACTCGGCATACGTCGACTGGTTGTGCGCGGAGACTCCCAACTCGTGGTCAACCAAGTCATGAAAGACTGGACCTGTCTCGACGACACAATGGCGGCATACTGTCAGGAGGTCCGCAAGTTGGAAAGCAAGTTCGACGGGCTGGAAATCACACACGTCCTGCGTCAATACAACGACGCGGCAGATGAGCTGGCAAACATGGGATCCAAGCGAGAAGCGGTTTCGACTGGAATCTTTGTCGAGCAACTTATGGAGCCATCAGTCAAGAAGAAACCGGCACAAGAGCAGTCGGGAGGCGAGCCTACCCCGACCACCGACGAAGTGCTGCACATATGTCAAGACTGGAGGGGTCCTGTTCTCAAATTCCTCCTGGACGATGAACTCCCAGAAGATCGCAGTCAAGCCGAGCAGATCAAGCGTCGAAGCAAAAGCTTCCTGCTAGTCGGAGAAGACCTGTACCGAAGGAGCGCATCCGGTGTCCTCATGCGCTGTGTCACCACCGAGGAAGGCAAGCAGATCCTGCATTCAATCCACTCGGGCATATGTGGCAACCACGCTGCATCCAGGACGTTAGTCGGAAAGGCTTACCGGCAGGGATTCTTCTGGCCCACCGCAGTCACAGACGCCAAAGACATCGTTCGCAAGTGCGAGGGTTGCCAGTTCTTCGCAAGACAGACAAATCTTCCCGCCCAGGAACTCCAGACTATCCCTATCTCCTGGCCATTCGCAGTATGGGGGCTCGACATGGTCGGGCCATTCAAGAAAGCGCCAGGAGGGTTCACGCATTTATTCGTCGCAGTGGATAAATTCACCAAGTGGATTGAGGCTAAACCCGTCGCAACAATCACAGCGGCACGAGCAAAGGACTTCATCCTGAGTATACTATACCGGTTTGGGGTCCCTAACCGCATCATAACCGACAACGGCACTCAGTTCGTGGCAGGCCTATTCCAAGATTTCTGCGACGACTTCGGCATCAAGATCTGCTATGCATCTGTGGCACACCCGCGGAGCAACGGGCAGGTTGAGCGAGCCAACGGCATGGTCCTACAAGGCATCAAGGCCAGGATATACGACCGACTACAACCATATGCGGGTCGGTGGGTACAAGAACTACCATCCGTTCTCTGGTCTCTCAGAACCACGGTTAGTCGGGCAATAGGGCAATCCCCTTTCTTCCTGGTCTACGGCACCGAGGCCATGCTACCGACAGAGATACAGTTCGGCTCTCCGCGAGTCCGGGCTTACTCCGAGGACGACTCCAACAGCACCCGACTGATCGAATTAGATCAGCTGGAAGAAGCAAGAGACGCCGCAACAATCCAGTCGGCAAGGTATCTTCAAGGCCTGCGTCGCTACCACAATCGCAATGTCCATGGCCGCGCTTTTTTGGTCGGGGATCTCGTTCTAAGGAAGATACAAACCACCAAGGACAGGCACAAACTATCCCCCATCTGGGAAGGGCCGTTCATTATAGCCGAGGTCACGCGGCCAGGCGCCTACCGACTGAAGACCAAAGACGGCGTCCTCATCACCAACTCATGGAATATAGAACAGCTACGTCCTTTCTATACCTGAGTTTTACATTTTCCATGTGTACAGTTTTTCCTGACTCACTACGCCGCTTGTTCCACTCGAGTAGTGAGTCGGGGGCTGCATGTATATACGTGTTCTGTCAATAACATACAAGCTTATTTCACCCCAGTTATGAAGCCTTGCCACGACTGATGCGTTCGCCCGAGTATAGCATCTTACTCCGAACGTTTTTTATCAAGTTCTATCGAAATAACTCGGTGCATGCTACATGGTCGGGCAAAGCTAATGACAACCGAATAATAAGTTTGGCGGCACGACACATATATTTACACATGATCGTATATGAAAGCATATATATACACTGACTACAAAATGTATTGCCTTTACAGACCCAGGTCTCGGGTAATCGCTTCAGCAGTCGGCTTCGCCTGTGAGATCAGCTCCAGCGCTTCCTCGGGCGTCGTCTCCTCGGAAAATCCCTCCCCGATGGCCTCAATGTCCGCCCTCGGGTAGATGGACTTGGTCATTGCTAGGGTCTGGGCCACGCCGGCGGCAACCCGCTCGTCTGAGTACCTTTTCAGGGCACTCGGCGCGTCCTCGAGACGCCCCATTATTTGAGGAATTCTGCTACAGCTGGTCCCCACTGGGCGGGATCTACAAGGTCAAGGAGCCCTTTCACGGACCCGACGAGGGCCTCCCGTGACTCCCTGATTGACCTTATCTCCTCCGTGTAGAACCGGTACTGGGCCTGGACGTTGGCTCTCATGCTGCCCAGATCGGCCGGCAAGTAAGCTTGTCAGATTCGGCTACACACAGGGTGACTAATGTATTGGCTGAGATCACAGTCGGGTTGAGGACTTACTTTCGTAGTCGGCCTCCCACCCGGCCACGGTCTTCTCCAGTTCGGCCTTCTCCTTACCGAGCTTGACGACGGCCTTCTCCAACTCGGACTTCTCCCGGTCAAGCTCGGTGTTGGCCTTTGTCAGGTCGGCCTTGACCCTTTCAAGCTCGGCCTTGGCTTCTTCGGCCTCCTTCAGCTACGACTCCCTCTCCGCTCGGGTCTTTAACTCCGCTTCGAGGTCTGCACCACAGATTAGCCAAGAGCTCAATCGTGCAGTCATGACACCACCGAGCAGTCGGGATCGACGTAGCTGGATGAATACATCAACGGTCCAGTCGGGAAGATATGCTCGAGGATTTTACCTCTAATCTTCTCGGCTAGGGCCCATGTCTCTGCCCTGAGCTGATCAGCGCCGCTCTTTAGCCAGGCCTCCCTCCTCGTGTGACGCACCTCCATCTCGGCCTTCAATGCCCGGAGTTGTTGCAATTCCGTGAGGTGGGGAGCCATCTCGACCAGGATCTCCGTCATCGCCTCATTGCGGTCGACGAGCTTCTGTTCGGGACAAGGAACAAACCGACGACAGAGTCAAACATCAAGACAAGAAGATTGCTGGAGCTTCACTACAAGAATCATACAGCGACCCCTTGGGACCCGTTGATGGCGGCACGAAGCAGGCTCTCGCGCTCTCTCCTTGCGACGACTTCATCGAGCCTGAAGCTTTTCATAGTGCCGTCGCGAGTGGTCCACGTGAAGGTTCGGGGCATCACACGTGGGGGAGCTTCGATCCGAGGCAAATATGGGATCTCCAGCGGCGACGGCAACGGCGACGATGGCGATGACGATAACCATGATGGCGACGGGGTCCTGGCCTCGGCACCGCCTTCCCCTACAACATCGGGGACCGGCTCGGGGGTTCCGTCCCCCGCTTCCGCGACGTACGGTGCCTCGGGGGCTGGGGCCTCAGTTTCAACAGCCACCTCTTGGTCGAGTGGCGGTAATGGCCCTGTAGTCGGAGCCACCTCGGTCTCAGCGACCGGGCTGGCCGCCGGCTCAGCAGGTGTGTTCGCTGCCGCTAGCTCGGCTGGGGCGGACTCATCAAGTGGAGCAGATGGGTCAACCTTTTTGAGGTCGATATCGGCCCGCTTCCTGCACAACGAAGCAAGACATCAGAACTGTATTTTAACATACAACGAATACAGAAGGCCCGGAGTAGCGCACCTCTTGGAGAACTTCAGCTTCCTGCCAGCCTGCCCGCTCCCCGGCGAAGCGCTAGCATCGGCACTCGCCTCAGTTGGTGTCATCGATGGCAGAGGCATATCAGCCTGAGTCGGCCTCGACTCTGGTATGGTTGGTTCGGGTTCCTTCGCCCCAATCGGCCTCTGCTCTGGTTGGCCCCTTGGCGGCGCTGTTGCTGAGTACGACAACGTCGAGCCCAAGCCTGCTGATCTCAGCCTGGGACTCGACCGCGTGGGCGTTGTGGCAGCGGTGTCCTTTATCTTCAAGCTGCCACTCACGGCGCGCGCTGTCATGGCCCCCTTGCCCCGATATAAAATCGGCTTCTTCCCTGCTCTCTTGGAGTCGGGTTGGGCATCAGAGGGACTCCTCGCCCTCTTCCTCGACGCGACCGCAGACAATGGACGAGAATCTTTATCAAATTCCTCATGCCACTACAAGCAAGTCGACAAGATACCATCACGCAAGGTTGAACAATCACCGTTCCACAGGCGTTCACCACAGAAGAAGGTAGAAGGTTACCTTGGTCCGCGGCCGGATGAAGCTATAGGCGGCAACTCGGCGGTTATCATCTTCGGTGGCAACGACCCCTTCAGAGAAGTAGCCAAACAAGGTATCGGTCACTGCCCCCTTGTCCGCCGTCTCGCTGCTCACCCGGTCGGGATCGTGTTTACCTTTGAAGGCCCAGCCGAAAGCGCTTCTCAACTTCAGCGGCTGGACGCGCCTCGTCAAGAAACGACGAGCCACCCAGGGCCCCGTCAAGCCGGCCCTCTTGAGGTCATCTATCTTCGTCAGCAATATATGTGCCTGGCCCAGTTCTTCAAAGGTTGGCTCCGAGGACCAGCTTGGCAACACCGCCGGCGGCATACCAGTAAACGGGCGCAAGGAAGGAGCTAGATCGGCGCAGTAAAACCACTCCTTGTGCCAGCCCTTCAGAGAAGATTTCAAGGGCAAATCGATGTACGTCTTCTTCCCATCACTCCTTAGTTGAAGACCAGCCCCCCCAATCACACTGATATTGCTCTTGGAAGGCTGGGGCTTGACATGGAACAAGTGTCGGAAGAGGATGAAATGGGGCTCAACACCCAGAAAGCACTCGCAAAGAGTAACGAATATGGAGATCTGAAGGATCGAGTTGGGATTTAAATGCACCAACTCCAGCCCGTAGAAATCAAGGATGCGGCGGAAGAAATCGGACGACGGAAGACACAAGCCCCGATCAAAGAAAGAGGCGAAAACTACCGTTTCACCAGGCCAGGGGTTGGGGCTCGACTCATCCCTCGCCGACCGCCAACGGATCACTTCTTGGCTGGGCAACTTCAGCTCGCTCTCCAGCCGTCTCAGCTTCACCGAGCCGCAATCCGAGATCGGCCAAGAACTCCTTGGCGCACCCGCAGGATTCGTCGCCTTCGGCATGACTGGAGGTGTTGAGATTTGGGGGAAAGCAAATCGGGGGCTTGGAATAAACGAAGAGGGTTGAAATCGCCCGAGTCCGGGTGGGGAACGGCTGCTGCTAACCCTAAGCACAAAGTCAGGGGCTACACCTAATAGGTGCGCCTATTCGGCGCACACTATTCATATATTTACATGAAGCCCTTCACAGCCTCGCTACCAGCTGACATGAAGCAGGACTCGGGAAGACTTACTTGGACAAAGAGTACTCGGGAGCATCGCACTCGGGTAACCTTCACCGTGGAGGATGAGCACTCGGCATCAGCTGTGACTCAACTATGAAGGTCTCAGGGGCTACTGTGGGAGCCATGGGCCCCGGGTACCTCACTACAAGCACATGGGCCACTCGGATAGAGGATGGGCCAGATCATGTAATTAGAGATAAGATAGCACCCGGCAGGCTGTGCCTTATACAATAAGGAAACATAGCCTTAGTCGGATAGGATTCTATCTCTAAGAAGGAAATCCCTTGGTCGTATCCGACTGGGATCCTTACCATGTACCCCTATCCCCTAGTATATAAAGGGAGGCAGGGCGCCCCATGAGGGCACACCAGATCATTGATCGTAAAACCACCTCAGAGGAATAACACCTCAACTGGACGTAGGGTATTACCTCACATCGAGGGCCTGAACCAGTATAATTCTCCCGTGTTCCTCTGCAATCCACCGAATTCCAGGTCGCCGAGTAGCCCCATAGTATTATTGCCGGTGCAAAGCATCGACACTTACATTCTTTTTGGTGTAATTTAATAAAGAAGTAGCAATTGTTCATTTCATTTTTTTGCATTGGTAGTGATTTTTCATTTTCAAGGGCAAAGGGGGAAAGGGAAAGGATTGACCCTCAGGGATCATATTACTCCTGAAGACTGGGGGAAAATAGCAGGATAGGAAAAGTTCGAAGAGACTGAGGAAGACAAATCCATTGTCGAATCCTGCAGGGTTGATAACATTGAGTAGTGGGGGCTGGCTTCCACCCTTGAGAGCTTGATTTACTAGAAATCCCGCCGAGTCCTAGTGGGTCCAAATTCCGCGATAAGTTCCGAGAAATGGAGGAAATGATGCATTCAAAGTTCACAGAATTGCAAGAAAGACAAAATCCTTGAAAGAAAAACCAAACAAGACCAGATGTTCCCTATTGTTATCGGGAACGAGACTAAATGTTCGGCTTTAATGAGATGGACCTTGATTCCTCTCCGGCCAGGAAAAGATGCGGCTCCTCTTTGTTCTACTACCTTCATCCTTGGGTGAAGCCAGCTGGCTCACCAAACAAGAGGCCTACTGTTAAATCATTGGTAACCATGCCTAACGGTCGGTCATCTAAGCTATCGGCCAAAGCAAGTGAGAGATGTTCAAGAGTTGGGGGCATATCTTTAGCTTGAGCAGCATCCGCTCCCAAAATGTGAGTGAAGCTTTAAACAAAGAAGAAAAGCTACAAGTGGAACAGCTTCTTCTATTCCTTGTTGGCCTCCAGCTCCTTCTGTCCCTCAATCCTCTTCTCTGCCTTTTTATTATTATTATGCATGGCATGCTCCCTGTTCGTATCTTAACAGGGCAACCTTCTCTTGCAAACAATCCTTCGTCGCTAACACCGGTAATGCCCCATCCCTTTAATACTCCCTTCAAGGAATTTCTCTCGCGTCCCTGTAGTGATAAGAGTCCATTCTCGAACAGCTTTGCAGCCGAGGCAGCCATCCTCTGCCAATCATTGGTTGAGTAAGGGCATTTACCTATCAATCCTAGTCCTAAGGCAATCGGAGCACTAAGCCCAATTACTGCTTTACTCCGTTAATTTAATTAGACTTCATTCTCCTAGTCCTATTCCTAATTGTTATTTCGGATTCTATGCCTAGGTGGTATTATTCTTACTATTGATTCAACCTCTTCGGGCAAACGTTGTCACTTCCTTTATTTGAAAAAAGAAGGTCTAGAACTATAGTGATATGATACCTTCTTCCCTTGGTCTGGGTAAGGTAGGTTATGTAGGCTACAACTGTTCATTAGGTTGTTCGATCGCAAAAGGCCAAATAATCGATTACTAGTATGCCGGATATTGCCAGGAGGCCCTTCTCCCTATGTTTGACTCATTCTAGATGGGTTCACACCTATCGATTCCGGTCAAAGAAAAAAGCTTTTTCACGGCATCCGTCCCATCACACCAATCTACGCCAAGATAAAGAATGCTGGGTTGCCAGGAACAAACCCTGTGATTCAAGGTTTTGCCTAGAATTGCCTTAAAAAAAATGCACCCCATTAATTGATCCCTCTTTAGGGTAGTATAAGTACATCCTCGACTATAGCACGAGTAGAGTCGAGTTCTCGTACTAACCTAAGAGCAGATATGCCGAAATATTTCCACGTTCAAGCAGCTAATCAGTAAACGACTTCTCCGTAACAGTTTGAAGATTGGCTCGCAACGCAAGACTTCCTTTTCTAAAAGAAGAAAGAACTAGACTTCTATAAGAAGATTTTGATAATTGTAGATCGTTGAATATCATCTATTTTATTAGGTAACTACTTTAGCTGCTCCCAAAACTGAACCATCGTGAATAGAACTAGCGCTTAAGGGAGAGTAGAATCTGTTAGCAAGTCATATTCAATCACCCGGACTTCTCCTTCCTAGATTTAGATAGCCCTGATTCTTTCTTGGATTTTAATACACTTAGCCATGTACGTATCTTGGCTAAACTCGAACCTATGGTTGATCCATCCATACTCGGTAAAGAATCAAAAAGGTACTTGAAGATAACTTTGAATGGGAGGAGGTTTTATTTTTATCCCACCTAACCTGATTTTGATGTCTTCTTCGTTCTCAGTCCTTATGGTCCATTGTAGGATGATTTTTCTAAGGCCTTGAATTCGTTGGCAAGGTGATTAGGGTCCTCTCCCTGGTCCTATCAAACCAGTGACTTCTCTTCTAGGATTGAATATGTTTTACCTTTCCCCAATGGTTTCGCATTCCAATGTGGGTAGGATTCGCCAGGGATGAGCGGCTTATTTAGCCTATGCGAAGCACGAAGCATAAGAGAAGGGTGTAGTGAAGCAAGTGTAATACTTGTAGCGAATATAAGTAGTGTCAAAGCCTACACTGGCTTAGCTTTGCAAATGTTTTCAGGACGAAGACGGTGTCTACTCGCTAGTGATGATAAGATTCACTCATAGCATAGGTGGAAGATCCATCCAATTTTCTTTATAAATTTATTTGTTCAAAGAAAAGACGCCTAAAAATCATTCAGGGAATCTACTCTTGGTATCCTTTACCATATTCACTTTCCATATTCACTTTCTTTAGTTCAGACGCTATCGTACCTCAGGGAATAAAATTTCTATCAACGATTCCCACCCAACTCTAGAATGACTCTCCCCTCTCTCCCTTAACATATCGAAGGCCTCTTATCCGTCAACCGCACCTTATTTGCTCAGACTTCCGAGCATTGCTGGATGATGCAGAAGGGCCAACATCAGAGGATCAATTGAATAACCAACTCTCCCGCCCTGCTGCCGCTACTGCTCGAAAGCCAACAAATGCACTTGCTCATCCCAAGCATCACTTTCCACAAATAGTGCCCAACGTGTGTCCTAGCTGCCAAGGGCACTCCACTTGAGGAGGCAGTTTTCGAATCCGATCTTTTTATCTGCCCATAAGAGCGGGACGGTGAATTACCAGTAGGGGCAAGCCTAGAATTCCATGTGCTCCACGGACCCCCCCCCCCTTCCCGGGTGAGGATTAGCTCCTATGATTTGCCGATGGTAGTAGGATTTCCTATCACATTGATAGAAGGGAAGGTCATCTACTAATATAATAGTTAAACAGAATAAGATTAGTTACGAGGACACCTGCTAACTATTAGTAAAAAAGCAATAGTTGGGCCCTAGTCGATGTGCTATTATTTCGAATCTATAGCTTTTTGGCCGAGTAAGAAAAGGAATTAGTAGTCTATCAGACAGTCTAATTCGTCTTCTCTGAGCTCATGCAGTGAGGCATTAAGAAAGAGCTACAGCGGCTTTGTCAAGTGAATAGAAAGAGCTGCTCATCAAGCAACGGATGGTCGATCGAAGGGATTGCTTCGGGCGGCGGTGTCCTTCGGACCAAGCCTTGGGACTACCTGTGACCAATTTCAATAGCCCGAGCTCTAGAGACGAGACCTTTTATTCGTAATTTCAATAGCTAGCTTCGACATCTGGTTATCATGGTTCTTTCTCCTCCTTTCCGATCACTTGCTCTCGTGCTTGCTACTGATGATTCACTTGTTTAACCTAACCTTGAGGAATCACTTCGCTCAGATGAAAGGCAAACGAGCTTTTCTGAAGGGCTTGTCCTCCCGTTGGTTGCATCGCTCGTGCTCCCTATTGAGGGATCACTCGCTCTTCTCCCTCTGATTGGTGCTCAAGGAAAAGCTAATTATAAATGACCTAACCATTACCCCCCGGTCGTCTCGCTCGTGCTTCCCGTGGTGAACCACTCACTGTCAAAGGAATTGATCCAAAGCAAAGTCCTTCAATTTACTTTTCTAAATACTAGAAAGAAAGTGCGAAGGCTAAATAGTGATCTCATGTTTGTATCAATCATCTGCTACTTGCATTGACTACTGGTCCTTATGATGAGTGAGTGGGGGTTGCTCAATTGACTACAGTATTGGTGTACTCTATGCTATCTCCTTTATGAGTTACTATCGACTTTCTCCATATGCCACTTCTATGATGAGGACATCAACTCCAACGATACGTCCATACCTACGCCGCCGCTTACTTGCGCTCGTGCACATCAACTTAATTATCAGGTGAGTTCGTTTCTAAGTTTGTCTCCAATTTATGTAGACCATGGAGATCCACGCGTGTTGTTGTTGCTCAGGAATGATGGAGAAGGTCAACAAGGAAAGGAAGGAGATCAACAAGGAAAGGATTCGTGCAGGCTGGAATCGGACTATACGACAGCGCCAACTTGTGACGGCCGCCACGACTTCATACGAACTTCGATTTGGGAGTTCTAGTACTTCACGGAAAGCTTATCAAGTCTATTTTCCAACGGATCCAGATTCATACTCATATCTGCTCAGAATCCTCCACAATCATCATTTTAGTGATGAGAGATTTCCTATTTAAGGTGCTGCGACACCGTTGTTGTATCAAGTTGGGTCCATTAGGGACACGTCCTAGGGTTGGAGAATGACCCCAACACCCCTGTGGTTGTCCTCCCATCGTATTAATACCTTTAGAGCCACCACAAATAGATTGGGTTTTGTTAGATTAAAGTTAGTGTCACTACTTTACCGTGTAATCCCGTGATAGGTTAGATCGCCGGTTTGCTCGTCTTCAGAACCCCACCATTTGTTCTCTGAGTTAAACCTTCATCTTTTATTCGCAAATTAAGTTGCTTGTTCATCTTGTTCTTGCTAGTTCTCGATTGCTTACAGGAACAATTACCCTCGTGGTTAGGCTGATCGTGCATCCGTCGAGATTGTGAACAGCCTCTGGAGTTGGTGTAACGATTGCTAAGGCGCAACGTCCCTGGACGGTTGTAGTCGGATCGCCAACGTCACTCCATCCAATCGACTTATCCTCTCATCGAAAGATCGGGACACCCACGTCCACATCATTCTATATGGGAATGTGCTAGTAAGGAAAGCCGACGTTGAAGAAAGACAAGAACTACCCACCCTATTGACTAGTAAGGAAGCAAGTCCCTATATAAGAGTTAAGCAATGACCGAAAGCAATTAACGTGCGAATAAGAGTTCCCCGACACGAACCATAAAATAGAAATACACTACTCCAGCAAATACAACTACGGAACTAGACAATCCTTTCTGAATGTTCTATAAACAATATCCTCTTGAAATGCAACTACTCTACCTACTCTATATGAGAATCTCCATTCCACTACGGAACTAAAAACTCACTATTTACACTTATACTTTAAAGTGTATTAGTCCCATGCCACTATTTCCTCCTACTCAAGCTATCACCTAGTCACGGAGTTTCACTACAGCCATTTACTCTCTGCAAGCAAGCACACTAATAAACTGAGTAAGGTCAATGCACTACCCCATTTCTACTATACAGCTAGCTATATACTATTTTATAAGGAAGCAACTTACACTAGATGCAACCAATGAACTACACTATCTGCTTCAAAACATAAAAATATATACTATAACGTCACTCAATGAAATAGTGCCACTAGTAACTGATATTATTAAAAATGGTGCAATATCTAGTTCAGCATTGGCTAGTCAAACTCCTGAACGTCCACCACTAGTCAACTATTTACACTACAATCGAGTGTTTTTTCCTAGAAGGCTAGTTACTTGCTCTAATATCCATTAACTACAGGCCCAGCTACTATAGCTTGAACCTTACTAGACAGGAGTGGAGCAAGAAAACGGATGCGCGTGCTAACATGCAACGAGCAAGAAAATGAGTTCGATCAGCAACATCGGTCTCCACAGCGCCAAGGTAAAGACCATATTTGTACCCATCCTTTCTCTGCAGCATTGGAACCAAGATCGGGCTTGGCATGGTTACGAGGTTCCCGTTCTATTTAACTAACACTAACTGATGTTAACCGAAAGCTTTCTTCTCATGCGACTATTGGATCGAAAAGAGGCTGCTGGACTGGATCACGGCTGAAACTGCCAAGCACGGACTAAAAGCTGGGCTCATGGATTCCCGAGTCAAACGACTACCATACATAGCATAGAGCTGGAAGCTGTACTAGTGTACAGAGAAGACTAGATGTGAAAACGAAACTTACAGGAAGAAGAATCGCCCCACTTTCCCTCTTGGAAGGAGCATAGCCCTGTAACCCCTATAAAGAGGAAGAGAGTGTAATGCCTTGAAGATCTAATTTTTTATTTAGATTACTCTAAACTAAAGAAGCGACATGCCCTTCTTGAGTGAGGAAGGAACTGATTTCCGGTTTTCTGGAATTGAATCCGGTGCTACTTTTTTTTGGTATAGAATTGGACAAGCAACTTCTTTGCCGAAACTACTACTTCAAGTTCTTTTGAACTCCCTTTTCTTTCTATTGAAATGAAAAAGGAGAAAAAGTGAATTCCAGTCATTGGCTACAAAATTCAGAACAAATTGGAACCATTAACTAGAATTCTCTTTTTATTTTGAATTGCAGTAGTGAACGACTCTTAAATCGGTATTCTCTCCCGCCTACCGCATAATAAAAGACAATGGATTTATGCCTAATCGGTAAACTCCAGGTCTGGATAGCATTATTATCTATGAATCTCTTATGTACATATCTCTATGGAGAATCGTTCTTTAATTTTTCATTGCATTAAATATCTTGAATAAAAAAAAGAAAATTGACTTTGATATGTAGAGTCCAGAACTAGGTTGGCATGTACTTAAAAAAGTACTTACTTTATTTTAGAATTCTACAACGAAATCTTCTATTTTATAGAAATTCTACTACTACGAAACAAAAAAAGAACTCAATTTTCCAGGGAAGGACAGCTTTCTCTTTTGGCACGAGAGACTGATAAGGCAAGGTTTTCTTCTTCCCATAGGGGGCTTGGCAGAGAAGAAGGATAGAGAAAGTTCTCAAGTCAAGCAGACTAGGCTAGGGCCTATTTACTTTTTGAGGTAGTCACGCTAATGGCTGGAGTCATGCTTTATAGCTTATAGCCAAAGGGAGGATAACGCAAGCAGACTAGTGAAGAGAAAAAGCTGAGCAGAATTCCTCCTCATGAGATTGACTTGTCTACTTACGAGAATATGCATTTCGAAATGAAAGCTATCCCCAGAAAACAAAGAAAAACGAATAGGGGCGTAGCGAAGGTGCGTAGTGATGATAATGTTAATAATTCTTCTGGATGAGCTCATTGCTCAGACTCGCATATACTTGTTCTATGCTCTACAGGCTAATCTGAGTAAAGAGGGGGCGCAAACTGTGAGAGTGACGAGAGAACACACACGATCGGCACCATAGCCTTCAAAGTTCGTTTTTATTGGTAGACACAGAGAAGGGAGCCCTTGATCCTAGATCAGTAAGAGAAAGACGTAATGAACTGGACAGAGACTCCGTTGCTTTATTCAGTCATGACATGGAGCTTCAGCCAATCAAGCCTAGGTGCGGAAGATATAGTAAAGTTGAGAAAGGCTCCATTTTCATGCAGTCTTCGCCGTCAATCTCGACCGCATAGTAAATACTCATTTTAGATCTAAGTTCAAAGAAATCACTGGGGGATAGTAAAATAGGGTAACTCTTCGATCGTGGGTGCGTGCGGGAAATACGGCCATGTGGAGTTTTGATGAGGATCAGCCTAACTCCTCACATTCTTCATCTACTACTGCTGCTCCAGATCCAAGTGTCAACAATGCATATAGAGGACCTATCACACGAGCACGTGCACGGGAAATTCAAAACAAGGTGAATCTGTTCCTAAGTACTTTTAATTATGATATCCGTGAGAATAGTTTGCTTCCTAATAGTTGTACCTTGCTTGTGCTTAGGTTTGAGGGAGTTGCATCATTGGAGATTGGAAAACGAGAGGAGGAGCTTGCTGGCCCAACGCTATGTTTAGTGGCGGCGTCCAGATCGATGCATGGAAAGCACGGTGAAGTCTGCATCAACTTTGACGGCAAGCCTGACTATTTGTAGGAGTTGAGCAAGATCTATTCGTATTGGTCCAATTGCTTAATGGGGAAGATGGGTTCCTATTACAAGTGGAGGAGGACTTTACCTGAAAGGCCTACACGAATTCAACCCTTCCCTCACAAGGAAATAGAAGCAAATTCAGATTTGGCCCAACTCGGACTCGGATTGGCTGTTGGAGCAGTCCAAATTAATTCGGCCCAAACGCCCTCATACGGACTCCAATTTTGATGTTTGAGTACCTGTTGGAAAGCTGACGTCGAGCCCGATCCAGATTGTACTCAGGGGCCACCAGATTCGCTATGGTTAAGCCGCAATGATCGAAACAATCAGCCACATGTAATCTGTAGTTATCAGATTGAGTCCTAGTTTGTTTCCAAGTGTTAGGGATGTATATATGTCCATGTACTCGACCAAACCAAGAGAGGCCACGTTTATTTAGATGCAAACATTGCTCTTGTTCTTCTCCTAGGGTTTGTGCTGCCGCCGCCAATCTAGAGAGGGGAATTGGGAGTTCTGCCAAAGATTGTTCTTACTTTTCCTTCTAGGGAATTGAGGGTTCAATAGGTCCACCCTTGTGTGGTCCAGTGGATCAATCTATCAAAGCGTGTGGTTGTGTGAATTCGAGGTGTTGCACGAGTAGCGTGTTGTTCATCCAATTCGTGAGATTGCATGGTGTATCCAGATTCTACGTCGAGAAGGTCGGGCGCTCCCCGTATCAAGTATGCTGAGTTGGCGTGCTCTCTTTTGAGCAGGGAAGACTCCTGGGAATTCTATGCTGTTGTTAACGCCAAAATTTGGTAAGGCCCTATATCAGATTCGGTCAAAGGGGGGATTACAGTCAACAGACGGAGAAAAGACCGGAATCGGGAAGGAGCCGTGAAGACCGTTACTTGGCAGTTGTTTACTATACCTATTAATTAGGCAGGTGTTTATCTTTAGGAAACCTGACCTCGTGTCCGGTCAGGATTAGCTAGCGTTTTGTGTTTTGGATAAGAAATCATGTATCGTGTCCTATAAGGACTCATGTAACTCGGGGTATAAATACGTACGCCCGGGCACCTTGTAAAGTATCAACAACACAGATCAATAAACTTCGGCGCATCGCCATCCTTTCGACGGGATCCTGCTTCTCGAGCCGGGCTACATCGGTTAAGTCCGAACTCCTGCGAGAGGGTAAGTCTCATCACCCCGGCTACCTATCGGCTAGGACTTCCTCGGTTAGGTCCGATATTCTAGTCGGTTTATGGTAGTCGGTTTACCACGATATATTTACTTTATCTATGGCTGCATCAGTTCAGTTTGACCTCATAGATTGATTAGGTATATATCACATCACGCATGCGTAGATCGTATCGGCTTACTGGGAGCGGTCTATCATCAGTTTGTGCTGCATCGGTTAGGTCCGACCTACTAAACTGCTAGCGATAAACCGATCCTGCTAAGCCGATGCTTTATGCGCAGGCGTCTTATCGGGGTGTATAGCCGGTAAGTTATCTTCATCACGGTCACATCATATCTATCGGCCCATTGAGGTATCGCTATCATTGTCGGTCTGTGCTGCAACGGTTGGGTCCGATCTACTAGACTGACGATAATAGCTCTACTCTTGATGAGCCGATGGGCGTTGTGCGATGGTGTTATCAGAGTGCTTAGCCGATGAGTTATCTGTTGAAGCCGACTATATTTATTCATTGTCTTATTCTATATTCGTTCCGTTCAGTAGTCGGCTGGCTCATCATTTATCTATCATTTATATTATTGCATGCCTTATCACATTTTCTTGCCTGTATTATTGTTACGATCGGCTAAGAGCTAGCCGA
The DNA here is from genome assembly GCA_003991445.1 of Oryza meyeriana var. granulata. Lineage (NCBI taxonomy): Eukaryota > Viridiplantae > Streptophyta > Magnoliopsida > Poales > Poaceae > Oryza > Oryza meyeriana. The sequence continues at coordinate 52,357 of RYFJ01001216.1, forward strand.
TGGGTTTATTCTGCCGATCCAAGCGCAAGTATAAGTAGGTTCCCGGGCACGACCCAGACGAGATCCCGGGCATGAGCTTAAGTAAGACCCGGGCACGGGCCCGGACAGCGGATGAAGACCCCGGGAGTCGATAGGAGCAAGGGCCTGGGCACGGGCACATTTTCACGGCAATACTAGTAACGCTAAACTATGATCGGCTAGGATTTATCTGATTCATTTACTTACGCGTTTTACCTGTTTATTTTATCAAGTTCGTAGCCGGTTTTTGAGTATTCCTTCGATGATCGGCTAACGCAATGCTTGTTTATTATTATGCTGTTGCTCCTGCCATCATCGGCTTTAAGCCGATGTATAAGTGCTACAGTGCTTATCGGCCATCGGCCGATGAGATGAGCCCAAGCCGGCTTCGAGCCGATTGGCTCACGAATTTAACATTCCCTTCTCCTTGTCAATTACAGGGTCAAATTGACTGGCACGCCTGCGAACCTCAAGACTTTAGGACCTGCACTGGAGCTAAGCAGATCTTCCAGGCCTTCGCGTGTCACCCAGACGCCGGACAGCCCCCGGCGGTTTTTCGGTGTCAACACGGTTTTGGCACGCCTAGTGGGACACGAAGTTTCAACCCAAAGTTTCAACGCAAAGTTTTGATAGTCAGACCTACAACATGGCTGGGAAAGAGATCAAGACAGACAACGTAATTCCAGTCAGCATGGAGGATTTAACAGAAGAGCAGAAGCAGCAGATTGAGCAAACTATGGCCAACTTTCAGAAGCTGTGCTTAGAATCCTTAAGTATGACAAGGCAAGGGCCGATTCAGAAGTCCCAGTTTCCGAAACCGGTACTGGTAGGAGAATCGAGCCGCACACAACCCGAGAGCCCACCAATCAAGCCTTTGCAGGAGATGGTCAATGAGGCTGTTCACCACGCGCTCATTAATTAGTCGGGAGTCTTGGTAAACACATTGCATAACCTCATCAAAAAGACTGTTGATGGATCGATTGCCCAAGAACCAACTCGGGGTCCTGTTTTTCTGCTGCCAAAGACGGAGCCAAATCAAGCTAGTTACAACATCAGTAGAGATATACCAGAACACTTGTTCGTACAGAACCAGGCTGGGGGGCAACAGGATATTCCTCCTGGATATCACCGATCTATTTATTATGGGGGATATCAGCAGAACTATCCAGGAGGGGGGGCCGATCCAGGTACTTACCAGAGGGAGTATCATAGACAGAATCGACAACCAACTCCACCGATACAGTATCAACAGTGTCAACAGGAGAATCCGAGAGAAGAAGACTTATCGGTACGAGTTGAGGAAATAATGAGGGAACAGTTTGGGATGAAGCCCAGAGAACGGACGTTTATGTATCGGCATCCATACCCCGAGTGGTTTGACAGGGTCCCGTTACCACACCGATACAGGGTCCTGGATTTTTCTAAGTTCTCAGGGCAAGATAATACATCTACGGTGGAACATGTTAGCCGATTCCTGGCACAGTGCGGAGAGGCATCGGCTGAAGAAGTATTAAGAGTCAGATTTTTCCCCTTGTCCTTATTAGGATCGGCCTCCGCATGGTTCTCTTCGTTACCACCGAATTCGGTTCGGGGGTGGGCCGATCTAGAGAAGCAGTTTCACAAGTACTTCTTTGCTGGAATCCATGAGATGAAGCTGACAGATTTGACTTCGGTTAGGCAGCGAATAGATGAAACAGTGCCGGAATATATTCAGCGATTTCAGGAGGTTAAAAACCGATGTTATAGTCTGAACTTAAGCGATGGGCAGCTGGCCGATTTGGCTTTCCAGGGACTCTTGGCGCCGATCAGAGAGAGATTTTCATCCCAAGAGTTCGAATCCTTGGTGCATCTGGTACAGAGGGTATCGGCTCATGAATACCGTTTTCAGGAAGCAAAAAAGGAAAAATTTCAAAGACGAGTTGCTCAGATGCAAGTTTACTCATCGGACTCGGATAACGAGGAATCCGATGCTGAGGTTGGATTGGTGGAGTGGACCAGGAACAAGAGATTAGTATCGTGCCCATGGGTCAAAGATATCGGCAAGGAAGAGCGGTATGATTTTGATATTAGTAAGGCCGATAAAATCTTTGACTTGCTGTTACAAGAGAAACAGATACAATTGCCGCCAAATCACGTGATCCCATCAGCCGAAGAACTGAAGAAAAGAAGATATTGCAAGTGGCACTACACTATGTCGCATCATACTAACGAGTGCAAGGTTTTTCGGCAACAAATTCAGTCGGCTGTCGAACAGGGCAGAATCAAGTTTGAAGACAAAAAGCCGATGAAGATTGATGGGCACCCGTTCCCTGTGAACATGGTTTACGCGGGATCATCATCAAAAGATCAGGCCGATGGAGCAAGACATCAAAAATATAAATCAAGGGTTACTTCATCGGACATGATAGAAAGATATTCAAGATATGAGGCACAGAGGGATGAGCCGGAGAAATATAATCCACATTGGGATTGCCCGTTCTTCCGATTCTGCTGGGATCAAGGAATGAGACTGCCATCAGCTGGAAATTGCCCCGAGTGCAGCACTGCAGGGAATCGGCATGATCGCCAGCAGGAATTTTCGCGGGATCGGTCGCTTGGGAAAAAAGCGTCGGTTCATAGCCGATTAGGGCCGATCCATGAAAAGTTCTTTGAGGAGGATGAAGAGGAAGTATGTGAGAAACAAGTTCAGAACCCTCAATGGTGCCCTAGCGGAATATTCACGAAAAATCAGAAGAGGAGGGCACAGCGTTTACGACACCGAGAGCAACAGGAAGAGCAACGCCAGGACCAAGAGGAAGTTGGTCATCGTCCCAAAAAGACTAAGCAAGTTTGGTAGGTGAAGAAGAAGGATGATGGGGACGCATTAGCACCGGTAAATATGGTGTTCTTTTTGCCTCAGGAATATAAAGCGCTTTCATCAGATGAAGAAGATGATGAGGAGGTTTTCGCTCAACTGACGTTACAATCTGATCAGGCCATATTTGATAAACCTGAGGAGTCAGAGCATCGGCACCTGAAGCCGTTATACATCAAGGGTTACGTAAATGGGAAGCCGATGACAAAGATGTTGGTTGATGGAGGAGCCGCGGTTAATCTCATGCCTCATGCCACATTCCGGAAGTTGGGGAAGACTGCCGAGGATCTGATTAAGACAAATATGGTGCTAAAAGACTTCGGTGGGAATTCATCAGAAGCTAAAGGTGTGTTGAACGTGGAGTTGACAGTAGGGAATAAGACATTACCCACCACGTTTTTCGTCATTGACGGGAAGGGGTCGTATAGTTTGCTTCTCGGCAGGGACTGGATTCATGCGAACTGCTGTGTGCCCTCGACGATGCATCAATGTTTGATATAGTGGCAGGGAGATCAAGTCGAGGTGGTGCTAGCAGATCGGTCGACCAATATTGCCATGACCGATCTACCAGTCTGGGAATCTGATGGTGTTGACTGCTTATCCGGAAAAGTATGGGAAGGAGATTACCTCAAGGTCACTAGCCAGGGGATACAGCTGATCCAGCAAGTCGGCTCCGAATTGTTACTCTGATGGGATCTATTGAAGACTTCGAGGGGAAACTGGGGCAAGGATTTACGTCGGCTGATGATTTGGAAGAGATTGATATAGGACCAGGAAATGAGCCAAGGCCGACGTACATAAGCAAAAAATTAAGTCCTGAGCTACGAGGGGAATTGATAGCATTGTTGAAAGAGTATCGGGATTGTTTCGCCTGGGAGTACCATGAGATGCCAGGATTAAGCCGATCGATTGTTGAACATCGGCTGCCTATTAAGCCAGGATATCGGCCATTCAAGCAGGCTCCAAGGAGATTCAAGGCAGAATTATATGAGCCGATCAAGGCGGAAATCACAAGGTTGTACGATGCCAAGTGATGAGGACATCACTCCTTTGGATGCACCCGCTGACCCTCCAACCGTTATGCAAGGTCCAATGACCCGAGCTCGAATGCGACAATTAAATCTAGAGGTGAGCTCGTTCTTAAGCGATCCTTTTCATAGTTTTGAGAATAGATTGCTACCTAATGATGTTATTTTGCTTAGGAACATTGGAAAGGATCATGAAGCACTTGGAGAGAGGTGGAGCGAAAACACAAGGACACCCAAGACAAGCCGGAGGCCCAGTCCAACTCGAGTTCGAGTCTGCCTCGGACTTCAGGAATAGCCTGCAGTAAAACGGACGCCCAGGACGCATACGGACTCCGTTTTCGACGATCCACATATGCATGGAAAGATAATTTTATAAGCTAACCAATGGCTTTCGTTTGACGTCCAAATTCCACCGGAGTCAACAGAAATCGTCGAAACAAGTTAGCGTCCAGAATCTTACCGTTTTTGGCCCGTGGATGTCTTAGAGCCTGTTACGTCCAGGGGGTGTGGACCCTACACATTCAGAGCACGTTAGGTTTTGGTTTTGCTTTAGAAAAGTCTTCATGGACGGCAATTAGCGCGGGTATAATCAGATCTTTAAGGTGGATCTGAAGAAGATATTACAAGATTGGAACCCCGTTCCTCATCACCAAGTTTATAAGACCATATGCGATTTCTATATCGTCTCGTGGAGAAGAAAAATGGAAAATCCGGTGAATAAAGGATAATAATGCCAATATAGCGGCACAAGATTGAATATGACGTGGTAGTAATGACTTGTTTGGATTGAAAAGTGCCGGTGCGACTTATCAAAGAGCGATGAATTATATATTTCATGATCTCATCGGCTTATTGTAGAAATTTATATTGATGATGTGGTGGTCAAGTCTAAAAGTGAGGAAAGCCATATAGCCGATCTACAAAAGTGCTGGAGAGAGCCAAGAAATACGGACTATGAATGAATCCCAATAATGCGCTTTTGGTGTATCGGCTGGGCAATTTTGGGTTTTATGGTTCATGAGCGAGGGATTGAAGTTAGTCAGTGAAGTATCAGAGCCATTAAGACTACAATGCCACCAAGCAATAAGACAGAGTTGCAATCGTTGATCGGCAAGATTAATTTTGTGAAAGATTTATATCAATTTATCAGGGAGAATTGAGTCTTTCACGCCATTATTGAAGTGGAAGCCGATCAAGAATTTGTGTGGGGGACAGCGCAGCAGAAGGCGTTTGACGAGATCAAGAATTATCTTAGTTCCCGCTATTTTGATTCCGCCGCAGAAAGGAGTGCCGTTCAGGTTATACTTGTCGGCCGATGAGAGGTCCATCGGCTCTGTTTTGATCCAAGAACTTGAAGGCAAAGAGCGAGTTGTGTTTTATCTGAGTAGAAGACTTCTGGATGCTGAAACGATATATCCTGCGGTGGAAAAATTATGCCTATGTTTATATTTCTCGTGTACAAAGTTAAGGCATTACATCCTATCGGCTGAGTGTACAGTAGTTTGCCAGGCCGATGTGGTCAAATATATGTTGTCGGCTCCAGTCTTGAAAGGGCGAGTTGGCAAGTGGGTTTTGCTTTGACAGAGTTCGACTTGAGGTATGAATCGGCTAAGGCGATTAAGGGACAGGCAGTGCCGATTTTATTGTGCAACACAGAGGGGCTCACGAAGACTATGTAGAGCCGATCCCGTGGACTTTGTTTTTCGATGGATCGGTTTGCAAGCATGGGTCTGGTATCGCTTAGTTATCATATCGCCTCGGGGGCAAGTTTGAGTTTGCTTTTACAAATTAAGCCTTATCGGACTAATAATCAGGCAGAGTACGAAGCGGTGCTAAAAGGACTTCAACTCTTGAAGGAGATCGGAGCCGATGTCATAGAGATAGTTGGCGATTCTTTATTAGTGGTCAAACAGTTGTCTGGAGGATATGAATGCAGGGATGATGTTTTGAGGTCATATTATGAGGAGTGTACGGATTTGTTAAGAGATTTCAAGATAGTATCAATAGATCATATTCCCAGGGAGCAGAATTTAGAAGCCAATGATCTTGCACAGATTGCTTCAGGGTATCGGTTGAGTAGACAGGTTGAAGTTGAGATAGCCGATATCGATATCCAGAACAAGGCCGATGACTGGAGACAGGAGTTAGTTGATTACTTGCATAATCCGTCGCAATCGGTTTCCAGGAAGATTCGGTATAAAGCTACTAAATATGTGCTGCTTGATGGGGAGTTGTATTATCGGACTTTTGAGGCAGTTCTACTTAGATGCCTGAGTTTGGAAGAAGCCAAAGTGGTTATGTGCGAGGTGCATGAAGGCGTCTGTGGGACTCATCAATCGGCTCATAAGATGAAGTGGTTGCTGAGAAGAGTAGGGTATTTTTGGCCGACAATGGGAGGATTGCTTTAGGTATTATAAAGGGTGTCAAGATTATCAGAAATTTGGAAATATACAGCGAGCACCAGCATCGGCTATGAATCCTATCATCAAACTGTGGCCGTTCAGAGGGTGGGGAATTGACATGATCGGCCAGGTTTTTCCCCCATCGAGTAAAGGGCATAAGTTCATATTGGCAGCAACGGATTATTTTACCAAGTGGGTAGAGGCGGTTCCTTTGAAGAAAGTTACGTCCAAGGAGGCGATCGAGTTTGTAAAGGAGCATATTATTTATCGGTTTGGGATTCCTCAGACGATAACTACTGATCAGGGGTCTATCTTTGTGTCTGATGAGTTTCAACAATTTGCTGCCAGTATGGGAATCAAGCTATTAAATTCGTCGCCTTATTATGCTCAAGCCAATGGACAAGCAGAAGCTTCTAACAAGAGTTTGATCAAGTTGATTAAGCGGAAAATTGATGAGCAGCCACGGCGATGGCATACTACATTAGCCGATTCACTGTGGGCCTATCGGATGGCATGTCATGGATCTACTCGGGTGCCGCCGTATCAGTTAGTATATGGACATGAGGCAGTTTTACCATGGGAGACTAACATCGGCTCTAGGAGAATTTCTTTGCAGAATCAGTTGACAGCCGATGATTATTATAACTTGATGACAGATGAACTCGAAGATTTAGCTCAGAATCGGTTGAGGGCGTTGGAAAGGATCAAGGAAAATAAGGCTAAGGCAGCTCGGCATTACAACAAGAAGGTGGTGAATAAGTCGTTTGCCGAGGGAGATCTTGTGTGGAAGGTGATTTTGCCGATCGGGTCCAGAGATAATAAGTTTGGAAAATGGTCGCCTAATTGGGAGGGGCCCTATCGGATTAATCGCTGTGTGCCTGGTAATGCCTATATATTAGAAGATCTTCACGAGACAGAGTTTACTAAAGCGCTTAACGGAAAATATCTCAAGAAGTACTATCCCAGCGTTTGGATTAACTCTTGAATCGGTTTAAGTGCAGCCGATTTCTAAGCAATTCGGAAAGCCGATGTTTTTTTTACATCGCCTAAAGACAGCCGATATCAATCGATATCGCCTTTAGATTAGACAAGCAAAAATATTATCAGGGTTGAAAGGGATAAATAGCAGAGTCGATCGGGTTATATGATAGCAGAAGGGTGATCGGCATGTTCCAGAAAATCGTCAGTTACAAAGGTTTAAGATTTACAAGAATTTTTGGATCACTTCAATTGCGCGCAGGCGGATCTGGTCAATCTCATTGATAATACGGATGTCATCTTCATCGGAGCCCGGGATGGTCTTCAGGTTCTTGCGCCGATGAATGACTTGACGCACTGTCGCTGCAACCTTGGCCTCTTGGTCTTGGATGGCTTGCGGTAGGCCGATTAGCTGGGATTCTGTTGCTGTAAGGACCTTACGAACTCTTTCAAGTTCTGCCAGCAAATCGGCCTCCTTTTTCTTCAGTTGGTCTAACTTAGGTTGGAGCTCTTAGGGGGCAGTGGCCATGTCATCAAGCTTTTTCTTCTCTGCTTGGGCTAATAGCCGATCGGCTTGGATGTCTTCGGTAGTCTTCTGTTGGTCAGCGCGATCGGCTATGCGTTGTCTAAGCTTGATGAGTGTAAATCTATGGGATTCCAGATATGCTGCGGGAGTTAGCGCGTCGACAAGTTCTTCGGGCAGATGGTGCTCAATTTCTGCAAATCTTGCCCGGATTGGCCTGCAATCTTCCACTAGCGCGTCAATTGGGTTTTCCAGCTGACTGAGGATGCTCGTCAGATATTCGCGTACGTCGACTGGGAAGGATGGTTTGGTCGTTGCGCTGGTGGCTATGGATTCTTCTACTTCTAGGTACTTGCCGATGTCAAAGGAGAACAGATCGGCTAAGGACTGCAAAATTGGCATCGGTAAAGGAATCAGTAGAAAAGTTAAGAGCGGAGTATGGACATAAAAGGGTTACCTGAGGAAGGACATCAGCAGCTCGAGTGACATCGGCTTCGGGGGGATGAGTAGGTTGTTCTTCGAGGGGGCCAATGTCAGCCGATGGAGTAGGAACGGTATCATCGACGACCGGAGGACTTGGTGCTGAGGGGAGAGCAGTTGAAGAAACCATCGGCTCAGTACTTGGAGGGATGGCAGAAGGAGGTTGAAGTTCTAGAGCCGATGATGCGAGCTGAACAAGAACTAGGAGAAATGAATAAGGGAGCGGGTAATAATAATAATAAGACTTGGCGCGTACCTGAGGAGATGAGGGAGCCGATGTTGTGTGAGGAGAAGGCGACGCCGGGGCGATGACATCAGCATCAGTTTTCTGCTTCTTTGAGGAGGGGCGATGCGCTAACTTCTTACGTTTTTGTCCCATCGGCCGAGGCGCCTTGAGAAGAGCCGATGGAGATGGAGCATCACGCCCTAAGTTTGGAGTAGCCGATGGAGGGTGATACAGGATCGGCCGACCGCTGTTGCTTGTTGATGGGGGCTCGACGCTGGCAGCCTGCAAAATAGAGGAGTTAGAGATGATTGGAGATGATGGTTAAAGCTTGCGGGTGTTACCTCTTCATCGGATTCGACGTACTCAGTGTCAAGACGAGAGCAGTAGCAGGTGGCCGCTAGGCTGAATAAGTGTTTTTTCCATTCTGACCACCATCGGACGAAGAACTTGGTATTGGCTGTGCAGATGTTCACCTCGGTGGCAGCACCCGGAAGAAGGGATTCCGTCAAGGTCCGCATCCGATCATATTCAAGGGCGTTGGTGACATTACCCCGGGACTGGAGTTTATCAATGAAGAATAGGCCTATTGGGAGTTGACCGAGACCAAATTGACGGGAGCTGACCGATGGATGATAGAACTCATACGATGGCTGAGTTCAGCCCAGAGAAAAGCCAGTTGGCAGCAGACAAGGAATGATAGCCGATAGGAATATGGCCTTAGACTCATCATCATTCAGAGCTTTGAGTGGATCAAAGTTAGAAGGCATCTCGAATGATGATGCGTCGTTGTAAGCAAACCAAAGAGTGGCCTCCCTGGTGAATCCATAATAAAATCCCTTGAACCACTGACTAACTTCAGCAGGGGTTATCTTGCCGCCAGAAAGGGCCGATGCGGCTTCGCCCATAGAGATGCATCGGCGATAAACAGGGTCTTGATCTTCTAGGTAATCAGCTGGGAAGGATTGCTTGAGAAGAGAAGTTTCTGGAATGGCCTTGGAGGTGTAAACATTGAGCCAGAGATGTACAAACCACCAAGGGCCCCCAATGTGGCCGACGGGCTGGCCGGCCGATAGCTTAGCTGCCACCTGATGAAGTAGCTGGTAGGTGGCGCCAAGGAGATAGTGCCCCAACGGAATTTGTTTCCTATCGGCCAAGCACTTTGCCAGGCATTGCATATTGGTCGTCGGGCCAAGGGTTGCACCACCAAAGACGAACCGTTCCAACCACAAGTTCAGAAAAGCGACGTGTTCCCGATCATCAACCGGTCCAGTTCCCTTGTTGTGGAGAGATATATACCTGGACCAGCTGCTGATGTTTTTTGTTTGAAGCCGATGAGCAGGCTTAAACCGGAGTTTGAAGGGGTTGATGTAGCTCGTCGTATCCAGGCAGGTGAGCATGGTCACATCCAGCAGAGTGGGGGTCATCGGCCCATGCCCGAACATGAAGGCATTGAGGGCATCGGACCAGTAGTATGAGGCCGATGCAAGTAGGGGCTCGTTCCTTTCCATATCAGCCAGGGAGAGATTAATGCAGTGGCCGATATGTGATTCATCCCAAAGGGTTCTCTTCACAGCCGATACTCTGATGTACCAATCTCTCCATCCGGGCAATCTGCTCGGCCATGACCTGAAGCTATTGGTCCAGTCACTGACCAACATGGCCGAGTTCTTGAAGGGAATACGTTGGGTTTCGGCACTGATGAACTCGGTGGGATCTTCGCTGCCCATGGGGCCATGATAGAAAAAGTTGGGGTAATCGGCGGCCAGAATCAAGATCTAGGCTCTAAGATGCTACAGTAAACAAGAACATGACGAAGAACAGATGAAAAACGGAGCAGATCGGGTTCGTAGAGATTGCAGATTGGGAGAAAATAATCGGGTGAGAAGATTACCTCAGGAACTGCAGATGCCGATGCCATCGCGGGTGTGGGAGAAGTTGCAGGGATCGACGGCCGGAGAAAAAGGCTGCGACGAATCGTCTGGATTCGCTAGAGCTTGGTGAGGATTTGGAAGATGAAGCGGTGGTGCTCTGGTGATGTGAAAGCATAAAAAAGGCAAGGAGACGAAGCGTTTTTATAGAGGTATGACGACCGAGCGGGAATCGAGGCCGTTGGCACTATTTCAAACATTTTATGGCAAGTAAGCTATCTTGGGCCGCCTCGGTATGGGAGAAATCTGGAGGCCCAACGATGAAAGAATTTCGAAGTCCTATAGAAGAACTCCGAAATTGGGGGGCATGTGTTAACGCCAAAATTTGGTAAGGCCCTATATCAGATTCGGTCAAAGGAGGGATTACAGTCAACAGACGGAGAAAAGACCGAAATCGGGAAGGAGCCGTGAAGACCGTTACTTGGCAGTTATTTACTATACCTATTAATTAGGCAGGTGTTTATCGTTAGGAAACCTGACCTCGTGTCCGGTCAGGATTAGCTAGCGTTTTGTGTTTTGGATAAGAAATCATGTATCGTGTCCTATAAGGACTCATGTAACTCGAGGTATAAATATGTACGCCCGGGCACCTTGTAAAGTATCAACAACACAGATCAATAAACTTCGGCGCATCGCCATCCTTTCGACGGGATCCTGCTTCTCGAGCCGAGCTGCATCGGTTAAGTCCGAACTCCTGCGAGAGGGTAAGTCTCGTCACCCCGGCTACCTATCGGCTAGGACTTCCTCGGTTAGGTCCGATATTCTAGTCGGTTTATGGTAGTCGGCTTACCACGATATATTTACTTTATCTATGGCTGCATCAGTTCAGTTTGACCTCATAGATTGATTAGGTATATCACCTCACGCATGCGTAGATCGTATCGGCTTACTAGGAGCGGTCTATCATCAGTTTGTGCTGCATCGGTTAGGTCCGACCTACTAAACTGCTAGCGATAAACCGATCCTGCTAAGCCGATGCTTTATGCGCAGGCGTCTTATCGGGGTGTCTAGCCGGTAAGTTATCTTCATCACGGTCGCATCATATCTATCGGCCCATTGAGGTATCGCTATCATTGTCGGTCTGTGCTGCAACGGTTGGGTCCGATCTACTAGACTGACGATAATAGCTTTACTCTTGATGAGCCGATGGGCGTTGTGCGATGGTGTTATCGGAGTGCTTAGCCGATGAGTTATCTGTTGAAGCCGACTATATTTATTCATTGTCTTATTCTATATTCGTTCCGTTCAGTAGTCGGCTGGCTCATCATTTATCTATCATTTATATTATTGCATGCCTTATCACATATTCTTGCCTGTATTATTGTTACGATCGGCTAAGAGCTAGCCGATGGGTTTATTCTGCCGATCCAAGCGCAAGTATAAGCAGGTTCCCGGGCACGACCCCAGACGAGATCCCGGGCACGAGCTTAGGTAAGACCCGGGCACGGTCTCGGACAGCGGATGAAGACCCCGGGAGTCGATAGGAGCAAGGGCCCGGGCACGGGAACATTTTCACGGCAATACCAGTAACGCTAAACTATGATCGGCTAGGATTTATCTGATTCATTTACTTACGCGTTTTACCTGTTTATTTTATCAAGTTCGTAGCCGGTTTTTGAGTATTCCTTCGATGATCGGCTAACGCAATGCTTGTTTATTATTATGCTGTTGCTCCTGCCATCATCGGCTTTAAGCCGATGTATAAGTGCTACAGTGCTTATCGGCCATCGGCCGATAAGATGAGCCCAAGCTGGCTTCGAGCCGATTGGGTCACGAATTTAACATTCCCTTCTCCTTGTCAATTACAGGGTCAAATTGACTGGCACGCCTGCGAACCTCAAGACTTTAGGACCTGCACTGGAGCTAAGCAGATCTCCCAGGCCTTCGCGTGTCACCCAGACACCGGACGGCCGGCGAAAATTGGCAAACCGTGCAACCAACGGGGCTGAAAGGGAGGGACAAAGCGAGCGACAGAAACGGCAAAAGTCAGGGATGCAACACGAGGACTTCCTAGGAGGTCACCCATCCTAGTACTACTCTCGCCCAAGCACGCTTAACTTCGGAGTTCTGATGGGATCCGGTGCTTTAGTGCTGGTATGATCGCATCCAACATGCCCCGCGCCGCCGCTCCCCTTATCTTCGTCCCCCGCGAGGACGGCCGGCGAAAATTGGCCAAACCGTGCAACGGACGGGGCTGACAGGGAGGGACAAAGCGAGCGACGGAAACGGCAAAAGTCAGGGATGCAACACGAGGACTTCCCAGGAGGTCACCCATCCTTGTACTACTCTCGCCCATGCACGCTTGACTTCGGAGTTCTGATGGGATCCGGTGCTTTAGTGCTGGTATGATCGCATCCAACATGCCCCGCGCCGCCGCTCCCCTTATCTTCGCACCCCGTGAGGACGGCCGGCGAAAATTGGCCAAACCGTGCAACCAACGGGGCTGAAACGAACGGGGCTGAAAGGGAGGGACAAAGCGAGCGACGGAAACGGCAAAAGTCAGGGATGCAACACGAGGACATCCCAGGAGGTCACCCATCCAAGTACTACTGTCGCCCAAGCACGCTTAACTTCAGAGTTCTGATAGAATCCGGTGCTTTAGTGCTGCTATGATCGCATCCAACATGCCCCGCGCCGCCGCTCCCCTTATCATCGCCCCCCGCGAGGACGGCCGGCGAAAATTCGACAAACGGTGCAACGAACGGGGCTACAAAGCGAGCGACGGAAACGGCAAAAGTCAGGGATGCAACGCGAGGACTTCCCAGGAGGTCACCCATCCTAGTACTACTCTCGCCCAAGCACGCTTAACTTCGGAGTTCTGATGGGATCCGGTGCTGTAGTGCTGTATGATCGCATCCAACATGCCCCGCCCGCCGCCGCTCCACTTATCTTCGCCACCCACGAGTACGGCCGGCGAAAATTGGCCAAACCGTGCAACGAACGGGGCTGAAAGGGAGGGACAAAGCGAGCGACGGAACGGGGCTGAAAGGGAGGGACAAAGCGAGCGACAGAAACGGCAAAAGTCAGGGATGCAACACGAGGACTTCCTAGGAGGTCACCCATCCTAGTACTACTCTCGACCAAGCACGCTTAACTTCGGAGGACTTCCTAGGAGGTCACCCATCCTAGTACTACTCTCGACCAAGCACGCTTAACTTCGGAGTTCTGATGGGATCCGGTGCTTCAGTGCTGGTATGATCGCATCCAACATGCCCTGCGCCGCTGCTCCCCTTATCTTCGCCCCCCGCGAGGACGGCCGGCGAAAATTGGCCAAACCGTGCAACGAACGGGGCTGAAAGGAAGGGACAAAGCGAGCGACGGAAACGGCAAAAGTCAGGGATGCAACACGAGGACTTCCCAGGGGGTCACCCATCCTAGTACTACTCTCGCCCAAGCACGCTAAACATCGGAGTTCTGATGGGATCCGGTGCTTTAGTTCTGGTATGATCGCATCCAACATGCCCCGCGCGACCGCTCCCCTTATCTTCGCCCCCCGCGAGTACGGCCGGCGAAAATTGGCCAAACCGTGCAACGAACGGGGCGGATACGAAGGGACAAGGCGAGCGACAGAAATGGCAAAAATCAGGGATGCAACACGAGGACTTCCCAGGAGGTCACCCATCCTAGTACTACTCTCGCCCAAGCACGCTTAACTTCGGAGTTCTGATGGGATCCGGTGCTTTAGTGCTGGTATGATCGCATCAAACATGGCTCGCGCCGTCGCTCCCCTTATCTTCGCACCCTGCGAGGACAGCCGGCGAAAATTGGCCAAACCGTGCAACGAACGGGGCGGATACGAAGGGACAAAGCGAGCGACGGAAACGGCAGAAGTCAGGGATGCAACACGAGGACTTCGCAGGAGGTCACCCATCCTAGTACTACTCTCGCCCAGGCACGCTTAACTTCGGAGTTCTTATGGGATCCGGTGCTTTAGTGCTAGTATGATCGCATCCAACATGCCCCGTGCCGCCGCTCCCCTTATCTTCGCCCCCCGCGAGGACGGCCGGCGAAAATTGGCCAAACCGTGCAAGAACGGGGCTCAAAGGGGATGGACAAAGCGAGCGACAGAAAACGGCAATAGTCAGGGATGCAACACGAGGACTTCCCAAGAGGTCACCCATCCTAGTACTACTATCGCCCGAGCACGCTTAACTACGGAGTTCTGATGGGATCCGGTGCTTTACTGCTGGTATGATCGCATCCAACAGGCTCCGCGCCACCGCTCCCCTTATCTTCGCCCCCCGCGAGGACGGCCGGCGAAAATTGGCCAAACCGTGCAACGAACGGGGCTGAAAGGGAGGGACAAAGCGAGCGACGGAAACGGCAAAAGTCAGGGATGTAACGCTAGGACATCCCAGGATGTCACGCATCCTAGTACTACTCTCGCCCAAACACGCTTAACTTCGGAGTTCTGATGGGATCCGATGCTTTAGTGCTGGTATGATCGCATCCAACATGCCCCGCGCCGCCGATCCCCTTATATTCGCCCCCCACGAGTACTGCCGGCGAAAATTGGCCAAACCGTGCAACGAACGGGGCTGAAAGGGAGGGACAAAGGGAGCGACGGAACGGGGCTGAAAGGGAGGGACAAAGCGAGCGACAGAAACGGCAAAATCAGGGATGCAACACGAGGACTTCCTAGGAGGTCACCCATCCTAGTACTACTCTCGCCCAAGCACGCTTAACTTTGGAGTTCTGATGGGATCCGGTGCTTTAGTGCTGGTATGATGGCATCCAACATGCCCCGCGCCTCCGCTCCCCTTATCTTCGCCCCCCGCGAGGACGGTCGGCGAAAATTGGCCAACCCGT
This sequence comes from Oryza meyeriana var. granulata, assembly GCA_003991445.1. Taxonomy (NCBI): domain Eukaryota; kingdom Viridiplantae; phylum Streptophyta; class Magnoliopsida; order Poales; family Poaceae; genus Oryza; species Oryza meyeriana. The sequence continues at coordinate 67,603 of RYFJ01001216.1, forward strand.
GCAACGAACGGGGCTGAAAGGGGGGGACAAAGCGAGCGACAGAAATGGCAAAAGTCAGGGATGCAACACGAGGACTTCTTAGGAGGTCACCCCTCCTAGTACTACTCTCGCCCAAGCACGCTTAACTTCGGAGTTCTGATGGGATCCGGTGCTTTAGTGCTGGTATGATGGCATCCAACATGCCCCGCGCCTCCGCTCCCCTTATCTTCGCCCCCTGCGAGGACGGCCGGCGAAAATTAGCCAAACCGTGCAATAATCGAACGGGGGCCTTTCTGAAACGAACGGGGCTGAAAGGGAGGGACAAAGCGAGCGACGGAAACGGCAAAAGTCAGGGATGCAACACGAGGACTTCCCAGGAGGTCACCCGTCCTAGTACTACTCTCGCCCATGCACGCTTGACTTCGGAGTTCTGATGGGATCCGGTGCTCTAGTGCTGGTATGATCGCATCCAACATGCCCCGTGCCGCCGCTCCCCTTATCTTCGCACCCCGCCAGGACGGCCTGCGAAAATTGGCCAAACCGTGCAACCAACGGGGCTGAAACGAACGGGGCTGAAAGGGAGGGACAAAGCGAGTGACGGAAACAGCAAAAGTCAGGGATGCAACACGAGGACTTCCTAGGAGGTCACCCATCCTAGTACTACTCTCGCCCAAGCACGCTTAACTTCGGAGTTCTGATGGGATCCGGTGCTTTAGTGCTGGTATGATCGCATCCAACAAGCCCCGCGCCGCCGCTCCCCTTATCTTCGCCCCCCGCGAGGACGGCCGGCGAAAATTGGCCAAACCGTGCAACGAACGGGACTGAAACGAACGGGGCTGAAAGGGAGGGACAAAGCGAGCGACGGAAACGGCAAAAGTCAGGGGCTGAAAGGGAGGGACAAAGCGAGCGACGGAAATGGCAAAAGTCAAGGATGCAACACGAGGACTTCCCAGGAGGTCACCCATCCTAGTATTACTCTCGCCCATGCACGTTTGACTTTGTAGTTCTGATGGGATCCGGTGCTTTACTGCTGGTATGATCGCATCCAACATGCCCCGCGCCGCCGCTCCCCTTATCTTCGCACCCCGCGAGGACGGCCGGCGAAAATTGGCCAAACCGTGCAACCAACGAGGCTGAAACGAACGGGGCTGAAAGGGAGGGACAAAGCGAGCGACAGAAACGGCTCTCGCCCATGCACGTTTGACTTCGTAGTTCTGATGGGATCCGGTGCTTTACTACTGGTATGATCGCATCCAACATGCCCCGCGCCGCCGCTCCCCTTATCTTCGCACCCCGCGAGGACGGCCGGCGAAAATTGGCCAAACCGTGCAACCAACGAGGCTGAATCGAATGGGGCTGAAAGGGAGGGGCAAAGCGAGCGACAGAAACGGCAAAAGTCAGGGATGCCACACGAGGACTTCCTAGGAGGTCACCCATCCTAGTACTACTCTCGCCCAAGCATGCTTAACTTCGGAGTTCTAATGGGATCCGGGGCTTTAGTGCTGGTATGATCGCATTCAACATGACCCGCGCCGCCGATCCCCTTATATTCGCCCCCCACGAGTACTGCCGGCGAAAGTTGGCCAAACCGTGCAACGAACGGGGCTGAAAGGGAGGGACAAAGTGAGCGACGGAACGGGGCTGAAAGGGAGGGACAAAGCGAGCGACAGAAACGGCAAAAGTCAGGGATGCAACACGAGGACTTCCTAGGAGGTCACCCATCCTAGTTTTACTCTCGCCTAAGCACGCTTAACTTCGGAGTTCTGATGGGATCCGGTGCTTTAGTGCTGGGTACGATGGCATCCAACATGCCCCGCGCCTCCGCTCCCCTTATCTTCGCCCCCCGCGAGGACGGCCGGCGAAAATTGGCCAAACCGTGCAACGAACGAGGCTGAAACGAACGGGGCTGAAAGGGAGGGACAAAGCGAGCGACAGAAACGGCAAAAGTCAGGGGCTGAAAGGGAGGGACAAAGCGAGCGACGGAAACGGCAAAAGTCAGGGATGCAACACGAGGACTTCCCAGGAGGTCACCCGTCCTAGTACTACTCTCGCCCATGCACGCTAGACTTCGGTGTTCTGATGGGATCCGGTGCTTTACTGCTGGTATGATCGCATCCAACATGCCCCGCGCCGCAGCTCCCCTTATCTTCGCACCCCGCGAGGACGGCCGGCGAAAATTGGCCAAACCGTGCAACCAATGAGGCTGAAACGAACGGGGCTGAAAGGGAGGGACAAAGCGAGCGACAGAAACGGCTCTCGCCCATGCACGTTTGACTTCGTAGTTCTGATGGGATCCGGTGCTTTACTGCTGGTATGATCGCATCCAACATGCCCCGCGCCGCCGCTCCCCTTATCTTCGCACCCCGCGAGGACGGCCGGCGAAAATTGGCCAAACCGTGCAACCAACGAGGCTTAATCGAACGGGGCTGAAAGGGAGGGACAAAGCGAGCGACAGAAACGGCAAAAGTCAGGGATGCCACACGAGGACTTCCTAGGAGGTCACCCATCCTAGTACTACTCTCGCCCAAGCACGCTTAACTTCGGAGTTCTAATGGGATCCGGGGCTTTAGTGCTGGTATGATCGCATCCAACATGCCCCGCGCCGCCGATCCCCTTATATTCGCCCCCCACGAGTACTGCCGGCGAAAATTGGCCAATCCGTGCAACGAACAGGGCTAAAAGGGAGGGACAAAGTGAGCGACGGAACGGGGCTGAAAGGGAGGGACAAAGCGAGCGACAGAAACGGCAAAAGTCAGGGATGCAACACGAGGACTTCCTAGGAGGTCACCCATCCTAGTACTTTTCTCGCCCAAGCACGCATAACTTCGGAGTTCTGATGGGATCCGGTGCTTTAGTGCTGGTATGATGGCATCCAACATGCCCTGCGCCTCCGCTCCCCATATCTTCGCCCCCCGCGAGGACGGCCGGCGAAAATTGGCCAAACCGTGCAACGAACGGGGCTGAAAGGGAGGGACAAAGCGAGCGACAGAAACGGCAAAAGTCAGGGATGCAACACGAGGACTTCCTAGGAGGTCACCCATCCTAGTACTACTCTCGCCTAAGCACGCTTAACTTCGGAGTTCTGATGGGATCCGGTGCTTTAGTGCTGGTATGATGGCATCCAACATGCCCCGCGCCTCCGCTCCCCTTATCTTCGCCCCCCGCGAGGACGGCCGGCGAAAATTGGCCAAACCGTGCAACGAACGGGGCTGAAACGAACGGGGCGGAAAGGGAGGGACAAAGCGAGCGACAGAAACGGCAAAAGTCAGGGGCTGAAAGGGAGGGACAAAGCGAGCGACGGAAACGGCAAAAGTCAGGGATGCAACACGTGGACTTCCGAGGAGGTCACCCGTCCTAGTACTACTCTCGCCCATGCAAGCTTGACTTCGTTGTTCTGATGGGATCCGGTGCTTTACTGCTGGTATGATCGCATCCACCATGCCCCACGCCGCCGCTCCCCTTATCTTCGCACCCCGCGAGGACGGCCGGCGAAAATTGGCCAAACCGTGCAACCAATGAGGCTGAAACGAACGGGGCTGAAAGGGAGGGACAAAGCGAGCGACGGAAACGGCAGAAGTCAGGGATGCAACACGAGGACTTCCCAGGAGGTCACCCATCCTAGAACTACTCTCGCCCAAGTACGCTTAACTTCGGAGTTCTGATGGCATCCGGTGCTTTAGTGCTGGTATGATCGCATCCAACATGCCCCGCACCGCCGCTCCCCTTATCTTCACCCCCCGCGAGGACGGCCGGCGAAAATTGGCCAAACTTGCAACGAACGGGGCTGAATGGGAGGGACAAAGCGAGCGACGGAAACGGCAAAAGTCAGGGATGCAACACGAGGACTTCCCAGGAGGTCACCCATCCTAGTACTACTCTCGCCCAAGCACGCTTAACTTCGGAGTTCTGATGGGATCCGGTGCTTTAGTGCTTGTATGATCGCATCCAACATGCCCCGCGCCGCCGCTCCCCTTATCTTCGCCCCCCGCGAGGACGGCCGGCGAAAATTGGCCAAACCATGTAACGAACGGGGCTGAAAGGGAGGGACAAAGCGAGCGACGGAAACGGCAAAAGTCAGGGATGCAACACGAGGACTTCCCAGGAGGTCACCCATCCTAGTACTACTCTCGCCCAAGCACGCCTAACTTCGGAGTTCTGATGGGATCCGGTGCTTTAGTGCTGGTATGATCGCATCCAACATGCCCCGCGCCGCCGATCCCCTTATCTTCGCCCCCCGCGAGGACGGCCGGCGAAAATTGGCCAAACCGTGCAACGAACGGGGCTGAAAGGGAGGGACAAAGCAAGCGACGGAAACGGCAAAAGTCAAGGATGCAACACGAGGACTTCCCAGGAGGTCACCCATCCTAGTACTACTCTCGCCCATGCACGTTTGACTTCGTACTTCTGATGGGATCCGGTGCTTTACTGCTGGTATGATCGCATCCAACATGCCCCGCGCCGCCGCTCCCCTTATCTTCGCCCCCCGCGAGGACGGCCGGCGAAAATTGCGCCGCCGCTCCCCTTATCTTCGCCCCCCCCGAGGACGGCCGGCGAAAATTGGCCAAACCGTGCAACGAACGGGGCTGAAAGGGAGGGACAAAGCGAGCGACGGAAACGGCAAAAGTCAAGGATGCAACACGAGGACTTCCCAAGAGGTCACCCATCCTAGAACTACTCTCGCCCAAGCACGCTTAACTTCGGAGTTCTGATGGCATCCGGGGCTTTAGTACTGGTATGATCGCATCCAACATGCCCCGCGCTGCCGCTCCCCTTATCTTCACCCCCCGCAAGGACGGCCGGCGAAAATTGGCCAAACAGTGCAACGAACGGGGCTGAATGGGAGGGACAAAGCGAGCGACGGAAACGGCCAAAGTCAGGGATGCAACACGAGGACTTCCCAGGAGGTCACCCATCCTAGTACTACTCTCGCCCAAGCACGCTTAACTTCGGAGTTCTGATGGGATCCGGTGCTTTAGTGCTGGTATGATCGCATCCAACATGCCCCGCGCCGCCGCTGCCCTTATCTTCGGCCCCCCGCGAGGACGGCCGGCGAAAATTGGCCAAACCATGTAACGAACGGGGCTGAAAGGGAGGGACAAAGCGAGCGACGGAAACGGCAAAAGTCAGGGATGCAACACGAGGACTTCCCAGGAGGTCACCCATCCTAGTACTACTCTCGCCCAAGCACGCCTAACTTCGGAGTTCTGATGGGATCCGGTGCTTTAGTGCTGGTATGATCGCATCCAACATGCCCCGCGCCGCCGATCCCCTTATCTTCGCCCCCCACAAGTACGGCCGGCGAAAATTGGCCAAACCGTGCAAAGAACGGGGCTGAAAGGGAGGGACAAAGCGAGCGACGGAAACGGCCAAAGTCAGGGATGCAACACGAGGACTTCCCAGGAGGTCACCCATCCTAGTACTACTCTCGCCCAAGCACGCTTAACTTCGTACTTCTGATGGGATCCGGTGCTTTAGTGCTGGTATGATCGCATCCAACATGCCCCGCGCCGCCGCTCCCCTTATCTTCGCCCCCCGCGAGGACGGCCGGCGAGAATTGGCCAAACCATCCAACGAATGGGGCTGAAAGGAAGGGACAAAGCGAGCGACGAAAACGGCAAAAGTCAGGGATGCAACACGAGGACTTCCCAGGAGGTCACCCATCCTAGTACTACTCTCGCCCGAGCATGCTTAACTACGGAGTTCTGATGGGATCCGGTGCTTTAGTGCTGGTATGATCGCATCCAACATGCCTCGCGCCGCCGCTCCCCTTATCTTCGCCCCCCGCGAGGACGGCCGGCGAAAATTGGCCAAACCATGCAACGAACGGGGCTGAAAGTTAGGGACAAAGCGAGCGACGGAAACGGCAAAAGTCAGGGATGCAACACGAGGACTTCCCAGGAGGTCACCCATCCTAGTACTACTCTCGCCCAAGCACGCCTAACTTCGGTGTTCCGATGGGATCCGGTGCTTTAGTGCTGGTATGATCGCATCCAACATGCCCCGCGCCGCCGCTCCCCTTATCTTTGCCCCCCGCGAGGACGGCCGGCGAAAATTGGCCAAACCGTGCAACGAACGGGGCTAAAAGCGCTGAAACGAACGGCGCTGAAAGGGAGGGACAAAGCGAGCGACGTAAACGGCAAAAGTCTGGGATGCAACACGAGGACTTCCCAGGAGGTCACCCATCCTAGTACTACTCTCGCCCGAGCATGCTTAACTACGGAGTTCAGATGGGATCCGGTGCTTTAGTGCTGGTATGATCGCATCCAACATGCCTCGCGCCGCCGCTCCCCTTATCTTCGCCCCCCGCGAGGACGGCCGGCGAAAATTGGCCAAACCGTGCAACGAACGGGGCTGAAAGGGAGAGACAAAGCGAGCGACGGAAACGGCAAAAGTCAGGGATGCAACACGGGGACTTCCCAGGAGGTCACCCATCCTAGTACTACTCTCGCCGAAGCACGCCTAACTTCGGAGTTCTGATGGGATCCGGTGCTTTAGTGCTGGTATGATCGCATCCAACATGCCCCGCGCGGCCGCTCCCCTTATCTTCGCCCCCCGCGAGGACGGCCGGCGAAAATTGCCCAAACCGTGCAACGAACGGGGCTAAAAGGGCTGAAATGAACGGCGCTGAAACGGAGGGACAAAGCGAGCGACGAAAACGGCAAAAGTAAAGGATGCAACACGAGGACTTCCCAGGAGGTCAACCATCCTAGTACTACTCTCGCCCAAGCACGCTTAACTTCGGAGTTCTGATGGGATCCGGTGCTTTAGTGCTGCTATGATCGCATCCAACATGCCCTGCGCCGCCGCTCCCCTTATCTTCGCGCCCCGCTAGGACGGCCGGCGAAAATTGGCCAAACCGTGCAAGGAACGGGGCAGAAAGGGAGGAACAAAGCGAGCGACGGAAACGGCAAAAGTCTGGCATGCAACACGAGGACTTCCCAGGAGGTCACCCATCCTAGTACTACTCTCGCCCAGGCACGCTTAACTTCGGAGTTCTGATTGGATCCGGTGCTTTAGTGCTGGTATGATCGCATCGAACATGCCCCGCGCCGCCGCTCCCCTTATCTTCGCCCCCCGCGAGGACGGCCGGCGAAAATTGCCCAAACCGTGCAACGAACGGGGCTAAAAGGGCTGAAACGAACGGCGCTGAAAGGGAGGGACAAAGCGAGCGACGAAAACGGCAAAAGTAAAGGATACAACACGAGGACTTCCCAGGAGGTCACCCATCCTAGTACTACTCTCGCCCAAGCACGCTTAACTTCGGAGTTCTGATGGGATCCGGTGCTTTAATGCTGGTATGATCGCATCCAACATGCCCTGCGTCGCCGCTCCCCTTATCTTCGCCCCCCGCTAGGACGGCCGGCGAAAATTGGCCAAACCGTGCAAGGAACGGGGCAGAAAGGGAGGGACAAAGCAAGCGACGGAAACGGCAAAAGTCAGGGAGGCAACACGAGGACTTCCCAGGAGGTCACCCATCCTAGTACTACTCTCGCCCAAGCACGCTTAACTTCGAAGTTCTGATGGGATCCGGTGCTTTATTGCTGATATGGTCGCATCGAACATGCCCCGCGCCGCCGCTCCCCTTATCTTCGCCCCCCACGAGGACGACCGGCGAAAATTGGCCAAACCGTGCAAGGAACGGGGCTGAAATGGAGGGACAAAGCGAGCGACGGAAACGGCAAAAGTCAGGGATGCAACACGAGGACTTCCCAGGAGGTCACCCATCCTAGTACTACTCTCGCCCAAGCACGCTTAACTTCGGAGTTCTGATGGGATCCGGTGCTTTAGTGTGGGTGCCATGGGCCCCGGGTACCTCATGACAAGCATTTGGGCCACTCGGATAGAGGATGGGCCTAGCCTTGTAATTAGAGATATAGCTAGATTCGGCAGACTTCGCCTTGTATAGAAAGTAATATACAGTCCTAGTCGAGTACGTTATATCTCTAAGGGGAGATCTCCTAGTCGTAATCCGACGGGGACTCCTACCTTGTAACCCTGTCCCCCAATATATAAGGGGAGGCAGGGGGCCCCATGAGGGCAGAAGAGCACTCATAAGCTCACGGCCATACGGTTCATCAGAATCGCCACCATAATTCCTCAAAGGAATACATATAAACTGGACGTAGGGTATTACCTCACGTTGAGGGCCTGAACCAGTATAAAAATCTCCTTGTGTTCCTTTGCAATCCACCGAGTTTCCATCCGCCGAGTAGCCCCATATATTTATTGCCGGTGTAAAACATCGACAGTTGGCGCGCCAGGTAGGTGCTTCGGCGCAATCTACATCTACAAGCTCGATGGATCCAGCATCCGAAGTCGACGGCGGCAAACTCTCCCCCGGAGATGCAATCTTATTTGGAAGCCTCGACTCCGTCGCCGACATGTTCGGCAATCTCACCTTGGCCGACACGGACCCGATCCAACCGGCCGAGGAACCAGCTGACTCCGCGCCAGTCGGCCTACACGACGCTGCAGCAATCTGTCATGACATGCTGCGGCGATCTCCAATACGCCCGATTCCAGGGACAACTCTTTCTTTCGGTGTTCGACTCGGACTCGGTTTTGAGCCGGCCGAGATCGGGCCAAAAAAGGAAGAGATCGTCAATTTTCCGTTCGGACTCGGCGACGCCGCAGATATCTATAATCTACATCCGACGCGGCAAACCTGATCCTCTGGAGTTCGACTCGGATACGGCCCCGAGCCGCTCGAGATCGGATCTAGGGAGGTCAGAGTTGAAATAACCCCCATCGACTATTCCGACTACGACTCTCAGTCGGACTACGACTCCCAGTCGGATTCCGACTCCAAGTCGGAAAGAAGTTCGGAAAGCTTCTCCCCGCCACGAGAAATCTTCATGGCATCCAAAGGCTCTACTCCTACTCAGGAATCACGCCGACTACACGAGCAACAAGAGGAGGAAGCCTGCCGACTGCGAGAACAACAGGAGGAAGAAGCAAGATGCCTGCACGCCCGCGACGACGGCCTACGCAGGGCTGGGCGAACTGCTTAGCAACAAACCCTCCAAACAAAAGTCGGTGACCACGACGTCTTCGTCACACCACAACAGAACATCGTGGCCGCCGCAACCCTACTGGACACGGTCCAACTTGGGCCTGATCACCAGGCCACCCCGACGATCGCAAGGATAAAAGCCATGCTTACCGCTGCTGCATGTCAGCAGCACCAACAGTCGGGTGATACCCTCATACCGACCAACTGGTCGACATTCCCAACGGCAGTCTCATCTATCTCAAAGCGACGCCGAGCGGCTGGCTCCAGTCAGCTGCATACGGAGGCACGTCAGGCGTCACTCGGCAGCCCCAACGATAACCAGCGACGTCAAAGCAACCGTCGGGATGATCAGGACCTTTGAGGTCGACAACGACGTGATCTTCGGCAGGACATCATCGCTCGGCGCCGTGAACAAGAAGAAGATGAGCAACGCCAACTGGAAGACAAGAACAAGCGCTTCGGCCTCCACCACGAGCGGTTCCGCCGCCGTATTCGGAGTCGGAGCCCTCATAAAGACGAAGGCATACCGGCCTTCACCCAGGAGCTACAACAAGTCGACTGGCCGTCAAGTTTCAAGCCTACAGGCATCAACAAATACGACGGCAAGACCAATCCCGAGTCCTGGCTCACGGTCTACACTCTAGCGATCCGAGCAGCTGGGGGAAATCACAAAGTCATGGCTAACTACCTCCTAGTCGCTTTAGCCGACTCAGCGAGGACATGGCTAACAGGACTTCCCAAGCAATCAATCGACTCGTGGGGAGAACTCCGGGAACGCTTCATCACCAACTTCCAGGGAACATACGAGAGGCCATCTTCCGAGTATGACTTATATCAGTTGCATCAAAGGAAGAACGAGCCTCTTCGTGACTTCATTAAGAGGTTTTTTGAGAAGAACTCAATCCCTAACGTCAAGGATGAGGTCGTCATCGCCGCCTTTCGAAAAGGAGTCAAAGACACCTCGTTCATCGATAAATTCACACGGAAGCCTCCCAACTTTGTCAAGGCTTTATTCGACATGGCGAACAAATACGCCGACTCAGCCCACGCTGTTGCTGAGCCCTTGAAGATAAAAAAGATCCTGACAGAAGCAGCGGGAGGTGCACCAACGATGTGGTCACCGACTAAAGCCGGGGGGAATCACAAACGCAAGTCAGACGCTTCATTGTGGCAGTCGGTCACAATCGTCTTTGACTTTCAACAACCTGAAGATTATCAGAACAACAAGTGACATGCTCGGGGCTCACAAGCTCAAACGCAAGGATGGCATCCCCACTCCGAAATACCGAACAGCTAAGTCGCTTCCTAATAAATAATTTCTTCACTCGGCCTTGCCAATGCCGCTTTACACCTAATAGGTGCACAAGCCTGCACTCTTCTCTGTTTTTGCTCTTAAATGATTGCAAAAGTACTTGAGTAGCATTAAACCCTGATCCGTGAAACTTTGCTCCATGAAAGACGGAACTTCAAGTCACCCAAACGCGTGTCTGGGAAAGAGCATGAGCCAACTCCCGACGCTAGGGGGCTATGACTAGTCGGGTAGAGTGTTTAAACGTAAGGGGTCAACTACTCGGGGAAATTAATATCAAAAAGAGGAAAAACTCGTATTTACATATATTGTAAAATACATTTTATTCGGAGTGATTATTTCCATCATCAGATGCTACTCATCCGATTTATCTTTATATTGCAGGCCCAGCTCCGGATACGCGCGACAGGAACTCAGGGCTGCGAGCCCATCTCCTCCGCTCGGGGGCTGGACAAGTCTACCAGAATACATTCGGGATGCTCCATAAGGGCTACTGACCGAGTACTTGCACCAGTCGGGATGTCGTCTTCCCCGGCTACGCTCCATGCGAGCTAATAATCGACCTCCGGCGCCAGTCGGGGCTGTGTACTACTCGGCTAAGTAGGGTACGCCCCATGAGGGTCGCCAGCCGAATCCTACGCTAATGCTAGGTTCGGGTACCTTATTTGGTCACGGCTCTGTCAGGTTGGGTACGCCCCATGAGGGTCGCTAGCCGAATCCTATGCTAATGCAAGGTTCGGGTGCCTGGCTTGGCTATAACTCTGTTGGATAGGGTACCCCCCATGAGGGTCGCCAGCCGAACCCTCTGCTAATGCAAGGTTCGGGTACCTTGTTCGGCTTTACCCAAGTCAGAGAAGACTTACATCATCAAAGTGCATCCGGAGTTCTCATGCACTACGTCACACCTGAGGAGGGCAAGCAGATCCTGCATTATACCCACTCAGGCTTATGTGGCAACCAGTTTGCATCCAGAACGTAAGTCGGAAAGGCTTGCGAATAAGGATTTCTCTGGCTGATTGCGGTTACCAACACCAAAAAACTCATCCTGACATGCGATGGATGATACTTCTCTAGAGCTATGCTAGATAGGTCGGCTCAGGCCGGCTTATTTGGTAGCAGCCACCAAGATATGAGTTCCTACAGTAGCATGCTCCATGTGGGCCGCCCGCAGGCTGAGTTGAAATTATAGCGCTGGTGCTACCAACAGGAGCCGATGAGGTAAACAGATATGCTTCATGAGAGCCTTATTGCTAAACATATATGTTTGGGTATCTGTTTTATCCACCAGGTCTCGAGGATATATCCTTACAAGGATCACAAGCTGGTCTTCATTAAAATTGGGGATGCAGGTATCTTTCTTGGGTACACCTAACCACGCCGTGGATTTATTTTCATAAAGTGGTACTCGGCCTACATGCGTGGCCACCAGTTGCCATGGGCAACATTATTCCAGCCGATATGACGCTGAAGAGTCTAACTTTCGAGTAGTGCACTACTCGGGAGAGACTATATATTTCTCATTCCCGCTGACATGATGCGGAGGAGTCTAACTTTCGAGTAGTATACTACTCAGGAAAGACTATAAACATTCTTCCAGCTGACGAGCTGAAGAGTCTAACTTCCGAATGGGACGCCACTCGGGAAAGACTATAAACACCTTTTCCAGCTGACATGAAGCTGACGAGTCTAATTTTCAAGTAGTATACTACTTGGAAAAGACTATAAATAATCATCCTGGCTGACATGATGCCGACGAGTCTAATCTTCGAGTAGTGTACCACTCGGGAAAGACTATAAACACCCCCTTTCCAGCTGACATGACGCTGAAGAGTCCCATATACGAGTAGCATCCTACTCGGCAAGACTATAAACACACATTCCGACTGACATAAAGTCGAAGAGTCCTATATACGAGTAGTTCCCTACTCGGCAAGACTATAAATCATATTCCGGTTGACATGATACCGAAGAGTCTCATATACCAGTAGTAATCTACTCGGGAAAGACTTCAAGGTTAAAGATCTTTGCCTTTATGTTTAATTGTCTTCACAATTAAGCATAAAGTCGGGGCTCACCTTAATAGGTGCGCCTATTCGGCGCACACTATTCCTACATCTACATGGAGCCCTTCATAGCCTCGCTGCCAGCTGACATGAAGCAGGACTAGGGAGAAGCAGCACTTAGACAAAGGTACTATCGGAGCAATGCACTCGGCTTTCACGTGGAGGATGAGCACTCGGGCATCAACTATGACTCAACTATGAAGGTCTCGGGGGGCTTACTATGGGTGCCATGGCCCCGGGTACCTTCATGACAAGCTATTTTCTGGGCCACTCGGATAGAGGATGGGCCTAGCCTTGTAATTAGAGATATAGCTAGATTCGGCAGACTTCGCCTGTATAGAAAGGAATATACAGTCCTAGTCGGGTGCGTTATATTCTCTAAGGGAGATCTCCTAGTCGTAATCCGACGGGACTCCTACCTTGTAACCCTGTCCCCCAATATATAAGGAGGAGGCAAGGCGCCCCATGAGGGAGAAGAAAGCACTCATGAAGCTCACGGCCATACGGTTCATCAGAATCGCCACCATAATTCCTCAAAGGAATACATATAAACTGGACGTAGGGTATTACCTCACGTTGAGGGCCTGAACCAGTATAAAAATCTCCTTGTGTTCCTTTTGCAATCCACCGAGTTTCCATCCGCCCGAGTAGCCCATATATTTTATTGCCCGGTGTAAAACATTCGACATTAGTGCTGGTATGATCACATCCAACATGCCCCGCGCCGCTGCTCCCCTTATCTTCGCCCCCCGCGAGGACGGCCGGCGAAAATTGGCCAAACCGTGCAACGAACGGGGCTGAAACGAACGGGGCTGAAAGGGAGGGACAAAGCGAGCGACGTAAACGGCAAAAGTCAGGGATGCAACACGAGGACTTCCCAGGAGGTCACCCATCCTAGTACTACTCTCGCCCAAGCACGCTTAACTTCGGAGTTCTAATGGGATCCGGTGCTTTAGTGCTGGTATGACCGCATCCAACATGCCCCGCGCTGCCGCTCCCCTTATCTTCACCCCCCGCGAGGACGGCCGGCGAAAATTGGCCAAACCGTGCAACCAATGGGGCTGAAAGGGATGGACAAAGCGAGCGATGGAAACGGCAAAAGTCAGAGATGCAACACGAGGACTTCCCAGGAGGTTACCTATCCTAGTACTACTCTCGCCCAAGCACGCTTAACTAACCGTGCAACCAACGGGGCTGAAAGGGAGGGACAAAGCGAGCGACGGAAACGGCGAAAGGGAGGGACAAAGCGAGCGACGGAAACGGCAAAAGTCAGGGATGCAACACAAGGACTTTCTAGGAGGTCACCCATCCTAGTACTACTCTCACCCAAGCACGCTTAACTTCGGAGTTCTGATGGGATCCGGTACTTTAGTGCTGGTATGATCGCATCCAACATGCCCCGCGCCGCCGCTCCCCTTATCTTCGCCCCCCGCGAGGACGGCCGGCGAAAATTGGCGAAACCGTGCAACCAACGGGGCAGAAAGGGAGGAACAAAGCGAGCGACGGAAACGGCAAAAGTCGGGGATGCAACACGAGGACTTCCCAGGAGGCACCCATCCTAGTACTACTCTCGCCCAAGTACGCTTAACTTCGGATTTCTGATGGGATCCGGTGCTTTAGTGCTGGTATGATCGCATTCAACATGCCCCGCGCCGCCGCTCCCCTTATCTTCGCCCCCCGCGAGGACGGCTGGCGAAAATTGGCCACACCGTGCAATCAACGGGGCTGAAACGGAGGGACAAAGCGAGCGACGGAAACGGCAATAGTCAGGGATGCAACATGAGGACTTCCCAGGAGGTCACCCATCCTAGTACTACTCTCGCCCAAGCACGCTTAACTTCAGAGTTCTGATGGGATCCGGTGCTTTAGTGCTGGTACGATCGCATCCAACATGCCCCGCGCCGCCGATCCCCTTACCTTCGCCCCCCGCGAGGACGGCCGGCGAAAATTGGCCAAACCGTGCAACCAACGGGGCTGAAAGGGAGGGTCAAAGCGAGCGACGGAAACGGCAAAAGTCAGGGATGCAACACGAGGACTTCCCAGGAGGTCACCCATCCTAGTACTACTCTCACCCAAGCACGCTTAACATCGGAGTTACTACTCTCACCCAAGCACGCTTAACTTCGGAGTTCTGATGGGATCCGGTGCTTTAGTGCTGGTATGATCGCATCCAACATGCCCCGCGCCGCCGCTCCCCTTATCTTCGCCTCCCGCGAGGACGGCCGGCGAAAATTGGCCAAACCGTGCAACCAACAGGGCTGAAAGGGAGGGACAAAGCGAGCGACGGAAACGGCAAAAGTCAGGGATGCAACACGAGGACTTCACAGGAGGTCACCCATCCTAGTACTAGTCTCGCCCAAGCACGCTTGACTTCGGAGTTCTGATGGGATCCGGTGCTTTAGTGCTGGTATTATCGCATCCAACATGCCCCGCGCCGCCGCTCCCCTTATCTTCGCCACCCGCGAGGACGGCCGGCGAAAATTGGCCAAACCGTGCAACGAACGGGGCTGAAAGGGAGGGACAAAGCGAGCGACGGAAACGGCAAAAGTCAGGGATGCAACACGACGACTTCCCAGGAGGTCACCTATCCTAGTACTACTCTCGCCCAAGCACGCTTAACTTCGGAGTTCTGATGGGATCCAGTGCTTTAGTGCTGGTATGATCGATCCAACAGGCCCCGCGCCGCCGCTCCCCTTATCTTCGCCCCCCGCGAGGATGGCCGGCGAAAATTGGCCAAACCGTGCAACGAACGGGGCTGAAAGGGAGGGACAGAGCAAGCGACGGAAACGGCAAAAGTCAGGGATGCAACACGAGGACTTCCCAGGAGATCACCCATCCTAGTACTACTCTCGCCCAAGCACGCTTAACTTCGGAGTTCTGATGGGATCCGGTGCTTTAGTGCTGGTATAATCGCATCCAACATGCCCCGCGCCGCCGCTCCCCTTATCTTCGCCCCCCGCGATGACGGCCGGCGAAAATTGGCCAAACCGTGCAGGACACGGGGCTGAAAGGGAGGGACAAAGCGAGCGACGGAAACGGCAAAATTTAGGGATGCAACACGGGGACTTCCCAGGAGGTCACCCATCCTAGTACTACTCTCGCCCAAGCACGCTTATCTTCGGAGTTCATCAGGGGAGGCAGGGCGCCCCATGGGGGCAGGTGCACACAAGTTCATCAGAATCACCACCGTATATCCTCGAAGGAATACATATAAACTAGACGTAGGGTATTACCTCACATTGAGGGCCTGAACCAGTATAAAATCTCTCTGTGTTCCTTTGCAATCCACCGAGTTTACATCCGCCGACTAGCCCCATATATTTATTGCCGGTGTAAAACATCGACAGTTGGCGCGCCAGGTAGTGGCTTCGGCGCGATCTACATCTACAAGCTTGATGGATCCAGCAACCGGAGTCGACGGCGGCAAACTCTCCCCCGGAGATACAATTGCATTCGGAAGCCTCGACTTCATCGCCGACCAGATCGGCAATCTCAGTCTCACCTTGGCCGACTCGGACTCAATCCGATCTGCCAGGGAACCAGCCGACTCCGCGCCAGTCGGCCTACACGATGCTGCAGCAATCTTTCACGACATGCTGCGGCGATCTCTAATATGCCCGAGTCCAGGGACAACTCTTTCTTTCGGTGTTCGACTAGGACTCGGTTTCGAGCCGGCCGAGATCGGGCCAAAAAAGGAAGAGATCGTCCAATTTCCCGTTCGGCACTCGGCAACGCCGCGGGATATCTACAATTCTACATCCGACGCTGGCAAAACCCGATCCTCTAGAGTTTGACTCGGATACGGCCCCGAGCAGCTCGAGATCGGATCTAGGGAGGTCAGAGTTGTAATCACCCCCATCGAGTATTCCGACTACGACTCTCAGTCGGACTACGACTCCCAGTCGGATTCTGACTCTAAGTCGGACAGCAGTTCGGCAAGCTTCTTCCCGCCACGAGAAATCTTCATGGCATCCAAAGGCTCTACTCCTACTCAGGAATCACGCCGACTACACGAACAACAAGAGGAGGAGGCCTGCCGACTGCGAGAACAACAGGAGGAAGAAGCAAGACGCCTGCATGCCCGCAACGACGGCCTACGCAGGGCTAGGCGAATCGCTCAGCAACAAACCCTCCAAACAAAAGTCGGCGAACCACGACGTCTTCGCACACCACAACAGAACATCGTGGCCGCCGCAACCCTACTGGACACGATCCAGCTTGGGCCTGATCACCAAGCCACCCCGACCATCGCAAGGATAAAAGCCATGCTTACCGCTGCCTGCATGTCAGCAGCACCAACATTCGGGCCCCGATACCCTCATTACCGACCAACCGGTCAGCATCCCCAATGGCAGTCTCGTCTACCTCAAAGCGACGCCGAGCGGCCGGCTCTAGTCGGCTGCACACGGAGTCACGCCAAAACGTCACTCGGCAACCCAAAACAAGCCAGACGAAACGGCAACGTCGAAGTGACCGTCGGGCAACAACCGGATCTCCGAGGCCAACTATTGGCGTGCATCGCGGCAGGACACCAATGCTCGCGCCCACGATACGAGAAGAAGACGAGCAACACCAACTGGAAGACGAGAAACGACGCGATTTCAGCCTCCACCACGAGCTGGGTTTCGACCGCCGTAGTCGGAGGTCGATCGGATGATTGAAGACGACAATACCGGCCTTCAGCCGGAGACAGAGCGACTACAAGGGCATAACACGGCCGTCGACCAACGCGCTGGATGAGCTTTAACACCAAACGTCTGGCCGTTCGAGTTTCAAGCCTACTAGCCATCGACAAATACGATGGCAAGGACCAATCCCGAGTCCTGGCCTCACGGTTCTACAACTCTGCTCCCTTGTATTCGAGCAGCTGGTGGGAAAATCTACAAAGTCATGGCTAACTACCTCCCAGCGCGCTCCTAGCGACTCAGCGAGGACATGGCTAACAGGACTTTCCCGAACAAGCAATCAAATCGGCTTCCTTGGGAGATAACTCCGGGAATCTCTCTTTCATCGCCAACTTTCCTAGGGAACATACGAGAGGCCATTCTTCCGAGCACGACTATATACTTATCAGTTGCATCAAAGGAAGAACGAGTCTCTTCGTGACTTCTCAAGAGGTTCTCTAAGATAGTAAGAAAAATTCGATCCCAAAACAGGTGAAGGATGCACGAGTCGTCATCGCCGCCCTTTCGAAAAGGAGTGCCAAACGCGCACCTCGTTTCATCGACAAATTCACTCGGAAGCCTCCCAACTCTGTCAAGGATCTATTCAACATGGCGAACAAATACGCTTGATCAGCCCATGCTGTTGCTGAGGCCCTTGAAGGATAAAAAGAGGATACAAAGACGACAGAAGAAGCGGTGTGAGGGCACCAACGACGCGTCCCGACTAAAGCCGCGGGTGGGAATCGCAAACCGCATGTCAGACGGCTTCATTGTGGCAGTCGTCACAATCACCATGTCTTCGACTATTCAACAACTAAAGATTAGCAGAAAAACAAGTGACACACGCTCGGGGGCTCACCAAGCATCAAACGCGAAGGATGGCATCCCCACTTCCGAAAACTGAACAGCTAAGTCGCTCCTGATAAATATTTCTTCCACTCGGCTTTACCAATGCCGCGCCGCGCTTACACCTAATACAATAGGTGCACAAGGCTGCACACTTCTCTGTTTTGCTCTTAAATGATTGCAAAAGTACTCGAGTAGCATAAATCCTGATCCGTGAAACTTTGCTCCATGAAAGACAAACTCAAGTCACCCAAAACACGTGTCTGGGAAAGAGCCATGAGCCCAACTCCCGACGCAGGGGCTATGCACTAGTCGGGCAGAGCGTTTAAATGTAAGGGTCAACTACTGGGAATAATATCAAAAAGAGGAAGACTCGTATTTACATATATTGTAAAAACATTCTATTCGGAGCTTATTTTCATCATCAGATGCTTACTCATCCGATATCTTTATATTGTAGGCCCAGCTCCGGATATGCGTTGATCAGAACTCAGCGGCTGCGAGCCCATCTCCTACGCTCGGGGGCTGGACAAGTTTGCCAAAATACACTCGGGGATGCTCCATGAGGGCTACTTGTTACCGAGTACTTGCGCCAGTCGGCGACGTCATTTTCCCCGGCTACGCTCCATGCGAGCTAATAATCGACCTCCGGCGCCAGTCGGGGACTGTGACTACTACTCAGCTAAGTAGGGTTACGCCCCATGAGGCGTCGCCAGCCGAAATCCTACGCTAATTGCTAGGTTCGGGTACCTCTCTATTTGGGGGGGGTGTTTTTTTTTCCACGGACGCTCTGTCAGGTTGGGATATGCCCCATGAGGGATCGCCTAGCCGAATCCTATGCTAAATATGCAAGAGTTCGGGTGCCATGCATTGGCTTCTAACTCTGTTGGATAGGGTACGCCCATGAGGGTCGGAGTCCAGCCACGTCCGAAACCCTCTGCTAATGCAAGGTTCGGGTACCTTGTTCGCTTTACCCAAGTCAGAGAAGACTTACATCGTTCAAAGTGTTCATCGCGAGTTCTCCATGCACTGCGTTCACACCTGAGAGGGCAAGCAGAAGTCCTGTAAATATACCCACTCGGCTTATGTGGCAACCAGGTGTGCATCCAGAACGTAGTCGGAAAAAAGGCTTGCGAATAAGGATTTCTCTGGCTGATTGCGTGTATCGACACTAAAAAACTCATTCCTGGCATGCGATGGATGATATTTCTATAGATGCTATGCCGGATATAGGTCGGCTCAGGCCGGCTTATTTGGTAGTAGCCACCAAGATATGAGTTCCTACAGTAGCATGCTCCATGTGGGCCGCCCGCAGGCTTGAGTTGAAATTATAGCGCTGGTGCTACCAACAGGAGCCGATGAGGTAAACAGATATGCTCATGGAGAGCTTATTGCTAAACATATATGTTTGGGGTATTCTATTTTATCCACTTAAGTCTCGAGGATATATCACTTACAAGGCATCACAAGCTGGTCTTCATTAAATTGGGGATGCAGGTATCTTTCTCGGGTACACCTGACCACGGCGTGGATTATTTTACATAAAGTGTGTACTCGCCTACATGCGTGGCCATCAGTTGCCATGAGCAACATTATTCCCACTGACATGATGCGGAGGAAATAGTCTAACTTTCGAGTAGTGCACTACTCGGAGAGACTATAAAATTTCTCATTCCCGCTGACATGATGCGCAGAGGAGTCTAACTTTCGACGTAGTGCACTACTCGGGAGAGACTATAAATTTCTCATTCCCTGCTGACATGATGCGGAGGAGTCAAACTTTCGAGTAGTATACAACTCAGGGAAAGACTATAAACATTCTTCCAGCTGACGAGTGAAGAGTCTTAACTTCCGAAAGGGACGCCGCTCGGGAAAGGACTAGGAAAACACCTTTCCAGCTGACATGAAGCTGACGAGTCTAATTTTCGAGTAATATATTACTTGGGAAAGTGTTAACGCCAAAATTTGGTAAGGCCCATGTATCAGATTCGGTCAAGAGACGTTGCAGTCAGTTAACAGAAATTGGTCCAAGAAGCAGGCCGAGTCCGAGAAAGAGCCGTGAAGACCGTGCGTGGCAGTTAATTACTATATTTATTAGGAAAAGATTTATCTCTGTTAGGAAACCTGACCTCGTGTCCGGTCAGGCTTTGTTAGCATTTTCTGTTATAATTAGGAAGTCATATACCGTGTCCTATAAGGACTCATGTAACTCGGGGTATATATACGTACGCCCGGGCACCTTGTAAATCATCACAACGATCAATACAAAATTCGGCGCATCGCCACCCTTCGACGGGATCCTGCCTTCTCGAGCCAGGGCTCATCGGTTAGAGGTCCGAAACTCCTGGAGAGGTAAGTCTCGTCACCCCGGCTACCAATCGGCTAGGACTTCCTCGGTTAGGTCCCGACTATTCTAGCGGTCTATGGTAGTCGGCTTACCGACGATATATTTACTTTATCTATGGCTGCATCAGTTCAGTTTTGACCTCATAGAATTGATTAGGTAATATTCACATCACGCGTGCGTGTTAGATCGTTATCGGCTTACTGGGAGCGGTTTATCATCAGTTTGATGCTGCATCGGTTAGGTCCGACCTACTAAGACTGCTAGCGATAAACCGATCCTGCTAAGCCTGATGCTTTATGCGCAGGCGGTCTTATCGGAGTGTAGAGCCGGTAAGTTATCTTCATCACGGTCGCATCATACCTATCGGGCCCATTGAGGTATCGCTATCATTGGTCGATCTGTGCTGCAACGGTTGGTCCAATCTACTAGATGACGTAAATAGCTTTAATCTTGATGGCCGATGGGTGTTGTGCGATGGTTCTATCGGAGTGCTTACCGATGAGTTATCTGTTGAAGCCGACTGCACCTATTCACTGTCTATCTTACATCTATTCTGTTTGTAGTCGCTGGCTCAATGTATTTTATTGCATGCTTATCAGCATATTCCTGCCTATATTATTGTCACGATCGGGTAAGGATTAGCCGATTGGTTCACTATGCCGACACAAGTGCGAGAGCAAACAGGTTCCCGGGCACAGATCCCAGGCGAGGGCCCCCGGGCACGAGCGCAGTTGGATCTGGGCACAGGCCCGGGCAAGCGGATGAAGACCTCGGGAGCCGATATAAGCAAGGCCCGGGCACGAGCATATTTTCCCGGCCATATCAAGTAACACTAAACTACGATCGGCTAGGATTTATCTGATTTATTTTACGTTACGCACTCTGCATGTATTATCCTACCAAGTTTATAGCCGGTTTTTGAATATCTTTTCAGCGATGATCGGCTAGCGCATCCATGTTTCATTATTATGCTATTATTCTTTGCCGTCATCGCTTAAGCCGATGTATAAGTGCTACAGGTACGTATCGGCCATCCATGGCCGATTGATACGAAGTCCAGATCGGGCTTCGAGCCGATGGGCTCAGGACGTGAATATTTTCATGTTTCCTTGTCAATTGCAGGTCAAATTGACTGGCACGCCTCACGAACCTCAAAATTTAGACCTGCACTGGAGTTGAAGCAAATCTCCAGGCCTTCGGTGTCACCAAGACGCCGGACGGGCCCCCGGCGGTGTTTTCGGCGTCAACACGCTTTTGGCACGCCTGGTTGGGACACGAAGTTTTCAACGAAACAGAGTTTCAATCAACGATTTCAACATGGCTGGAAAAGAAGTCAAGCACGGACAACGTGATTCCAGTCACCATGGAAGATCTAACTGAGAACAAAACAGCAAGTTGAACAGACTATGACAAATTTCCAGAACTGTGCTTAGAATCCTTCAGCATGACAAGGCAAGGCCCGATTCAAAGAAGTCTCAGTTTCCAAAACCAGTACTGGGTAGGAGAATCGAGCCGCACGCACCCGAGAGTTCCACCAATCAAAGCCTTGCAAGAGAGATGGTCAACTGAGGCTATTCAAACATGCGCTCATCAATCAGTCGGGAGTCTTTGGGAAATACACTACATAACCTCATCAAGAAGACTGTTGATGGATCGATGCCCAAGAACCAACGCGGGGTCCTGTTTTACTCCCGCCAAAGAATGGAGCCAAAATCAAATGCCAATTATAACATCAGTAGAGATATACCAGAACACTGGTTCGCACAGAACCAGGGCTGGGGGCAACAGGATATTCCTCTTGTGGATATCACCGATCTATTTATTATGGGATATCAGCAGAACTATCCAGGAGGAGGAGGCCGATCCAGGTATTACCAGAGGGAGTATCATAGACAGAATCGTGGCAACCAACCCCGCCGATACAGTATCAAGCAGTATCAACAGGGATGCAATGCAAGAGAGAAGAGACTCGGCACGGTTTGAAGGGCAGGCAATAAGTCAACGGCAGTTTTCGGGATCAAGCCCAA
The DNA here is from genome assembly GCA_003991445.1 of Oryza meyeriana var. granulata. NCBI lineage: Eukaryota > Viridiplantae > Streptophyta > Magnoliopsida > Poales > Poaceae > Oryza > Oryza meyeriana. The sequence continues at coordinate 89,851 of RYFJ01001216.1, forward strand.
GGAACAAGCGTTCATGTATCGCACCCATATCCTGAGTGGTTTGACAGGGTTCCGTTACCACACCGTACAGGGTCCCGGATTTTTTCTAAATTTTCAGGGGCAGGACACACGTTACAGTAGAGCATGTCAACCGATTCCTGGCACAGTGCGAGGAAGGCATCGGCTGAAGAGCTCTGAGACGTTAGGTTTTTTCCCTTGTCATTATCTGGCATCGGCTTTACATGGTTCTCTTCATTACCGCCGAATTCTGTTCGGGGTGGGCCGATCTAGAGAAACAGTTTCATAAATATATTCTTTGCCGGAATTCATGAGTTGAGACTGTCAGATTGACTATCGGTTAAGCAGCGACGGATGAAACAGTACCGGAGTATGTTCAACGATTCCGAGATATCAGAAACCGGTGTTATAGTTTGAACCTGAGCGATGGGCATTTGGCTGAATCTGCTTTCCAGGGTCTTTTTGCGCCCAATCAAGGAGAGGATTTTCTTCACAGGAGTTTAAGTCCCTTTAGGCGCACCTGGTGCAGAAGGTATCGGCTCATGAAAGCTGATTTCAAGAGGCAAAAAAGGACAAGTACTAGAGGAGGGTTGCTCAAGTTCAAGTTTATTCATCGGACTTAGACGATGAGGAATCCTATGCTGAAGTTGGATTGGTGGAGTGGGCCAGGAACAAGAAGTCAGTATCGTGCCCATGGGTCAATGATTGAATCGGCAAGGAAGGGAGCGATATGATTTTGATGTTAGTAAAGCTGACAAAATTCTTTGACTTGCTGTTACAAGAGAAGCAATAAACAACTACCGCCAATCATGTGATTCCATCAGCCGAAGAGTTGCTAAAGAAGAAAAGATATGGAGCAAGTGGCACAACACTATATCGCTCATTACTAATGAGTGCAAGGTTTTCGCAACAAATTCAGTTGGCTGTCGAGCAAGTTACAATCAAGTTTGAAGATAAGAAGCCGATGAAGATAGATGGGCACCCGTTCCCTGTAAACATGGTTTATGCGGGATCATCGGCAAGGGCTCAAACCGATGAAGGAAGACGTCAGAGTAAATCAAAGATTACTTCATCGGGTATGATAGAGAAGTACTCAAGGTACGAGGAACAGAGGGATGAGTCAGAGAGATATAATCCGCACTGGGATTGCCCATTCTTTCGATTCTGCTGGATCAAGGATGAGACTGCCATCAGTCGAAAACTGCCCCAAATGCCAATGGCACAGGGGGATCGGCATGATCGCCAGCAGGCGGTTTTCGCAGATCGGTCGCTTGGAAAAAGAGCATCGGGTTCCATGGCCGCAAATAGAGGGCCATCCATGAAGAGTTCCTTGAAGAGGATGAAGGGAAGTATATTGAAGAACAAGTTCAGAACCTCGCAATGTGCCCTAGTGGCATTATGTCACGAAGAATCAGAAGAGAAGGCCACAACGGCTACGACACCAGAGGCAGCAGAAGAACAGAAACAAGACCAAGCGGAAGCCGGAATTCATTTTTCGTCAATAGAGAAGAACCAAGCAAGTATGGCGTGTTTAAAGAAAAAGACGATGAAGCATCTAATTGGCTCCAGTAAATATGGTGTTCTTTTTTGCCTCGGGAATATAAAGCGGCTTTCATATCTGGTGAAGAAGGCGATGAGGAAGTTTTCGCTCAACTGACGTTGCAACCTGATCAAGTATATTTGATAAACCTGAAAAAATCAGGCATCGGCACACCTGAAGCCATTATACATCAAGGGCTACGTGAATGAAAGCCGATGACCAAGATGTTAGTTGGAGGAGAAGCAGGCGGGTTAATATTATGCCTCAAGCCATGCGATTCCTGAAAATTGGAGCTCCAGTACGCGCAGTTGCGGCTCGCGAGAATGAATTCTGATGAATCAAACACAATATTTGTGGCAACATAGCGCACTCTCTCTGCGTGT
>RYFJ01004209.1:0-77295 GCA_003991445.1 Oryza meyeriana var. granulata
AAAGCCCTGGAACCCCTCGCGCCGCGCTGTACGATTGAGTCAAAACCACCCGACCAGCCGGAGCGGCGTCAGCCAGGTCGAAGAGGCTCGAGCCCCAAAAGTGTGTCGAGTCATCTTCCGTCATGCTGCAACTTCTCCGCACCGGAGAGAGCGTCGCGCGATGGGATGGACGCCGCAGCCGAGCAGGGGCGAGGGAGTGGGTGGAAAGCGGCGGCCGTGAACACGGAGGGAGAGCGTCGCGCGATGGGGATGAGCCGCCCGAGGAAGGATGGGACGCGGCGCGAGCCGAGAAGATGGAGTGGGGCGGAAGCGCGCCGAGCCGAGAGGATGGGGTGGATGGATGCCGGGCGTGGAACAGGATAGGAGGCGTCCGCGATGGGATACGCAGCGCAGCCGAGGAAGGAGGGAGCGGCGGCGCGATCCGAGTAAGTGGGTATGGATGACCGGCGCCGGTTGACACGGAGGAGGAGGCTCCGCGATGGATGGAGCTCTGCGCGAAGCCGTAGAAGATGGGGTGGATGGCAGCGCGGCCCGCGTGAAACACGAGGAAGGAGGCGTCGCCGATGGGGATGAGCAGCGGCGCGAGCGAGAAGGATGAGTATGGATGGAGCGGCCGGCGCGGTGAACGGGAGGAGGAGGCGTCGCGGGATGGGATGAAGCCGCGCGAGCAGGTAAGATGGAAGTGGATGGAGCGGCCGGCGCCCGTGGAACACGCGAAGAGCGGTCCGACGAGATGCTAAAGGATGATCGGGAATCCGTGCGGTGGACGAGAAATAACAATTAATTTTCAGGGTCCTATCTCAGATCTAGCTCCAAATAATCCACCTGGACGAGTTAGTTTTTGATGGGTTAGATGAACAGCCTTAATCTAACCTTCCTGTTGGATACTTTACTAGTTGAGCCCCAAATAGCTAAACTAGCTCTACCCTTGATCCAAAAGGCCATGTAAATTGTATTAGTGGTTGCTAAACTTGCACACCATACTTAAATCAAAGAGATGCATATCAGTACTAGCAATTTTGTCACAAGGTGGACGCTGGCAAAGAAAGATAGATATGCCCACCGTGGCCTAAGGTAGAGGCCTGGCGCAGGATAAAAACACAGCGGAAGTTTCAGCCACTCCAAGAAAAAATACGGATACTATTCAGGTGATAACATACCAAATGAATATAAAAAACATGGCCCGACACCATATAGCTACAATACGAAATGCTTAATTAAACGGATAGCCGTTTAAAAGAATGGGCATACCTCATTCTTCTACTCAGTCTAAACCTTGAGCTCCCCTCTTCGTTGGTTAATTAGCTAGCCCAATAACCTTTCCACGAATTGATATTATTTATCCATGACTAAACTATTATATGATTCGAAGCGATTATGTGGGTATTTATTCTATTAGCAGTTTATGTATTTGTTTGAGAAATATTATTTCTTATTGTTTCCTATTATTTGCATCCTTATTTTATTAGAGATAAGTGATGGATTTCAATTCAAGTTATTTGATTATATTGCGATTAAAATTAAATATAAACACAGTACAAGATTATCATCTATATGCTCTGTTCATCAAATAGTGCATGCTACAATTATGGCATCAACCAACGACTACTTACCTCTAAAACTGCCAAATAACTTAAAGCAAACTCCAACGCCAACATACAAATAAATCGTTATGCACAGTTTACGATACTAAAGTAAAACTTACCCCGATACATACAAATATCTCTATGCACATTACAAACCAAAGATGCCTCTCTTTATTTGTTCACAATAGCAGAAGGCAAAGCTCGCAGGAGCCTGCTAACTAGTGGTAGAAAATGCCCATTTCCTGTTCTCCCTATTCTCTCTCTTTCACGTAGATATATGCTAATCGATTGGACAGGATGTCAGCCTAGTATGCGCCGCAAAGCAACCAACCAAACGAGCCCTAAATGCCGTTTAACCCATAGCCGCACAGTTTAATCGCCTAGTCGAGTCGTAATCAGCAGTCTGGTTTCCCATTTCTGTCAAACGGCCAGCCTGGCTGCGTCGTGGGTGGGCTCCATACCAAATTAATCTTAGAGTGTCCTAAAGAGAGAAAAAATTTTTCAAAATTAAATTTAAATTTAAGTTAAAAAAAGGTCTAAATAATACAAATCTATTCCTAAATTCACCAACCCAATCCTAACCAGAAGTAAGTCAGTTTGGGGAATCTATTTAGCGTCCTCATTACTGCTTCCGTGAAAATTCACTGCACACGCGCCAGTGAATTCGCTGCCTGCTTTTCTTCCTCTCGACGTCTTCGGCCCGCCGCCATTTTTCATACCTTTTGCCGAATCGCTTGATGTCACCGCCGCAATCGTCGTCGATCTGTCTCATCCATCGACCATGATTGATGACAGTTCGATAGATCAAACGGCCTTCCTTTTCCTAGCTGGCCACAAAGTCTCCGCTGAACAGTATGCTGCATGTTTTCTCGTCCAAAGATCGACAGCTTAATGAGGATGCTCTTCATGATTTCACAGGCGCATAATACGTCAAAAGAAAATTAATTACAAGTAATTTAATCCATCTATCCTACGTGCGTCAACAAACAATTTGATCTAATTTCGACTCTCTTAAAATGTTAAAGCCATTTGGCAAAAATTTTAGGATGTTCCCAATCAAAGATTTTTAGACTAATTTTGAGTGCTCTTAGAGATACTCTACCTCGTGCCAAGTTGCTTGACTGTAAATACTCCTCGCTGCAATGATCTGGGAATCTACTTCGAGAGACGTCATGGCCGCTAGAATAAACCAAGGAAATTTTTCGAAAAAGGAGTATTCCACACATGCAACTGCACCTGCAGCGTTCCTATGGCTAGTAAGCATAAAGAGGATGCAGAAAGGACTGCAAAGACACAAGACACAAGATTCATTTTTGCAAAACACTGGTTCCGTGAGCAGCTCTGAGATTCCACGGCCCCGCAATTACCTGAGTGACCAAATGAAAGTGTCGTCATCGGATGTCCGAGGAAAAAAAAACTCAGATTGCGTTACGACAAGAGCCTATGAGAATACTAGCGATTCTCCCTAGTTAATGGATTGAGATTGTTAAGACAACTTGGCACACATTGGTTTATATACCATTACAAAAGACGATGCCATGCATGGTCAATTTGTCTCAGACTATGTATGAATAAAATGAGCAAATACAATAATCACACTTTCATTATCCAGAAAAGGAAGCGTCATTCAGATCAATCAGTGACGAGAAAACGGCTTGCAAATCTACTGAAGGGCCGGAAGAGTTTGATTGTTATATGACATATGGAGAGACAATTTAAGCGGGGACCTTCTGAAAATTTGTTTAATATAGCCAAAAGGCAGTGTGATCCTATACCACACGCACAGAAAAATTCGGAAAGAGTTGCACAGTGAAACCTATAACAAGCTAGAACCTTGAATCGATGACATTTGTTGGCTATAATCAAAGAACAGTGCCTTGCAGATAGAGCTAAAACAGCAGAGGAGTACTAGGCAAAGATTCAACTAGGTATGTTAGCTGATATGTCTTTAAATAATCATTAAAATATAAGTAAAGTTTCATAAATGTTAAACCCATATTACAATAAATATAGACTATTTCATAGACTCTTTATTATTTTATTATTTTAAATGATCTAATTATAATCATATATGAATAAATATAATTCTAAAATCAACACCAGTATGATGATATCATATCTCATAATCATGGTATGAAGATTACCAATATCAATAATGTGAACACATTTAGAAAATATTGGGAAACCTATAATGAGGACAGCAGAGGTTTTATATGTATATGCCATTATGGTTTAAACAGTGTAAGGTAGAACTCTTGATCTAGATCACAGGTCTTAACATGTGTAGGACTTATTTGGGCTTGTAAAAAGCACTCCCTGTAACTGATTTATAAAAGTATTTTGCGGTTTGCATAAAACCTGCATGAGTGAATAATCAAAGATCAGATTTTCCCCTCCTAGATTAATGAAATATCTCCTAGGCCCCTCGATTAATGGACTACTGAAGTGTATGATTATGCGATTGATTGAGGAGTCAATAACGAGTGAGTAATCTATCACTATGGCGAGTGATAATTGAGCTAATAAAAGTATGGCACACTTTTCGTCTTAGCTTAACAATATCATGACAAAGGGATTCATAATGTAACATACATGTTTAACCATAATCTTTGTGTCACCCGACTGGTCATATATTCTAAGACTGCTATTGACACGTGACCGAAATTATTTTAGTTGCAATGATGCATAAACTACAACATCGCACACTTAAGGGGAACGAATTGGGATAAATCCGAATATGGTTCAGTTGGATAGAGATCCGAATAAGATTTTCTAATGGGCCTACGAGGCCCGTAGATCTCTAATACAGGCGAGAATTGCATGAATCTCCGCTCAATATGAGAAAGAAAACCCTATCCATGGATGCGCTCACTTCCTTCACATGTTTCAACTCGGACATATAGATTACCAGTAAACGCTGCTGCCGCGGCGTTCAGCGGGAAACGTGAGAAGACACTCGCGCCAAAAATGACACGCGAGACGGTGACTACTTTCCTCTACGCGCGCCGCTTCATCGGATGGGCTACCCGACTCTCTTCCACTGCTCTGCGTTACGAGTGTAACGATCCATTACCCTGTTACCATATGTTTTTTCTGTTGACGCAGTAAAAAATTTATTTGCGCGTATCGTAGTCACCTGTAACCATAGTGTGGAGATGTGCCGTTAGCAGCTCAAGCACTTGGGTATATGATCCAAAGATATACGCTGACAGATGGAATAGCACTGAGAAGACAGTGCAATTATGGAATGGGATGTTATTATGAAGAAAGTATCTTATACCACAGATACTGGGGATAGCTTCCATCCCTTGAGAGGTTAAGCTGACTAATTATAGCGGATGCATATCTTATTTTGAGGATGTGCTTTGCTTATTGTGCTATCTTTCCAAAAGGTGGCAACATAGCCAAAGATGATTTGATCCACCAAATCTTGGTTTCATCGAGCCATCCAACACATTCTCTGTTACACAGCTTGCCTTGGTAGGACTATAGTGGAGCATCTATTGGGAATGTCCTTCTTGACAACATTCCAAGTCATATTCGTGAGTAATCAAAGGCATATATATGTGAACCTCTATAAAGGAACAAACTTTTAGTTCTCTCCTTAATCAAAACCAATTTGCATTGGCACATCTATGATACACCAGCAAATACTATAAGAATCTTTAGAGTATTATACATTTGGCCTATACATATTTATTCCTGTAGAATAAACCTATATATTAACTCACCAAAAAGTATAAAATGATCACTATAATTGGTATTTTTCCTTACGCAGTTTGCTTTGTACAGACTAGCCAAAAGAGTGACAGTTGTAACATCGTTTACTATGCATGATCTCGTGCATGATATTGCAAGATCAGTGATAGATGATGAATTAATTTTTCTGGATGGCACAAAAGAAAATAAGCGCGGGGAAAACATTTACCGCTATGTATTGTTGATCAACTATGACAGGCCACCAAAGAAAGGACTGTCCTATTGATATTACCATGTGTTGAAACTAAGTGGGCTAAGACCCATCTGAAGAATAATTCTAAAAAATCTTAATGGCCAAGTTTCATAAGGAGTGCATTAAAGTTATTACCACCTTGCTAAGTTAGAAAGGGAGACCTCCTTATAAGAGTGAGCTCTCTTCCTATCAACTTGAGACATCAAGTGAGAGAATAGTAAAAACACGCGCGGCATGATGTTTTTTCGCCCGCCTCGCTAGGCGGTTTAGTTTGGTACCGCAGCCAACTTTCCGGCGCAATTGCTTCTCATGCTTGCGTAGAATAATTGATAAGTCGTGAACCAATAAGATACGCGCGGGCGAATAAGGTTTTTGAGAAAGCGCGTCTCGTCTTCCTCACGTCGGACAACTTCTTGCAGTTCCGTCGTGTCGTAACGGTCAACACGTGTGTATGTGCTGGCGCTCGTGTCTGCTCTAAACAGGACTTTAGGTCAGATTACATGGTTTATTTACTTATGCTATTAATGCCATGATTTATTTATGGAATAACTACATAAACTGTATACATGTGCTTAATATTTTCAACAATCCAAAACTTTATATAGGCACTGTGATTTTTCGATGGCTGGTTTTTTGCCGATGCACTCCCCGGAGAACTGAATAAATTACCAGTGTGGCAATTAGAGATGGTCAGGGTCACTCTGTGGCTGACAGCTATGAAGTGCTTCTTGGGTAAGTCCTGGCGAATCTGAAAGAGTTCTTCTCTGTCAGCAGAAGGATTGAGGAAGCCAATACTACACCTTTTTTGTGGATACATTCTTGTCGAGGTGTACATGCATACTATCAGACCGCTACCCCCCGGAGTTATGGATTGCACTGAATACCAAATTCGGTGCTACTGATGCTAGCAACGACTTGTACGTCATGGAGTAGTTTCACAATTTTAGCATGGTTGCAACCGTTCTGTGGTCGAACAGACTCATGAACTACAACCATTGCTAAGGAACTCGAATCCTTAAAGTGTGCCATTCTTCGATAAATTTGTGGCTGCATGCAATCTTTGCAATACTAACCTTTCTTCATGGAGGAGTTTATTGGTATGCACTCAACTACAAAGATAAGAGTACTCATTGGGGGTTGGAGGATGGTTATTGCGTCTCTTGACGTTAAGAAAAGTTCGAGCAAAGACGCTACGTTAAAAAGACGATGGTGGGCAGCTAGTACTAATGTGTACAAAAGACTGCAAAAACAAGAACAATAAAAGGAAAATTTACCAAAGCTCAACAAACCACAACTTTAAGAAAAAAGAAACATAAAACAAGGAGTAAGATGTCAGAACATGCTTTGTGTGTGACTTGCCTGGTCATATTGCCAGGAAGTGTCCACAACGTAAGGGCATAAAGGCACCTATAGGACAGATCTCTAAGTCTGTCAATATGACCATTGGCAATACTGGAGATGAAACCGGGTATAGTAATTTACCTACTATTCTCTCAGTTAATTTAGTCTACTAATTGGTGGGCTGATACGGGGGCCAATGTTCATGTTTGTGCTGACATATCTTTATTTTCCTCTTATCATGTCAGCCGGAATTCCTCCGTCCTAATGGAAAATGGGTCGCATGCTTCTGTTTATGGTGTTGGCACGGTAGATCTGAAGTTTACTTCAGGAAGATCGTGCAGGCTGCAAGAAATGCAGCGATGTCCCTACTATCGACAAGAAATCTCGTTAGTGGTTCCCGGTCTATGTAAAGACAGGTTTAAGTTGGTATTTGAGTCTAATAAAGTAGTCGTGTCTAAACATGGATATTTTATTGGTAAGGCTATGAGTGTGTGAGGCTTGTTCCTTTTTCTCTTCTCATTTCTGCAATAAGTCTGTGAACCATATTTATGGCAGTGTGGATGATGATGCCAGTATCTGGCATTCACGTTTATGTCATGTTAATCTTGATTTGATGTCTCGGCTTTCCAGTTTGAATTTAATTCCTAGTTTTTCCATTGTCAAAGGTTCTAAGTGCCATAGTTGTGTATAATCAAAGCAACCTCGCAAGCCCACGGCAGACTGGCCTGAGGAGAGAACTTGGCACCCACTAGAACTCCTACATTCAGATTTTGTGAAATGAATAGGGTGTTGATGAAGGGTGGAAAGCGATATTTCATGACTTTGATTGATGATGCAACTAGATTCTGTTATGTGTATTTATTGCAAACGAAAGATGAGGCCCTAAACTATTTTAAAATTTAGAAGGAAGAAGTTGAAAACCAACTTGACAGAAAGATAAAAAGACTTAGGTCAGATCATGGTGGAGAGTTTTTCTCTAATATTTTTGATTTATTCTGTGAGGAACATGGCATTATACATAAGCGAACGCCTCCCTATTCTCCCAAATCTAATGGGATTGCCGAAAAGAAGAACCGTACGTTGACTGACTTGATGAATACCATGTTAGACACTACGGGATTACCTAAGACATGGTGGGAGGAGGCTTTGTTGACCTCGAATCATGTATTGAATAGAATTTCTAAGGGAGATAAGGATAAAACACCGTACGAGGTATGGATTGGAAGAAAACCATCACTTTCTTAGTTGCGTACATGGGGTGCTTGGCGAAAGTCAATGTACCAATAATGAAAAAGCGCAAGCTAGGATCTAAGACTGTGGATTGTGTCTTTCTGGGATATGTTCATCATAGCATTGCTTATAGATTTTTAATAGTTAAATCTGAGGTACCTGACATGAATATAGGTACAATTTTAGAGTCTCGTGGTGCTACGTTTTTTGAGGGAATTTTCCCAATGAAGGATACACATAGCACTTCTAGTCAATCTTCTGATTTAATCACACCACCAGAACAAACTGAACATACACTTGAATATCTTGCTGAGGAGGATGACAGTGAAGCTTCTAGAAGGAGCAAGAGACAAAGGATAGCTAAGTCCTTTAGTGACAACTTCACTTTGTACCTTGTGGACGACACTCCCAAGTCAATTTCAGAAGTTTATGCATCCCCTGATGCTGACTACTGGAAGGAGGCCGTCCGTAGCGAAATGGACTCTATTATCGCTAACGGGACTTGGAAGGTGACAGAGCGACCCTATGGGTGCAAACCTGTAGGTTGCAAGTGGGTGTTCAAGAAGAAGCTAAGGCCTGACGGTACTATTGAAAAGTACAAGGCTCGGCTTGTGGCTAAGGGCTATACTTAGAAAGAAGGCGAAGATTTCTTTGACACTTACTCACCTGTTGCTAGATTGACCACAATTCGCGTACTTCTCTCTTTGGCTGCCTCACATGGTCTTCTCGTTCATCAAATGGACGTTAAGATAACTTTTCTTAATGGAGAGCTGGACGAGAAAATTTATATGGAGCAGCCTAATGGATTTGTAGTAGAAGGTCAAGAAGACAATGTGCTAAAGTTGTTAAAATCTTTGTATGGTCCGAAACAAGCTCTTAAGCAGTGGCATGAGAAATTCGATAGAACACTAACTTCTGCGGGCTATGCAGTCAACGAGGTAGATAAGTGTGTATACTATCGCTATGGTGGGGGTGAGGGAGTTATTCTGTGTTTATATGTTATGACATATTAATCTTTAGGACAAACCTTGAAGTGATTAATGAGGTTAAATCATTCTTGTCTTAAAACATTGATATGAAAAATCTGGGAGTAGCTGATGTTATCTTAAACATTAAGCTAATCAGAGGTGAGGATGGGATTACACTCTTGCAATCTCATTATGTGAAAAAAGTCTTGAGCCGCTTTGGCTATATTGATAGCAAGCCTTCTCCAACTCCTTATGATCCTAGTCTTTTGCTTCGCAAAAATAAAAGAATTACTAGGAATCAGCTGGAGCACTTCCAGATAATTGGCTCACTTATGTATCTAGCTAGTGCAACTAGGCTAGACATCTCCTTTGCTGTGAGCAAATTGAGCCGGTTTACCTCTAATCCGGGAGATGATTATTGGCGTGCGCTTGAGCGAGTTATGCGCTATCTGAAGGGTACTTGTCGGCAAAATGGGACTGGGGGTCCCACGTTCTGCGGGGACGCGTGGGTCTCCGGCCACGTCAGCTTCCCCGGGGCCTACGGTCAGAAACAAGCAACGGCCAACAATGCTAAGTGCTCGGGCCCGGCATCGCCGGGCCCGGGTGTACCTTCCCGGGCACGTCGCAATGATGGCCGCCCCCTCCTCGGGCCTCGCCGCCGAAGACATTCCCGGCCCCGGTTCTACCTTCGGGGCCCGGGCCAGCAATCCCAGTCTCGGCAGGCGTCCCCGGACACGGAGCTGGAGTATTCTGGTGCTCGGGCCGCGCCCCCGTGCCCGGGACCCCCGGCCTCGGTCCCGGGTCTCGCCTCCCAGACCCGAGGACCGCAGCCTCGGACCCGGGCGTTGAGATCGGGTCCGGGGCCTACATGTTGGTCACCAAGGAGCTCGGAGCCTAGCGCGCACGCGGAGGGATGCTTTCCACCTGTCGCCCGCTCGAGCAGACGTGAGCTCCCAGGACGGCCCCCCGTGGGCCCACTCCCTGTGTAGTCAGAAGCTCTTTGACTATGGAGGGCTCAATTCGCTGTACATCTGCTGTGCAGTCAGAGCCTTTTTGACTTCGGTGGCAAGGGCGTGCGCCGAAGTCAAGCAGTCAGAGATGCTTGACTTCGGCAGTGTGCCTCGTCACATCCCGTCGCGTCCTCACGACTCCACCGCCCGCCGTATACCAACTCCGGCGTGGGTTCGGCAGGCGGACTCGTCTAGCAGGCGGCAGCAGGCGGACGCGCTCGTCAAGACGGCGACAAGACAGCGAGAAGACAAGCCATACCTGCTCTCTCATGTAGCTCTCTCTCTCTATCAGCATGTATCTTGGCACTGTGGAAACCCCTTGCTCTATAAAAGGAGGACCAAGCCGCCGCGAAAGGCAAAAGGGAACAGAGGGCCTCTAGCCCCCAGCTCTCAGCATCCGAGCTCATTCTCAACCTGCTGCTCTTCTTCTCCGGCTCCGGCCGCGTGCTGAGCTCACCTTGTAACATAGCAAACCACATTCATCTCCACATAGCATACACACAGGAGTAGGTTTTACGCTCCGGCGGCGAACCTGTATAAATCCTCCTGTCTCCCTTGTGTGTCGATCCCTCTTCCGACAGTTCGTTGTTCATTCGTCTTCCCCGCGCGATCTCCTCGGTCCGGACCCGGTTCGGACGGTCCGGACCCTTCTGCCTTCGTTCCCGGTTCGGACGGTCCGGACCAGCTTCGGACGGTCCGGACTCCTCTGTTTCTTCTATGTCTTCTTCGCACATCTGTCTTCTGCACTCTGACGCCGGCTTCGCCTGAGAACTACTCCCCTGGCCGAATCTCAAAGGGGGGTCTCCCGACTTCCAGCCGTCGAGGTTTCATCCTCCGACAGCTGGCGCGCCAGGTAGGGGGAGTTTCCTTTTCAGGTGTTACGCCGGCGCCTCCACCATCGACGCACTCCATGGCAGGAGGCCACCATCATCGTCGAGGCTACGGCGAGGGGTCCGGCGGCTACACCCCGCCGGGCAACGTGGCCCCCGACAGGGGCCCTGGAGAGGACGACCAGCTCTCACATTCCGCGCTACGGCGGAATAGGAGGAAGCGCCAGAAGGCCAAGGCGGCAGCCGAGAGCTACGCCTTGGCGGCTACGGGCAGCCCCCGGAGCTATGATGCCGCGCGGAGGGATGGTCGAGCAAGCGGCAAAAGGCCGCACGCGCGCCGCCACCGGCGGCAACAGCCTGGAGGTGGTGCCCCCTCCACCAGACGGACTGGCACGACATCATGGAGTGCCGCGCCGTCCAGCGCTCACATGCCGAGCGTGCCGAGCCGCCTTAGTTCGGGGATGGTGCGCCTTCCATGACACGGACCGGCATGACATCACGGAGTGCCGCGCCGTCCAGGGCATGGCCGAGCGTCTCAAGCCCGCCGCAGCCCGTGGGTGGTGCGCCTTCCACGACACGGACCGGCACGACATCACGGAGTGTCGTGCCGTCCAGCGCTTAGCCGAGCGCCTTGAGCTGGCCGAAACCCGGAGGTGGTGCGCCGTCCACGAGACGGATTCACATGACCTCGTGGAGTGTCGCGCCGTCCACAAGTTGGCCGAACACGCGTCAGAAGTCCCGGCAGGAGCAGTAGCGGCCCGAGCTCGCTCCTCTCAAGGGACCTGAGCCATGCGGTCGAGCCCCTGGCTCCGGGATAAATAGCCCCGGTCGAAGCTTAGCTCCCGGGTGCGTAAATAGCCCGGTCGGAGCTTGGCTCCGGGCGCGTCCTTAGCCCGGTTGGAGCTTAGCTCCCTTGGGCGCGCGCAAATAGCCAGCCGGAGCCCCCCTGGCTCCCGGGCGCATATCTTTCCCGGTCGGAGCCCTGGCTCCCGGCCTCACATTTAGCCCGCACGGAGCCCCTGGCTCCCGGGCATGCGCATCTAGCCCCGGTCAAGCCCTGGCTCCCGGGCGCATATCTCCCCTCGGTCCGGTCACGGAGCTCGCTCCTCTCAAGGAACCTGAGTCCGAGCGAGCTGAGCCCGAGTCCCGTTCGAACCAGTAGCGGCCAAGCGCGCTCGAAGCGTTCGGACGGTCCGAACCTTGGTGGACGGTCCGGTTGTAGCGACTCGAACCGTCGGCCTTAGGCAGACCGTCCAAATCCCGCTCCCGAAACAGGGCAGCCTCGCAGGGCGATGCGGGGGCCTAGGAACGGCGCTCGGGACAACATCAACATTCTCATACTAGATGGGTAATGAGCACAACGGCCGGATGAGCTTCGCCCTGGCGAGAGCGTGTCTGGGAAGGACGTCCGGACACTTTCCAAGCCCCGAAGAGATCGTCCCGATTCGTCCCCACCTTTCCCGGAGCGTCGACTGTATCGGTTTGGTTTTTGGTTGGCTTTTTGGTTTTATATTCCTACAGGCTGTAAATCTCTCTCCATCCCACCCTTTAAGTTAGAGGAAAGTCTTCCCTTTCTTTGGCGTCCCAGCGTGATAGTCGGACCACACCGCCCTATCGAGCGCGAGTCCGGGAGGCTGCTCCTCATAGGGTTTGAGGGTCTTCTCCCGGGTAATCAAGAGCTCGCACCCTCGCAAGGGAAGCTGAGCCTTATGAGCATGGCCCCTGACAGACCAGAAAGAGAGCGTCCGCTGCCTCGGCAGCGGGGCTCGTGCCTGCTCCTCGTGGCGCGTGGCACTCAGGTCATACACGCGAGTTGATTTTTTTTTGATGGGCACGTCCGATGATATTCCGCAGGTGCGAGCGTGCGACCGTGCAGAGGCCCCTCGACCAAACAAATATGGCTGGGCTTACCTCTCCGGGCCCGACTCTGAGGAGCCCCGACCGGGGCGGCATCGCAAGGTGATGCGCGCCTAGGACGTGGACGTCCAGAATGACCCTCACAGGCAGCGAGTACCAACGGCGTCGCTTCGGCAAAGGTGGGTCCAGGGAAGTTGTCCAATATTGGATGGTCCCATGTCTTTATCCGGCCCGTGCCCAGGCACATGTCGACTATTCAATGGTAAACAAACCACATTTCAGTCCGGGGCTTGTCGTTCGGGCACATATTCGTATGGTTCGTAGGCAGGATTCCTCGACTCCGTGCCCCGGTCCGACACGAGGTGCCGAACCAGGGCGGCTTCGCCAAGGTGAGTGCAGCCTAGGAACGCGACACCAGAATTAGGACGCGGAGCCTCGGATAGCACCGCCTCTCCGGCGAGAATGCATCCGGAAGGCGTCTCACATTCCATATTCAGCCGGGCCCCGGAACCCCGGCTTATATCAAAACGTATTTCCAGTCCGGGGCCCCGGGTCCGGACAACGTATCCGCATGACAGCCGGGCCCCCGGGTCCGAGCACCATGCGGACTCGGAGCTTCAGCGAGGGAAGCGAGTCCGAGCTCCGTCCCCCGAACATCAGCACCTCCGAAAAACAACAATAAACAAGGTATCGAAAATATAATGATCATTATACATATACATGTTCTCTTTGTACAAGACAGGAAACCCGGGCCGCATGCAAGCAAGGCCTGATCGTACGGGGACAGTCACGGTGTACCTCTGACGGACCGCGGGCTGACGTCGGAAGAGGAGGCTCGGGGGCATGGAGGGCCCCGGCCCGAAGGCGCCGCGTATGGCGTCAGAAGGAACACGGCGTCTTCCTCAACCTCTTCGTCAGGCATCAGTTCTACGAGATGGTCGCAGGCGTCGAGAACTGCTCGGGGGCAGCGGGCTCGACACGGCCTCCGAGACGTCCTCGGCGAAAGCTCGCGAACACCTTCGCGACCCCCACCACGACTTCTCCCGACCTGCGCGACTAACTCGCGCGCGGTGAACTCACTCCCCCGATCGCGAGCGCGGCCTGCTTGGGCCCGGGCGCTTTCCTTCTCGGGAAATATTTTCTTCTCCGCGCCTCCATATCTCGGACCGGCGGCGCGGGAGGATCGTCGGCGGCGGATCGGTGGCAGCCTCCAATCGGAACGGCGCCGCCTCTGTGCTGCCGCGGTCTCCGGCCGCGGTCTCCAGAAGACTCGGTGGCGCAGTTACGGGCGGGAAGCTGCTGCTCGGCTTTATTTCTCAAACACTCCTTCGATGTTTTCAGCCCGGGGCCCGGGCACCGTATCCCGTTAAATCAACTGTCTTCAAGCTAACCAGTCAGGCGAGCAGGTTCACCCTGCGTCCTCTTTTCTTCAAGACGTGGCCCTGTTCCTCCCCGAGGCTTGATCCGGCGCAATCAGGGCCAGGGCACTGTCGGCGAAATGGGATTGGGGGTCCCCACGTTCTGCGGGGGACGCGTGGGTCTCCGCCGGACGTCAGCTTCCGCCGGGGCCTACGGTCTAGAAACAAGCAAACGGCCAACACCTGCAAGTGCTCGGGCCCGGCGGTCCCGGGCCCGGGTGTTACCTTCCGGGCACTGTCGCAATGACGGCCCGCCCCTCCTCGGGCCTCGCCGCGAAGAACATTCCTGGCCCCGGTTCTACCTTTTCGGGGCCCCGGGCCAGCAATATCCAGTCTCGGCCTTAGGCCGTCCCAGACACGGGCTGGAGTTTCCGGTGCTCGGGCCGCGCCCGTGCCCGGGAGCCTTCCCGTGCCTCGGCCAGGTCTGCTCCCAGATCCGAGGACGCAGCCTGTCGGACCCGGGCGTTTGAGATCGGGTCCGGGGCCTACATTGTCGGTACCAAGGAGCTCGGCGCCTGAGCGGCACGCGGAGGGATGCTTTTCCACCTGTCGCTCCGCTGAGCAGACGTGAGCTCCCAGGCACGCCCCCCGTGGAACCGCACTCCCTGTGTAGTCAGAAGCTCTTTGACTATGTTTGAGGGCTCAATTCGCTGTACATCTGCTGTGCAGTCGAGCCTTTTGATTCGGTGGCAAGGGCGGCGCCGAAGTAAGCAGTCAGAGATGCTTGACTTCGGCAGTGTGCCCGTCACATCCCGTGGTCCTCTGTCACGAACTCCCCGCCTGCCGTATACCAACTTCCGGCATGGGTTCGGCAGGCGGACTCGTCCAGCAGGCGGTAGCATGGGCGGCGCGGCTCGGTCAAGACGGCGAAAAGACAGCGAGAAGACAAGCCATACCTGCTCTCTTATGTAGCTCTCTCTCTCTATCAGCATGTATCTTGGCACTGTGGAAACCCCTTGCTCTATAAAAGGAGGACCAAGCCGCCGGCGAAAGGCAAAGGGAACAGAGGGCCTCTAGCCCCCAGCTCTCAGCATCCGAGCTCATTCTCAACCTGCTGCTCTTCTTCTCCGGCTCCGGCCGCGTGCTGAGCTCACCTTGTAACATAGCAAACCACATTCATCTCCACATATCATACACACAGGAGTAGGGTTTTACGCTCCGGCGGCCCGAACCTGTATAAATCCTCCTGTCTCCCTTGTGTGTCGATCCCCTCTTCCGACAGTTCGTTGTTCATCGTCTTCCCCGCGCGATCTCCTCGGTCCGGACCCGGTTCGGACGGTCCGGACCCTTCTGCCTTCGTTCCCGGTTCGGACGGTCCGGACCAGCTTCGGACGGTCCGGACTCCTCTGTTTCTTCTATGTCTTCTTCGCACATCTGTCTTCTGCACTCTGACGCCGGCTTCGCCTGAGAACTACTCCCCTGGCCGAATCTCAAAGGGGGGTCTCCCGACTTCCCGCCGTCGAGGTTTCATCCTCCGACAGTACTATAAATCTTGGACTTCACTATACTGGGTACCCGTCGGTATTGGAGGGATATAGTGATTCCAACTGGATCTCTGATATTGATGAGATCAAAGCCACTAGTGGATATGTTTTTACAATAGGTGGTGATGCTGTTTCATGAAGGTCATGCAAACAAACCATTTTAACGAGATCAACCATGGAAGCAGAGCTTACGGCACTAGATACTGCTACTGTTGAGGCAGAATGGTTGCGTGATCTATTAATGGATTTGCCTGTGGTTGAAAAACCAATGCTGGCTATCCTTATGAACTGTGACAATCAAACTATCATTGCTAAGGTGAATAGTTCTAGAGATAACATGAAATCGTCTAGGCATGCGAAGAGACGATTAAAGTCTGTTAGGAAATTTCAAAATTTCGAAATTATAAGTTTGGATTATGTCCAAACAGCTAGCAACCTGGTAGATCCCTTTACGAAGGGGCTATCATGAAATGTGATAGATAATGCATCGAGGAAGATGTGAATGAGATCCATGTGAGTTACACTATAGTGGTAACCCAACTTATGTGATTGGCGATCCCGTGAATTAGGACCTAGGAAGAACAAGCCATTAGTTAATGGGAGGAGAGTACCTTTAACTGTCTCCAAGTGAAGATGCATATACTCTCACAAGCTGTAAGGCAGGATGGTTTTTGTCTTAATGTGTTTTATTGGTTTTAAATAGTGAAGATGCTGTTCTACAGAACATTCTTGAAAAAACACACTTATATGAGTTTGACCGTTGGTCGCGGTTTATGGAGATTTTGGGTGAATATCGTAGGAAGCTCATGAAAGACCAAGAAGTATGACTTATAAGCTCCAACCGAGGGGTAGGCTACTAACGGCCTAGTATCGGTCAAGACTTTGAGTGAGACTTGCTTGCACAGAACTTGCAATTCAAGGCATAGTCCATTGTTCAAGTTGTGAGTAAGTGTAACTTGGAGTTCTAGATAGATGTTCAATCTTAACCGGTCTCCATCAAAACACTAGTATATAAACAGTACTTTGGAGAATGGCAAATCTTTTTGGGACTTTGAGATTTGGTGAGAGATTGTTGGAATTACTAAGTGGGCTAAGGCACATGTGGAAAATAATTCCTAGAAAAATCTCAAAGGTTCACTTCATGGGGAGTGACATGAGAAGTTTAGTACCACCTTGCTAGTTCTAGGAGAGAGATCTCCTTATAAGGGTGAGCTCTCTCTTAGCCACTTGATACATGCATAGTGGAGAAAACTAGAGGAACACACGCGCGCGCTCGCTCACCTTGCCTCGCTAGGCCAGGCGAGGCAGCGCGCGTACGCGATATGCGCGTGAATGGTCCGTCAAAATTGGCTTCTCATGCTTGCGTAGATGTAGCTTCTTTTTGCAGTTCTGTTTTGCTGCAAATCTTAACAACTTATCCGGAGTTTGTTTTGAACTTACGGGATAATTTGATAAGCGTGAAGTTCGGATAAGATACGCGCGGTTTATCCGGTTCAATTACGAGATAGAGATCGTTCGGGCGTCCTGATCACGCGTTCTAATATCTCTATAAATACCGAGCTGCTGTCTCCACGCAACATATGCGAAAACAATTTAGGGCTTGTCATCTCTTCTGTTCTGAGCCATTGTTTGTCGTTTACTCCGTCCCGTTCGTCAGCGTGTACCGGCGGATTGGAAGAGCAGATCTCCAGAACCCTCGCCTTCAACGTCTTGCACTGGGAGAGGGCGGATAAGATTTTTGGGAAGCGCTACGCGTGACTGCTCGCTGTGCGCCCATCATGGCTCGTCTTCCTCCACGTTCGGGCACTGCGCGTCATCGTTATCACCCGGTGCCGCGTGTCGTTCGTATGGTACGTGCTACGCCTATGTCTGCTCCAAAACAGGACTGTAGGTACGCGTACACTATGTCTCCTGTGTTTGATCTATTCATATTAATCACTGCCATATACATGTTTAGGTCAGATTACATGGTTCTGTTTACTTATGCTATTAATGTCATGATTTATTTATAAAATAAATTAAATCTATATGTGTTTATATTTTCAACAACATGGCAAGATAAGGGCTCTACATTTTGTGGATTGTAGCAAACAGAGCTCAATGATGACACATTTTCATCTGCTAAGTGCTTGCGTGTGTTGGATTTAAGTCATTGCTCCATGCAGAAGTTGCCTGATTCTATTGGTCAGCTGAAGCAATTGCAATATCTTGTGTGACACAGGTTCGAGATGGGATGATTCCTGAGTCTATTAGTAAGTTGGCAAAATTAAATTACCTCAACCTCAGTGGATCTCCTGAAATGTCAAAATTACCAGAATCAATTTGCAAGATTGAGGCTTTTACATGCCTCAATTTATCAGGCTGCTCTGGACTATTAGAACTTCCAGAATTATTTACGGGCTAAAAAATTTGGAGCACCTTGATTTGTCGAACTGTACCTGTGTTAGATATGTATCTGAACACTTGGGTAGCCTCAACAGCCTGTATATTACCCTATTAGAGAGCTTAACTTTCAGGTGGATGCCTGAACTTTTGGGCAGCCAAACCAAACTACAATATCTGAATTTGTCTTCAGAACTCTCTAGTCTTGAAAAGGGAAAGGAAGCTTCACACGTTCGTATGCGGTATGTGATGGCTGCAAGATCCAGATCGTATTCGGGCAATTCAGCATGTGGGATACTATCAGAAGCTTTGGGTAGCCTCACTGGACTCAAGTACTTAAACCTGTCAGGTTGCCGTGAGATTATAGAATTGCCTACATCTTTTAGGAACCTTGAAAACCTGGTGCATCTAGATTTATCAGGCTGCTCATGTTTGGAATGGACACCAGAAAATTTGGTTGGCCTTACCAAACTTCAATATTTGAACTTATGACACTACTGCAATAGTGCTCCAAATCATGAAGATGATAGCTCATACCATCTCAGTGGGCTGCTAGATATTTTGATCAGTTTTACCGAACTGCGTTCTTTATGTTTAGCTGAGTGCCTGACACCTGCGTTTGGTTACCTAAATGACAGCCTCAAATACATTGAATGGATTAGCACTCTTTCCAATTTAGAGCATCTGGACTTGTCTGGAAATCTTTATCTTTCTCGTCTTCCTGAAGGGCAGTGTTGGCAACCTCAAGAAGCTACGAACACTAGGCCTCTCCAACTGCTGCCATCTGAAGAGCCTACCAGAAAGTTTAGGTGAGATTGATTGCCTCAAGTTCCTAGATGTGACAGGTTGCCGGGAACTGGAATTGGCCATGAGTCCATCTCGGCTCCTCCAGAATTTTGTTTTGTCGCCAAACTTTGTAGTTCACATAGGTGACAGAGAACTTAGAAGCAATTTTTTCCTGCTTCAGGATGCAAATCCTGCTGAGTTGCGGATAAGTTGTTTGGAAAATGTACAATCCACAGGAGAGGTCCAGAGGATAAAGTTGTTTCACAAAACAAGGATCTCAAAACTGACAGTTAAATGGACAAGGCATGCCAAGAGATTTGCTGAGGATATGAATATATTGGGAGAGCTAGTGCCACCGTGTTAGATGTATATACATACATACTTGTAATTCTCTGGTTGTGTAGGGGCTTTATTGCATATTTGTCTTTCCTTATATATTGCTCCTTTTTGGGGTTGGATGACGACAAGGACCATTACCCTAACATGGTATCAGAGCAGCTAGGGTTACCTCCTTCGATGGCCACCGCCGCCGGCGCACCGTCGGCTTGCCGTCGGTAAACCTTCGCCACCGCCGCGCGCCCCTGCCCGCGAGCCACTGCCGCGCGCCTCCACGCGTCGCCGCCTCCGCTCGGCCCCTTCCTCCGCCGAGACCCACTGGGAGCCGGGCCCAGGCGCAGCAGCTGCACCGGCCGGCCAACGCCGTGCCCTACCGAAGGAGAGGCCTTTCGCGGCGCCCCCGCCGGGCTCCTGCCCTTCCCCACGCCGGCCTTAGAGGACCGACCGCAGCAACGTCGCCCGCGCCGGAGGAATCACGGGAATAGCGTCGGCCAACGCCGCGCCCCGCCGCAGGAGAGGCCTTCCGCGGCGCCCCTATCGGGACCCGCCACTCCGTTCCCCCTCCAGCCGCCACCGCCGCGCGCCCCTGCCCCCTCCGTCCGCCGCTCCGCTCCCCTGCCCCCACTTTTCTTTTATATACATTAAAAAAAAAGCCTTCCTGTACGTCGCTTTCCTTATGGCGGCCCTAGGGAGACCGGGTGCTATCCCTGTGCCCCGATGTCCTATTCTTTTCACGGGTATCAATTGGGGTGAGTTTGCCTTTCACATGGAGATTCACATGGGCGGTCAGCAGCTGTGGGGCTATCTCACGAGTGAGCGGGTCTGTCCCCCTCTCCCTTGTCTTCCGCCATCACTCACCTACCCGTCTGATGCGGATGAGGCTGCTAAGGCCGCTCTTCTCGAGGCTTTTGAAGCTTCAATGGACACCTATCAGTCGGAGTCTGCTGACTACGTGACTTGACTTCGGGAGGAGGCTTGTGCCAAGGTTATCCTTCTTGCGAGCATGGAGACAGATCTCTCGCTCACCCTCTGGGGCCTTCCCACTTCGCAGTAGATGTGGGCTCACCTTCGTCAGAGTTACGAGATTCATAACGAGGCGATGTACCTTGCAGTCGTGGAGGAGGCTCAGTCGCTTCGTCAGCTTGATCACGTTGTGGGGGACTTCCACCACCAGATGTGTGGGATCTGGCATCGCTTGGACAGCTTGGGTGCCGAGTTTTGTGCTGCAGGCACTTGCAGGTGCTATGACCGCCACCGCAGTCAGCGGGAGACTCTTCGTCTTCACGAGTTCCTCTCTCGCCTTCATCCTGAGTTTGAGCCAGTTAGGTCCTAGCTCTTGACACGTCGTCCACGTCCATCGCTTGATGAGACGATGCCTGAGCTGCGTGCTGAGGAGACACGCCTTCGTACGGGGGATGTGAGCCGAAACTAGCAATTTACTTCAGTTCTAGTTGCTCGGGTTCTAGCTTCGCCGGCTCCCACACCGTCCCCCGTGCCTTCGTCACCATCGTCTTCGACTCCAGTCGTGGCGGCGACCCTTTCGGCTCTATCTTCGGGTCGACTGTGCGGCTATTGCGATAGACCTGGCCATGAGGCCTCGGTTTGTCGCAAGAAGCAACGCGACCGGGCTCGTCGTGGTGGTCGCCCTTCTCAGGGCTTGAGGGGGCCATCCGTTCAGCAGGATTCTCGCTCGCTGTCTGTCGCCGAGCAAGAGGCTTTCACGCTATTTCGCCGCCTTGCTATGTCAGCACATGGGACTACTGCTTCTGCTTCTGGTTCCACTCCATCACCACCACCAGGTATATCATCTCCATGGTTTCTTGATTCTGGTGCTTCCTTTCATATGACTCCTGATTCGAATCACCTATCCTTTATGTCCATTCCTAGTCCACCTCTCCTTGTTCACACTGCTGACGGCACTTCTCTCTCTGTTGCTGGACGGGACACTCTTTCGACTCCTCTTTTTCATGTTCCTACTGTTTCGCATATTCCTAAACTCACCATGCAGTTATTATCCGCTAGTCAGATCACTGATCATGGTTGTCGTATCATTCTTGAGGCTGACTCTTGTTGTGTTCAGGACCTTCGTACAGGTTTTCTGGTGGGGACTGGGCCTAGGCGTCGGGATTCTCAACGCCTATGGGAGCTTGATTGGCTGCATCTTCCGTTGCCTATTTCTGACAGCCAGACACCCAGCTCTTCTGCTATCGTCCTTGCTGCTTTCTCTACTACCACTTTTGAGCAGTGGCATCGTCGTCTAGGTCATCTTTTCGGCTCTAGACTGTCCAGATTAGTTGGTAGTGGTGTCTTAGGTCCAGTCTCTGGTAAGTTTGCTCTTCGTTGTACGGGTTGCAAGCTTGGTAAACAGCTGCAACTCCCCTATCCTTCTAGCGAGTCAGTGTCTCAGCGTCCCTTTGACCTTGTTCACTCGGATGTTTGGGGCCGTGCTCCCTTCGTTTCGAAAGGGGGCCACTCTTACTATGTGATTTTTGTTGATGATTATTCGAGATTTACTTGAATCTATCTTATGTCTTCTCGTGGCCAATTTCTTTCTATTTATCAGCAGTTTGCCACTATGGTTCGCACTTAGTTTGACACTTCCATTTGAGCTTTTCGTGCGGACTCTGCTACTAAATATATTTCCGATGCACATCGTCACTATCTCGCTGACCAGTGTACTCTTACTCAGTTCTCTTGTCCTGGTGCTCATGCTCAGAACGGTGTAGCTGAGCGCAAGCATCGTCACATCCTTGAGACTGCTCATGCTCTTCTGCTCTCCGGTGACCTTGCCCCTCACTTTTAGGCTGAGGCGGTTACTACGGCTGTCTTTCTCATCAATCGACAGCTCTCTACCGTTCTTCAGGGATGCACTCCTTATGAGTATCTTTTTGGCTCTGCTCCTATGTATATATATACACACTTGTAATTCTCTGGTTGTGTAGGGGCTTTATTGTATATTTGTCTTTTTCTGTATATTGCTCCCTTTTGAGGTTGGATGACGAAAAGGACCATTACCCTAACACACCGAACACCTTGAGTCACTTTGAGCTACGTGGTTACAACAATGTTTGCTTTCCAAGATGGCTAATGTGCATTTCTTCATATGTCCCTAACCTTGTACAAATTGTGATGGATGACATCCCAAGCTACCGCAACCTACCACCACTTGGTCAGTTAATGAACTTGCAGAAATTGACTCTTAGAAGGATGCCTAGCATTAGAAAAATCAACGGGGATCTCTGTGGTGGCAGCGGAGCCTTCCAGCAACTGCGAAAATTTACCCTTGATAGTTTTGGAAAACCTAGAGGAATGGAGCACAGCATATAATGACCGTGGTGCTAAAGAGTTCATGTTCCCATGAAGTGGCAACGTTGGACTGTTCCAAGTTGAGATTGAAGCTATGGGCGCCTAGAGCTTTACAGTTGAAAATATCAAAAGTGATAATGTAGTAACATCATGTGGAGAGGGACAATACACTGGCCCTTCATGCTCTTCCTCAACAACTACCTTGGATATCCAACACTGCAAAGTGCCACTGGATCAGTGGGCATTGCTTTGTCACCTCCCTGCCCTCCATGAGTTGAGGATATACGAGTGTTATGATCTTACCTGCAGCTCACCCGAGATTATTCAAAGCCTCTCTTCCCTTAAACTGATGACAGTAGAGTGTGAAAGCATGGTAGAACTGCCAGCAGGGCTGTGTGAGATCAAATCTCTTCCAAAATTGATTCTATGGAGATGCTTGAAGCTGAAGCCATTACCAGAGAGGATGAAGGATCTCACGTCCGTATTATCGCTATGGCTGGTTGGCTGTGCAAGCATGACATCACTACCAGACTGGCTGGGCAACCTCACCTCTCTCCTTGAACTAAACATCAATGACTGTCGACACCTCAAATCCTTGCCACTGCTCCCCATGATCGAAGTTCTAAAAATTTCCGACTGTCCTGAATTAAAGCTGTGGTGTGAAACAGATGAGAACAAAATGAAGCTTACTTACATAAGAAAGAAAGTAAGTGCTATCCCAGCTAAACTTCCTGTTCTGCAATTATTTACGCTTACATTGTTTACACTGCTTTATTGCTCTAGTTTGCATTGCTAATCTTATTCAGCACCTTATTTTTTGAGCTTATTATAAATTTGATGAGTACAATGTTATACTTCTTTAAGATGAGAAATGACTGTTCTGCTACAGTTGATCTTGTTGGTCAAAATATATGAAACTAAAGAATATTTAGCGACAGCAACAAAGTATTAGAATTGCCTCCACTATGCAATGCATAAATCAAATAACATAGTTGCATACTTGAGTTATATTCTTATACAAAGATATTGTGGTCAATGTGTTTAGGGTTTAAAAATATTCAGGTAACATAGCTTTATTTTTCATAAGAACTATATTTTAAGGAGCCTAACATAATACATCTGGTGCTAGTGCTGGCTGTTCTTCTTTGTTTCTAACCTATCCATAATTTAATATGAGGGCATAGAGGCATAATTGATTTGTTGCAAAATTTAAAATAAGAAAAGGTAATTTAACTGTGTGACATTTAATATTGTGTGGATGAATAGCGGGAAATCAAAACTACCTTACATCATTTCTAACAGTGTTTCTAAACATACTAGAATGGTATTCACAATATTAAGTTCATCTTCTCTCTCTCTCCACTCTGTTTTGTTATTGCCAAATAATGCAAAATGCACTTGTCCTGAAATTATGTCCATTGACTGTTATAGCACAGAACTCCTGTATACTATATTATTTACGTAATTATAATCTATAAAGTACAGTTTCAGCAGATGAAAATATTTTATTTGTTGATTCTGCTGTATATTCTTTAGTTTTACAGATGAACAGTATATACAAACATCAAATTGAACCGACACAATACTGTGTGCCTCTGAGCTTTCTTGGGGCTGGAGGAGATAATGAGAAAGCAGACTATTTTTCAGTTCTGGTTGCTTGATTTGACTAAGTTGGCTACAATACTAGTAGGGGATCTGGTCGATTCTGGGGGTCTATTGTTTCCACCTCTTGGTCGCAGAAGAGGTACATCGCCAGTGTAAGGTTAGCCAAGCGAAGTACTTGCAGCGAGGAGGCCGTAAAGGACTTCGAGATAGGCTTTGTTTCTTCAAGTTTGATATGCACAACAAAGAATTGCCTGTAGGCTGATCTGGAGGAGTAAGATGCCGATGCTTCCCATCTCCAACAGAGGTAATCCCAAAGCGGCAGGTAATCAAGCAGAGCTTGCATCCCTAGGGATCCCCTGATGTTGTCATGCACCTCTTGCGGCGAATTGATTTAGGCACCAGTTGGTATATATTGCTGGCGCACCAAGATTCGATTCCAACACCAGTTGCCGACTTTGTAAGTTGGTTTCAACATTTGTTCATATATATTATTAGTAACACATCCGTTCTAACGCTACAATGACATTTAGTATTGTAAATTAAATATGTTCTATATATACGGAATTTTCCATTATATATATAGTATGCATATGTTACTGCACAAAACTATAAACCTAAACTCAACACAAACATGGAGAGAGAAAAATTAAAAATTTAAAGTTGTGACTAATACTTGTACTATTCACACCCGGTTGTCTTTTTTTCCCACGATGTACAGATCATGATATCAAAAGAAAAATTTTAGTGTGTTATCACAGCTTGCATGGTGGATGCAATTGAGTAACTTATCTTAAAAATTAAAATTGCTCAAATGAGTTACTCATCGTTTTAAGGATGCAAATCTCATTAAACACATGCAGATGCCCCGTTGTAAAGTTAGATTCCATGCTGCTCTCTTTTCGTAAACATGGGCATGCACGATCTAATTTGGGATTTTGACATCCACTAGTTTATAGAAGTTAGATGCGAGGAGGTTTCTTTTAGACCACTTTTCATTGAGTCCTATTCGAGCATTATGAGAGAAATAAGCTGGCTCTCGAAAAAGAAGAAATAAATTGGCGGTTGTAATATTTTATTTTAACGAAGCCCTCACATGCAGCAACACGCAGAAAAAAAATGCTTGTTCAGGGTATAACTGTTGTTATAAATAAATGGACGTGGAATGGGGCGGTAAAAGATTAGAGTAACACTATACGTACTAAAATTTTCTTACTAACTCCTTATTAACAAAAATCTCCACCATTTGACTGAATCTATTAAAAGTTATAAAAAACCAAGATTCAATCACTAATGTGACATATTAGTGTAGTACATATATCTTTTCCAAAAAAAATTACCGAAAGAAGGGGTGGAAGGGCACACAGGGACGGAGGAAGGTATGTGTGGGAGCGGATGGGATGCACGCTATATAACTTAGACAGCACTAGTAATATATTCGTGTTAACGCTACGATAATATTAATAATGCAAATAATAATGATTTATCATCATGTAACTTTAAAAGATTCTTACAACAATTATCATAGTAAATAGTTGTCGGCGAAACGGGACTGGGGCCCACATTCCCCCGGGACGCGTGGATCTTCGGCCATGTCAGCTCCTCCGGGGCCCACATTCTGCACAAGTGACGGCTGGCTACGGCCGTTTTCCCGCTAAGTGCCTGGGGCCCAAGCTCTGTCCGGGCCCGGATGCACCTTCCCCGGGCACGTCGCGACGACCGCTCGCATCCACCTCGAGCCCCGTGGCCCAGGGACATTCCTGGGCCCGGGTCTCGCCCCCCGGTCTCGGGACCCACTGGCTCGGTCCCGGGTCGTATTCCCGGGGCACATTACTAGGGCATTCCCGGGCCCGGGGCGCGCTTCCCGAGCTCGGGACTCACAGCCTCGGTCCCCGAGGAACTCGGCGCCTTATGTGTGCGGAGGGCTCGATAAGCTCTCTACCCCGGGCACGAGCCTGACTCGAACGGATCAACTTTCCAACTACCTGCATTAATGACGAGGTGACGGGGCATGTCGCGCTTGTCGCCCGCTCGGACACGCGTGGACTCTCATGATGGCCCCCTGTGGGCCCGCTCCCTGTGCAGTCAGAGAATATTTGACTTCAGTTTTCCACGCTCTGGCAGCGATGGCATACGCTGTCACATCTTCATAACCTAGCCGCCCGCAGTAGCCGAGCAACGTGACGACCAGACATGCCGAACCAATTCCGGCGTGGCTCAGCAGGCGGATGCGTGCGACAAGACATATCGTACCTAGAAAAGCTTTCTCTTGGCATGTGTACTAGATACTGTGGACTCTCCTTGGACTATGAAAGGAGGATCCATGCCAGCAGGAAAGAGGGGGGCTTCTGGAGGGAGTTCAGCTTGGAGAGAGACTTAGTTCCCAAGTTAGGTCTAGCTCCTAAAGACCCCTCAAGAACATCTTATAAGAACAAACCGTATTGATCTCCCACATAGCAGATACACACAGGAGTAGGGTATTACGCCTCGGCGCGGCCCGAACCTGTCTACTTCTTCTGTCTCCCTTGCGTGCCATCGATCAGACACCGCAGCCATCCTGTAAACCACTCCCCTGGCCGAACCTCAAAGGGGGGTCCCCAGCTCCCAGCGGTTGGAGTTCCCTCCTCCGACAATAGCATGTCAGTACTTTTCTTTTGGCAAATCAAAATGTCCAAGACGTGGCTTACATCCTATGCAACAGTGCATACATCACAAAGGGCCAGATCAGCTAGATCTCTGGTACATAAACTTTAGTAAGATAAAAACCAAGAAGTACGAACAAAAACCGGAGGGCCTAATATGAGGGGCAGCGCCACTATACAACTGAACACTATCAGATATGTAAACTCAATATTCTTCCAATATATATATCCCTGAATCTTACTTCACATCTCAACCAAGAAAAAAACACAAGGTTGCCAAAACCTAAACTTGTTCTAGAAACCCAAAACCACAATCTCGAATCTTACATAAAAAACAATTACGCTTAAAAGTTTATATATATATATATATATATATATATATATATATATATATATATATATATATATATATATATATATATATATATATATATATAAAATCTGATCTCATTGGTGAACTCTCTGGTGGTTAGCTCTAATAACTAACCCATTTCTATAAATAATGTGAGGTTCAAAATTTGCACCTTATGCAACAAGAGGTGATGGGTATGGAGGACGTCGGGTGTCACACCCTGAGTTTCCCCTTAAATAGAGCCAGACAAAATATCTCAAATAAATAGCCTCAAGAAAATAATTTAAATGGCCAAGTGAATTAATTAAATGAGAGAAATGCAAAATAATAATTTATTATGGCTGGGAGTATTTTTTCTATATTTCCCTTGCCAAAATACACTAACAGGATTTTTATTGAAATTTTTAGAGTGCTAGAAGTAATTTTAATAAATCAAAACACATTATCGGAATTAAAAAGCTCTTGGAATTTTTTCTTTTTCCCTTTTCTTCCTTTTTATCTTTTTCTCTTTTCTTTCTCTCCCTGGGCCGCCAGCCCATCCTCGTTTCTCGGTTTGCCATGGCCCACGCGCGCGTCTCTCCCCATTGGGCCCCACCTGCCAGCCGCATGCCCTCGCGCTTTCTCTCTCCCTCACTCGCCGCCAGCTGGGGCCCGCATGTCAGCCCTAACCCGCGTGGCCCCTCGCTCTCTCTCGCTGGTGACCGGGGCCAGCTCGCCCACATCCACCCACGCCGCTCCCCTCACCGCTCCCGCTGACATGTGGGACCGGGGTCCCAAATGTCAACTTCGTCCCCAACCTCCGGCCAAATCGGCCAGAGGCGAGCGAGCTGCCTCGCTCGTCCGATCCGCACCTGTTGCTGTCCCCTCGCGCCTCGGCCCTTGATTCAAACGCCATGGACCACGTCCCCGCGCCACTCCCTTACGTTTCCACCTCTCTCACGCACGCCCGCGGGCAAATTTTGCCGATCCCACCATCGCCGCCGCCCCACATTCCCGCGAAATTCGGCCAACCTAGCCACGAACTCCCACAGCCAGGTGCATAAAAACACTCCCCGTGCTCCGCCCTCACTTTCCCCTCTAACCCCCTCCGCGTCGAGCTCCCGAACCGCCACCGCAATCCACCGCCTCCAACCGAGCGCCACCGCTGCTGTAGCCATCGCCAAACCACGTGCTCGCCACCGCCAGCTCTGTCGTATGCCGGAGAAGCCCCGTCGCCGCTCCTGTGAGCCCCTACGCCACCGGAGTCCCTCCTCGGTCGGTATCCTCCTCGGTGAGTTCCTCCGCCAGGCTTCGGCTGCGTAATCTCGCCGTCTCATCTGACAATTCCTACCCTTAAGCCACTCTAAACCTTCCCCATCTCCTCCGCTGATCGTCGCTGCCTTCCACCGCGTCGGATGGTCGCTAGCGGTGACTATCGGGTCGCTCGCCCCGCCACGGTGAGGTCACGCCGGCGGGGACGAGCCCTGTTCATCCCGGGCGATCCGATCTACCTCGGCAGATCGGGGCTGTTCGCGCGCCCGCGTGTGTGGACCGAGGCCACATGCGCCGTTCTTCCTGCACCACTGACCTGTGGGCCCCGCCTGTCGGCGCTGGTCCCCGTGGTCCGCTGACGCATTAATCCGTTTAATTGCGCAATAAATCATTAAACGATTAATTTGTATTGCAAAATCATTGTAAAA
This sequence comes from Oryza meyeriana var. granulata, assembly GCA_003991445.1. Taxonomy (NCBI): domain Eukaryota; kingdom Viridiplantae; phylum Streptophyta; class Magnoliopsida; order Poales; family Poaceae; genus Oryza; species Oryza meyeriana. The sequence goes on from RYFJ01004209.1 coordinate 28,762, forward strand.
CCAAAAATTCATAACTAATTCATACGAGCTCCGATTAATTCCAGTCAAATTTCATTAAATCCAAAAAATGCCAAGAACCCATTAAAAATACTTTTAACCCCCTGTTTCAATGCCCACATGTACTGTTTTTAATTGTTGGTGCTTTGTTTAATATAGAATCCGACGCAGTCGACCCTCCCGTATATTACGAAGTCGTTGCAGAGTTCACAAAGCCGGAGCAAGACAAGTTACATCGTTTCCTCAATCATCTTATACCCATTTATTGCAAAATATTTGTTTTAAATTACTAAACATGCATACTTTCATTATTTCATGTGGGAAGGTTGACCTATATGGATGCAATTTTAATTGCTATGACTTGATTCCTCCTATATGCCTTTGTAGCTTGGGTAATAATATGACTAGAGAATACTGTTAGGATGCTTAGCCATACTTAGAGACTATTAGCTCACATGGGGAATTAAATGCTATTATTTACATTTGTTGTTCGACTCTATGTCGGGAAATGGAACTTTGGATATGTTGATATTAAACTACTAAAATTTGACCTACATGGTGGGCTGTCGGTGCATGGTTTTGCTGGTCGCACCCATGGCAGTTAAGGACCGGTTCGCGGGAACCCCTTGGGCAATTAATCGTACATACCACAAGCCAGCGTAGGCAACGGCTAGGCTTGTAGCGTATCTTCTTCCTCTCCTAGGGACGGTTGGTGGGTATGGGCGTGATGGAGTTGGGTCGGCTCGGGGACGGATTGATTGGCTTCTAGATCCATTGTGGCGCAAGGGAGGCAGCCTAGCAGATATGGTATGCCCTATCGGCAGGTGCAACCTCAGCATGGTGTGGATGGTTAGGCAGAGGTTGCATGAACGGTCCTGTCACAGCCTCTCATGGGGGTGTCATGGTGACACACCGGCACATAGGAACGTGTGTGGGGCTTTGTCTTGTGGGTACAGTTGTACATCTTTGGCCAGAGTTAAAATCTATTCGAATAGTCGCGCCCACAGTTATGGGCATTTGGTCAAGACTCACCATGATTAGTCTCACCTTAATAAATTGACTAAAATTTGCTGTAGTGATAGGATGAATGGTTGGGCCTGGTCAACGTGGTGTAGTGTTGATTGGTGGAGGATTAATACTGTTTAATTAATCAACCTTTTCAATGTTTGCGAACTACTATTGTTTGCAACTACTTTTACGCAAATAAACCACGAGCCTATCTTTGTCTCTCGTGCATTGTGCATAATTGCGGGTATAACTTGTTGAGTACTGTGGGTGGTACTCAGTCTTGCTCCTTTTCCCCCTCTCAGTGGTGGAGTACCTGTCCGACGAGGATCGTCAGGAGGACTAGGCTGGATCTGCCATCAGGATGCCTGTGGATTGGAAGCCTCCGCATGGCTAGCTCTTTTATAGGCTTTCTTTACCTTTTACCGTTGCATTTATGTATGGCACTTTTATTCTGTTTATAAGACGTACTATATATGGCAACTTCGTATTGTGTACCCTAGCTTTTCTAGACAGGGATTTAATACACATAAATATTCATAATTCTGGCTGTGAACTTCTAGGCGTTACAAGTTGGTATCAGAGGCAAACTTGACCATAGGATCAGCCAAATGGAAACCCTAAGAGCCCTCTGAAATTTCTCATCTGCATATGCCTCTTGCACTTGGAGTTATTTCGGGAAAATTGGGAATTTATTCTCGAATTGGGATAAAATCTTGGCCTTTATTTGACTGAAATTTTTGGGTCAGGTCAAGTCTAGGATGGAAATTTTATTCGAGGGTCATGGCATGGGTGTCAAAATTTTTGGGAAAACATTGGCTCATCGGGGATGATGTATAATTTAAGGCACGCATAAAATATTTCCAATCGCTTTGTAATTATTATTTAAAATTAATTTAGTATTATCCTATTCTGTTGTATTATTCTGCTGGTTTCTTAATTGAGTTCATGCGCAAAATTATTTCATGTATAAAATTGTTGTTTATTTCCAAATTGTTTACCATTCGCTTTATTTGGATTTTAGCATACATTGATTCGCCCTCCTTGCCTTCTATAGATGGACAGCCTTCCCAACCAACGTGGAGCAGACATGGGTGGTTTCGTGGAAGAACTTCGCATGATGAGTTTTACTTTGAGGTACAGCCATGCCCCCGAGTACACTACCGTGGAGCCAATGGAGGGCGAGCTTCCACACCGTGTCCGCTTGGAGCTGCCAGGCGAACAGTACCTCCTGCCAGCCATGGAGGTCGAGATCGATAGGCGTACCTACGACCACGCCTGTCAGGAGGCAGCTTTCCGCCTAATTGGAGAGCTACGCCAAAGGCACCACTTTACCCTCCGCACCACTGCCTACCGCTACCTCCCCAGCCAGGCACACTACTAGGTCTACAGCACCTTCTAGCCGGCTGACACAGAGAACGACACCACCATCATCCATATGAGGCGAGCGTTGTGGGCCATGGACTACATGCACACCAACTATGTGCATGCGGCCCACGACAAAGAGGATGCCAACAAGATGACCATCATTGATCTCCAGAACAAGATCGACCGCCTGAAGAAGGAGGTCACGGAGCTAAAGGGACAGTGCCAACCGGTGGGGCTAGGATCCGCCTGACCCCGAGGAAGAGGACCCTTCCTCCGGTGCGTATTCCGCTGGCTCCCAGGAATGGACCACACGCACCGCTAGTGCCAGCTCTAGCCCCAACACCAGCTCCAGCCCCAGCACCCGCATCAGCACCAACCAGTGGCATGATCAATGCGTCATTCAAGTGACAGCAGCTCCCAGGCGGCACCAGCATCCACAGGGTTTCACCTCCACCACGACAGCAGTTCCTTCAGTGGATCCCACACTCGCAGCGAGGCCAGTTCGTCGGCTCACGGTAGTGAGGATTATGTGAGCGGATCCAGAAGCCGCACGGATGACGAGGTGGGCGACAAACAGGAGCCAGGGTACAACTCGAATGACCGCAGGAGCCGCTCATAGCACTAGATACGCCATCGTTAGCTTTATTGTTTTTCTAGTTTGATTTCATGTTTGGTTGTAATGTCAGGATGTTTGCTTTGGGGTTAGTCGGGGGTTCATACCATCAGTTGTGGTATGGCCACCTTAGTTAGGAGTTAAATTGCTTTTGTTATGTTTCCAAACTATGCACTTCAGTTAATTTAATTCAGTCACTTAATTACCACTCCTGTTTCTAAGCCACCTGTTTTCTCCTTCCCTTCCACCTCCATCTCCCTTCAGATGGTGAACACAAGGACCAGTAACCGCGCTACCAGTGATGCCAGTGTGACAAATCAACAGGATAGAGCGCCACAGAACAACGGGGCTCCCCACCATATGCCACCTCCATTACCCAAGAACCCGACGCTCGTCCAAGTTCTGGCCAACCAGAACTAGATGATGGCAATCATGATGTAGTAGATGCAGCAAAACAACCTGCAGCAGTAGCACCAGCAACCTCACATCCTAGCCTTCGCTCCCCAGTCTAGGCTGCCTGAGTTCTTGAGGGTTAGGCCGCCTACTTTCTCCAGCACCACCAACCTCATGGACGCCAACGACTGGCTGTTGGCGATTAAGAAGAAGCTCAACCTCCTCCAATGCGCCGACCAGGAAAAGTTCACCTTCACCATGGGCAAGCTCCAGGGTCCCACCTCAGCTTGGTGGGACAACTTCCTCGTGACCCGCACCGCCACAACTGAGGTCACTTGGGTTGAACTTTGCCATAACTTCCAGAAGTCCTAGATTCTGGCCGGCATTGTGGCACAAAAGAAGAGGGAATTTCGAGACTTGGTGCAGGGAAACAAGACAGTCACAGAGTACCTCCATGACTTTAACCGCTTGGTATGCTACGTGCTAGAGGATGTCCGCACTGATGCGGAGAGATAGGAGAAGTTCCTGGAGGGACTTGATGACGAGTTGACCAACCATCTTCTCTCCAGTGATTACCTTGACTTGGAGAAGTTGGTGGACAAGGCGATCCGCCAGGAAAATCAACGCAACAAGATGGACTGCAAATGGAAGGAGGCCCAATTCCAAGCTCACCAGGGACAGCATTAGAGGCCGAGGGTGATGCTGGGGCATCATGATGGGCCTTCCACCATGATCGTCCACTAGGAGCGCCCATTCCACCCTGGGCACTTTGGGGGCAACAGCAACAACAGCGGGCAGCACAACCATCACCCTGCTCCATGCCCACCAACGGCGCCAGCACAACAAAGCCAACCACGGAAAGACAGTGGGGGAAAGACCCTCATTTGCTTCAACTGCAATGAGCCGGGCCACTTCGCCGACAAGTGTCCAAAACCGAAGTGCATGGGACCCAGGCTTGCAGCTCCCCAGAACCCCACCGCCAACCAGCACGTGATGAAGGGGTGTGTTAATCACGTCTCCACAGAAGAGGCGCAGGCTGCACCAGAAGTGGTACTAGGTACGTTTCTCGTGAACTCAATACCTACAACAGTACTTTTTGATTCTAGTGCAACGCATTCATTCATATCAAAGAAATTTGTGGGGACACATGGGATAAAGGTAGTGGAACTTAAAATCCCCATGTGGGTTCACACCCTAGGGAACTGCATGACCACGGCTCACTATAGTCCCTCCGTGAGCCTAGAAATTCAAGGATCATCCTTTCTAGCCAATCTCATCCTCCTAGAATCCAAAGACCTAGATGTCATCCTAGGGATGGATTGGTTGACTCGGCACAAAGAGTGATCAACTGCGCCGACCGCATTGTCACAGTAACCAGCCCAGAAGGAAAGGCAGTTACCTTCAAGTCACCAGTGCCACAGGGGCAGGAGACAAGCTTGAATCAGGTCGCAGCTGAGCAGCAACCCGAAAGTGGAAAGAAACTAGATCGAAAGTGGAAGATATTCTGATAGTAAGGGAATGCCTAGATGTGTTTCCTAAAGATCTACTAGGGATGCCACTGAAAAGAGAGATTGAGTTCAGAATTGATTTGGCACCAGGAATGGCCCCAATATACAAAAGGCCGTACAGAATGACTTCGAACGAGATGGCGGAAGTCAAGAAGCAAATTGACGACCTACTACCGAAAGGTTACTTCCGACCAAGTACGTCACCTTGGGGTGCACCGGTCATCTTTGTAGAAAAGAAAGACAAAGCAAAGCAGATGTGCGTGGACTATCGCGCACTAAACGACGTCACCATCAAGAACAAGTACCCCTTGCCAAGGATTGATGATCTCTTCAACCAATTGGAAGGTGCCATTGTCTTTTCCAAGCTAGATCTGCGATCAGGATATCACTAGCTGAGGATCCGAGAAGAGGATATTCCGAAGATGGCTTTCACCACTCGATATAGGCTGTACAAGTGTACCGTTATGTCCTTTGGACTAACAAACGCACCGGCCTTCTTCATGAATCTGATGAACAAGGTGTTCATGGAGTTTATCGACAAGTTTGCTGTGTGGTTTTCATCGACACATCCTTGATCTACTCGAAATCAGCAAAAGAAACATGGAGCAATCTACCTCGATTGGTTCTCGAGAAGTTGAGAGAGCACCAACTGTACGCCAAGTTTAGCAAGTGCGACTTTTGACTGAAAGAAGTGCAGTTCCTCGGGCACGTCATCACCGCTCAGGGAGTTGCCATGGATCCAACAAATATGGAATCAGTTACCAGTTGAAAACCGCCCAAGACAGTGACACAAGTGCGGAGTTTTCTCGGACTTGCGGGTTATTACCGCCGGTTCATCGAAAACTTCTCAAAGATTGCGAGACCCATGCTCATTTGTTGAAGAAAGACATGAAGTTTGTTTGGACTGCCGAGTGCTACCGCAGCTTTGAGGAACTCAAAGAGAGTTAGTGTCAGGCACCAGTTTTGATCTTGTCGGACCCCAAGAAAGGACTTCCAAGTGTACTGCGATGCATCCCACCAAGGGCTAGGATGTGTGCTGATGCAAGAAGGCAAGGTCATAGCTTATGCGTCTCGCTAGTTGCGTCCCCACGAGGGCAACTACCCAACACACGACTTGGAATTGGCTGCAGTGGTCCATGCCTTGAAGATTTGGTGGCATTACCTCATCGGTAACCGCACCAAGATCTATACTGACCACAAGAGTTTGAAGTATATATTTACCCAGCCCGACCTGAACCTCCGTCAAAGAAGGAGGCTGGAATTGATTAAGAATTACAATGTGGGAATACACTACCACCCACGTAAATCCAATGTGGTGGCAGACGCTCTGAGCAGGAAGAGCTACTGCAACGTTGCTTGAGCAGAGATGTTGTGCAAGGAAGTGCAGCAGGAATTCGAACGCTTGAATCTAGGTATCGTTGACCCCGGGTTCATGGCAGCCCTAGAGGCCTAGCCCACACTCTTCGATCAGGTTCGCGAGGCACAAGCGAACGATCCAGAGATTAAAGAACTCAAGAAGAACATGAGAGTTGGAAAAGCCCAAGGTTTCACGGAAGATGAAAATGGGACAGTCTGGATGGGAGAACGATTGTGCGTCCCAGAAAATAAGGAACTCAAAGACTTGATACTCCGGGAAGCTCATGAGACTCAGTACTCCATTCACCTCGGAAGCACCAAAATGTACCAAGATCTCAAGACAAAGTTTTGGTGGGCCAGCATGAGAAGAGAAATTGCGAAATTTGTGGCACTCTGTGATGTGTGCCAGCGAGTCAAAGCGAAACACCAATGGCCTACAGGACTTCTACAACTGCTCAGAGTCCCAGAGTGGAAGTGGGAAGAGATCGGGATGGACTTCATCACTGGCTTGCCCCACGCATCTTCAGGATATGACTCGATCTGGGTGATCGTTGATCGACTCACCAAGGTTGCCCATTTCATCCCGGTACATACGACATACTCAGGCAAGAGACTGGCAGAACTCTACATGGCACGCATAATGTGTTTACATGGAATACCCAAGAGGATTGTATCCGACCGTGGTAGCCAGTTCACTTCCAAGTTCTGGCAGAAGCTACAAGCAGAACTAGGAACTCGATTGAATTTCAGCATAGCTTACCATCCACAAACAGATGGACAAACTGAAAAGGTCAATCAGATATTGGAAGATATGTTAAGGGCTTGTGCTTTGGATTTCGGTAGGACTTGGGATAAGAGTCTGCCCTACGCAGAGTTCTCGTACAACAATAGCTACCAAGCCAGTCTGCAGATGGCGCCATTCGAAGCTCTGTATGACAGGAAGTGTTGTACACCCCTCTTCTAGGATCAGACAGGCGAATGCCAGGTATTCGGGACCGACGCACTCAAAGAGGCCAAAGAGAAAGTGGCCATTATCCAGGAACGATTAAAGACAACTCAGTCAAGACAGAAGAGTTACGCCGACAACTGTCGCAGAGATCTGAGCTTCAAGGAAGGAGACTATGTGTATCTTCACGTCACACTACTCCGCGAGGTACACAGGTTCCAAACCAAAGTGAAGTTAGCACCGCGTTTTGTGGGACCTTACCAGGTGCTAGCCCGTAAAGGCGAAGTTGCATACCAGTTGGACCTTCCAGCTTCAATGGTAGGTATACACGACGTGTTCCATGTGTCACAGCTGAAGAAATGTCTAAGGGTACCAGCAGAATAGGCCGATCTGGAATAGATCGAGATCCAGGAAGACCTCACCTACGTGGAAAGGCCGATCCAAATCTTGGAGATCAGTGAAAGGAACACCAGAAGCCGAGTGATCAGGTTCTGTAAGGTACAGTGGAGCCACCATTTAGAGGAAGAAGCTACCTAGGAACGAGAGGATGAATTAAAATCCGCCCATCTGCACCTTTTCACCAGCGCATCCAAATCTTGAGGACGAGATTCCGTTTAAGGGGATAGGTTTGTCACACCCTGAGTTTCCCCATAAATAGAGCCACACAAAATATCTCAAATAAATAGCCTCAAGAAAATAATTTAAATGGCCAAGTGAATTAATTAAATGAGAGAAATACAAAATAATAATTTATTATGGCTGGGAGTATTTTTCCTATATTCCCCTTGCCAAAATACACTAACAAGATTTTTATTGGAATTTTTAGAGCACTGGAAGTAATTTTAAAAAATCAGAACACATTATCGAAATTAAAAAGCTCCTGGAATCTTTTTGTTTTTCCCTTTTCTTCCTTTTTCTCTTTTTCTCTTTTCTTTCTCTCCCTGGGCTGCTAGCCCATCCCTGTTTCTCAGTCTACCGTGGCGCGTGCGCGCCCCTCCCCGCTGGCCCCACCTACCAGCCGCACACCTCCGTGCCTTCTCTCTTCCTCACTAGCCGCCAGCTAGGGCCCGCCTATCAGCCCTAACCCGTGTGACTCCTTGCTCTCTCTCGCTGCCCCGGTCGCCCGCGTCTGCCCGTGCAGCTCCCTTCACCGCTCCTGCTGACATGTGGGATAGGGGCCCCACATGTCAGCTTCGTCCCCAACCTCTGGCCGAATCGGCCAGAGGGGAGCGAGCCACCTCGCCCGTCCGATCTGAGCCCGTTGCCGCCCCCTCGCGCCTCCGCCCTTGAATCAAACGCCATGGACCGCGTCCCCACGCCAGTCCCCCACGTCTCCGCCTCCCTCGTGCACGCCCGTGGGTGAATTTCGCTGATCCCGCCAGCGCCACCGCCCCACATTCTCGCGAAATTTAGCCAACCTGGCCACGAACTCCTACAACCAGGTGCATAAAAACCCTCCCCGTGCTCCACCCTCACTTTCCCCTTATTTGCCCCTGTTTGCTGAGCCCTCTAACTCTCCAATTCGAGCTCCCGAACCGCCACCACAATCCGCCCCCTCCAGTCGACTGTCGCCGCCGCTGTATCCACCGCCAGACCGCACGCTCGCCACTGCCAGCTCCGCTGTACGCCGGAGAAGCCCGGCCGCCACTCCCATGAGCCCCTACACTGTCGGAGTCCCTCGTCCGTCGGCATCCCCCTCGGTGAGTTCCTCCGCCGAGCTTTGGCCGCATAATCTCGACGTCCCGTCCGGCAATTCCTACCCCTAACTCACTATAAACCTTCCCTAGGTCCTCCTGCACCCTGTCCGTGCCTCTGTTGCCACGTTGCGCCACCGGAACGCCATCACCGTCGACATCCCAAATCTTCGCCGCCGTCAATTCCCTCTGTCTACCGCCGTTCACCGTTCTCCAGTCACCACAAGCCCTCGGTGAGCGCCCCATTGCCTTCCCCATCTCTTCCACCGATCGTCACTGCCTTTCGCCGCAACGGATGGTCACCGGCGGTGACCATTGGGTCGCTTGCCCCGCCGCGGCGCGGCCGCACCGGCGGGGGTGAGCCCCGTTCATCCCGGGCCGTCCGATCTGCCTCGGTAGATCGGGGCTGTTCGCGCGCGCCCGCGTGCGTGGACCGAGTCCACGTGCGCCATTCTTCCCGTGCCACTGACTCATGGGCCCCGCCTGTCGGCGCTAATCCCCCGTAGTCCACTGATGCATTAATCCATTTAATTGTGCAATAAATTGTTAAATGATTGATTTGTATAGCAAAATCACTGTAAAACTCCAAAAATTCATAACTAATTCATACGAGCTCCAATTAATTCTAGTCAAATTTCATTAAATCCAGAAAAATGCCAAGAACCCATTAAAAATACTTTTAACCCCTGTTTCAGTGCCCACATATACTTTTTTAATTGTTTGTGCTTTGTTTAATATAGAATCCGACACAGTCGACCCTCCCGTATATTACGAAGTCGTTGCAGAGTTCGCAGAGCTGGAGCCTTCCTTGATCATCTTGTACCCATTTATTACAAAATGTTTGTTTTAAATTACTAAACATGCATACTTTCATTATTTCGTGTGGAAAGGTTGACCTATATGGATGCAATTTTAATTGCTATGACTTGATTCCTCCTGTATGCCTTTGTAGCTTGGGTAATAATATGACTAGAGAATACTGTTAGGATGCTTAGCCATGCTTAGAGACTATTAGCTCACATAGGGAGTTAAATGTTATTATTTACATTTGTTGTTCGACTCTATGTCAGGAAATGGAACTTTGGATATGTTGATATTAAACTACTAAAATTTGACCTAAATGATGGGTTGTGGGTGCATGGGTTTGCTGGTCGCACCCATGGCAGTTAAGGACCGGTTCGCAGGAACCCCTTGGGCAATTAATCGTACATACCACAAGCCAGCTTGGGCAACAGCTGGGCTTGTAGCGTATCTTCTCCCTCTCCTAGGCACCGTTGGTGAGAATGGGCATGATGGAGTTGGGTCAGCTCGGGGACGGGTTGATCGGCTTCTGGATCCATTGTGATGCAAGGGGGTAGCCTGGCCGATATGGTGTGCCCTTTCGGCAGGTGCAACCTCAGCGTGGTGTGGATGGTTAAGGAGAGGTTGCGTGAACGGTCCTATCACAGCCTCTCGTGGGGTGTCATGGTGACACACCGGCATATGGGAATGTGTGTGGGGCTGTGTCTTGTGGATACAGTTGTACACCTCTGCCAGAGTTAAAATCTATTCGAATAGCTGCATCCGCGGTTATGGGCATTTGGTCAAGACTCACCGTGATTAGTCTCACCTTAATAAATTGACTAAAATTTGCTTAGCGATAGGATGGATGGTTGGGCCTGGTCAACGTGGTGTAGCGTTGATTGGTGGAGGATTAATACTGTTTAATTAATCAACATTTTTAATGTTTGCAAACTAGTATTGTTTGCAACTGCTTTTACGCAAATGAACCACGAGCCTATCTTTGTCTCCCGTACATTGTTCATAATTACGGGTGTGACTTGTTGAGTACTGTGGGTGGTACTCAGTCTTGCTCCTTTCCCCCTCTCAATGGTAGAGTACGTGTCCGACGAGGATCGTCAGGAGGACTAGGCTAGATCCGCCATCAGGATGCCTGTGGATTGGAAGCCTCCACGTGACTAGCTGCTTTATAGGCTTTCTTTACCTTTTACCGCTGCTTTTATTTGTAAGACGTACTATGTATGGCAACTTGATATTATGTACTTTGGCTTTTCTGGACAGTGATTTAATACACAGAAATATTCAGAATTCTTTGTATGAATTTCTGGGCGTTACATCGGGCGACAGGTCGCATATTAGATCCAACAGCGAGAGTAGAGGACAGTACACAACGTTGGCTGCTGGATCTTGTGGACAAAGGGTGCAGAGGTTGCGCTGGAGGGGCATTCTGTGATGGAAGCTGGCGGTGGCATTGGAGCCGGCGCCTAGAGAGCAATTGAGGGTGTGCAGCGAGCGTGAGATGAGGGTCGAGAGCAAGATGCGTGAGGGGGAGAGGGTGGAGGCCAGCACTCGCCTCGTCTCTACTGGTGGGGTACCATCTTGTATTGGCACCTGCAATTAAGCATGGGTTAAAGAATGATATATAATCATCTGATGTGGTCGGGAGATCAATAGCAAGAACCAACATAAGTTGCATTTTTATTTAACTTGATTTTCATGTGTTTTGATTCTAAGAATAAAAAAGTCTGGAAACTTCACTATAATTCTGAGAAGTGATCATATGCACATTTTGTCTCTACTAAACTTTATAATAGATTAGAAATGTTGTGACTAGTAATTTTAGAAAAGGTCTTATGAGGCTGATTTGGTTGTAATACCTTTCTCCCAATTTTTTCGCGGTTGTAATTGGAGAGAAGATGGTACAGCTATTGCTCCTCCAATTTCCTTCTCTTATATATGAGAGCCAACTGGATGAGTCAGGATAGAAAACAAATATTAATAGCATTTCGAGGAATATATAGAAGTCAAAATCACAGGAAGTTTTCAAATAAGTAAATCCACATGCGCAAATGCTATTTCACATTTAAACCTATCTCAAATTTGAATATCACCAAGTTCAAAAGCTGCTTTAAATAACGGAGCATAAGTACAGATATTAAATAAAGCTACTTTGTAAATAACATGTTTATTTTTGCATATATTCACAACCAAGTGCAAAAATATCATATTGTTTGAAAAAAATAATTCAAGTCCATCAACAACCATCCAAATTACCTTAGTTACGACGTCCCTTTCTCCAAACAAATATGAGCTATATTAAAATGAATGAAAAGAGGCAGAAGGATTCAGACCATCTAAACATCAAAAAGACACAAATGTTTTATATGTATATTGAGCTCTCAAAAAGCCGGTGTAAATAGTAATTTTTGCAATTATTGTTACCCTTGTGAGCAAGGCCATTTTTATGTGAATGAAAGAATTGATTAGGAGATGATATATTCGATCTCCTAATGCATTATCTGTGTATCTTTATGCCTCTAAAGGTTTAAAGTAGTACGACCAAAGGAATCTGACTTCAGATTTTGTTGAATGCTCTACTCTTTTCCTTCAGTAGCTACCATACTACAACTTAAAGCAGTATGACCTAAGAAGTTCAAACACTAATTTTAGAATCACTGCAAGGTTAAGTTCAGACATTGCAGGGCTAATTTTAATCAAATAGTTTATATACTTTGTCTGATTTTAGCACCAAAGTTAAATTTTGTAAAGCTAAATTAAATGAAAGCTACTTTCTACAAACATCAGTTGCATCCCATACAGCATCCCACAAGGACATGTGTTGGAGTGGATCTTCTGCTAACAACCAAAATGCACTGTTTGATTCAAAGATCCTTGACTTCACTACAATACTACATGCAAGAAATGATCAACAAAATGGCCATTGATAATTTACAATAGGGATATGCGCACACACACACATATCAGAGACATGATACTGACATTGATATTCACATTCACTGATTTAGCAAATTTGCAATTACTTACCAATAACTTTCCATGAGGAGACAGAGCGTTCCTTTGCATCATGTTTAAGGCCTCCAACAAATTACAGCTCGTAGGATTATAAACACAAAAACACAGTGGACGAAGCATGCAGGTATGCAAGAAACAGTAAAATAAAATGCATAATCTATTATGTTTCATCTGAATGTTAATCCTAAAATAAAATTGGTAGGTCAGATGTAAACTATTTAATTAATTTGCTTAGAAACTAAAAGTCGCTGCCATGCTGCATTATAAAATATAAACTAACATAGAAATTTTAATCTTCCTTGCTACTCAAAAGTATACACCATGCATCACTTCTCTGATAGCTAACATTCGCAACTCTACACTATAATGCACCAATATGTTTTACTCATATCTCATACTTTATACTTCATGCTTCATTTCTCATTCTGCAAATCTGACGGCCTATATTCATCTACGTCAAATGAACGGACCAGATCGCACCCCCTTTCTCCCCCCGCACCCCTGCATCCTTCCTTCCCCCTTACCCTTCATCCTTTCTCCCCCACACCCCCGCACCCTCTCTCCCTTGCAACCCTACCGTGCCGCCTAGACATCACCTCGGGTGCCCCTCCTCCTCACCCGCCGCGCTGTAGTCTCTACTGCTGGTGTAGAGGAAGCTTTTGGCTTGTTCCCCTCCTCTCTCTCCCCCTCAGCCACCTCTGCCAATAGCTGCCTCTGCCACTCCTCGCCTTTACCGCCGCCACGCCTCTCCTCTGTCGTCGCTGCCTCCTCCTCAACCGTCACCGCCCCAAGCACCACCGCCTATCCTCATCGCCTCCGCCACCCCTATATCCCGCGCCCCCTACCCCGGACCCCCCTCACGCCCTAAAATCCTAGCTCACTTCGTCACACGTGCCACCGTTGATCCCCCCGCTGCCAGTTAGCCATTGCATTGCATCGCGCAGCCTCGCGTCGCCAGCACCTCTCCGACGACCCACCTCAGCGTTGAGTTTTGTCGGGCGGTCTCGAAGGCGCAGCCCCCTCAACTCCCCTCATCGCCTCCTCCCACCAGATTGCCTGTTGGCGTGCCATGTCGCTCGACCTTCACTGACAACCTTTCTTTTACTTGGATTGATGGAAGAGTAGAAAATCCTGTGTATCCCCAGGAGGAGGATAGGGGATATGTCTGTGGAGGTCGAGTGGCGCGGCGCGACAACAAACAATCGAGTGGGGAGAGGCGATGAGGGGAGTTGAGGGGACCGTGCCTCTAAGACCACCCGACGAAACTCAACGAGGAGGTGGGTCGTCGAAGAGGCACTGGCGATGCAAGGAGGCACTACGCCAAATTAGCGGCGAGGGATCAGTGTCGTCGCAGAGGGTGGGCTTACCAAAGAGGCATGGCAATGCAAGGCCACGCGACGCGATGGCAAACTGGCAGAGGGAGGATCGATGGCGGCGCGTGTGACGGAGGGAGCTAGGGTTTTAGGGCGTGAGACGTCCGGGGTAGAGGTATGAGATACGGGTGGTGGAGGCGTTGAGGATAGGCGACGTGTTTGAGCGGCGACAGCTGAGAGGAGGCAGCCGTGGCAGAGGAGAGGTGTGCGGTAGCAAAGGCGAGGCGCGGCGAAGGCAGCTATTGGCAGAGCGACTAAGGGGGAGAGAGAGGAGGGGAACGAGCTGGCGAGCTCCTCCACACCAGTGGCGGCGGCAATAAAGAGGGCGGCACGGCGGGTGAGGAGAGGGCACCCAAGGCGAGTCCAAGCGGTGTGGTAGGGTTGCAAGGGAGAGAGGGTGCGGGGGGTGTAGGGCAGAAAGGAAGAGAAGTGAGGGGGAAGGGAGGGGTACAGGGGAGAGAGGGCCTGTTCACCGTTTATTTGACGTAGATGGATATAGGCTGTTGGATTAGAAGAATGAGGAATAAAGGATAAGGTATAAGTAAAATATGTTGGTTCATTATAGGGTAGATGTAGCGTATTAATAGTGCTAAACGGTTATTATATATACAAATTCAGTAGAGTTCAAGCGGCGAAAAATAGCTAAACAAGAAAATTATTCTAACGCGGCAGAAACAGAGGAAAGAGAAGACAAACCGTCGTTGCATCGATCGAACATATCGTTGGTACCTAGGATAGTACACTACATAGAGTACAACAAGCAATAACTCCATTCTGCCATGGCCGGAGTAGGGGAGGTGCTCGCCTCGGTGGTCCTCAGGGAGGTGGCCAGGAGGCTGGGCTCTGCCGTGGGGGATCAGATCACGACGCAGTGGAACTTCACCAAGGACCTGGATGGCATGCGGATGACGCTGGAGTCTGTCAACGCGCTGCTCCGGGATGCGGAGCGGCGGTCGGCCCGGGAGGAGCCCGTGCGGCTGTGGCTCAAGCGCCTCAAGAACGCCGCCTACGATATCTCCGAAATGCTCGACGAGTTCCAGACCGCCGCGACGGACGCTGGAAAGGTAAAGCTCCTGACGATCGATTTCTGTTCTGAACTGAGTTTTCCCCAGTCCAGCACGTTGTGGCACATCACCTTTGTTTGGTAAATCTGGCAAGAAACTGCATACTTGATATACTTGGTCTTAAATTTTGTGTAATGCTATGAATTTGATCTTAAACCAAACACTAAGCTAGGAGTATAAAAAAACCAAAAAAAAAACTGATGTTGGCTTATATAGGAAAGAGAAATTTCACGAACAGCTTGTTCTTTCGATTTAAGATCCAGTAGCCAATTTTCAACCCATTTTAGACAACCTTCTTGCTTTAAGGATTGGTAGTGGCCGGATTTCTTGTAAATTTATTTCAAACCAAAATTTGGGTTTTATGCGATTTAATGGAAATACTTCATAATGATCAATCATTCAGGTTAAGATCGATCTAAACCAATCCATTTTTTCTATATACATACGACACCAACGGTTAAACAACTTATTAGAAACGCAAGACAGCCAATACAAAATGTTAGAATCATCAAAGTGAGCAATTTTATGTTCGTTTTCAGTTGGCCAGGTTTCCATCAACATAAATTATATCTTGCGAATTTTCACTAAGTCTTGTCTATAGTAACAAATCAAATGGAATTTATTGCAGAAAACGGGTGTGTTCCACAGCCTTGCAACTGCACCTAGCAGGTTTCCTATGGTTAGTAAGATGAAGAGGATGAGAAAGAAGCTGGCAAAGATCACAGAGGAACACAAGAATTTCAGCTTCATGCCAAACACTGCTTCCGTTGATAGGCAGCCAATAGATCCACGGCCACAATTATCTGAGTTTACCGATGAAACTGCCATTGTTGGGAGGTCTGAGGACAAACAGAACATCATTGTTGCATTACTGACAAGAGGTTCTGAGGATGGAACTATAATTCTTCCTATTTATGGGATTGGAGGCGTTGGTAAGACAACTTTGGCACACATGGTTTTTGATGACAAATATTCCACAAGGTACAATTGCCTTGTCTGGGTCCATGTGTCTCAAGACTTTGATTTGAATAAAATTGGGAATACAATAATTTCACATGTTGCATATCCAGAAAAGGAGAGCTTTATTTTGGATCATGAGTTGATGAGAAAACGCCTTGGCAATCTACTCGAGGGCAGGAAAATATTGATTATTTTGGATGACATATGGGAGAGTAACCAATTTAATCTGGACACTTTGAAGTGTATGTTAAATGTAGGCAAGAAGAACAGTGAGCTGGATGTCATAGTTACCACACGCATGGAACAAACCGCAAGAAAAGTTTGCACGGTGGAACCATACAAGCTAGAAACCTTGAACCATGACATATGTTGGGATATCGTTAAGAGATACAGTGCCTTTGAAGACAGGGGTGATAAACAGCAGCTGGAGGTGATAGGTCAAGAGATTGCAACCAAGTGTGGAGGTGTGCCATTAGCAGCTCGAGCACTTGGGTACGCCTTGCATTCCAAAACAGTTGACAGATGGCTAGCACTAAAGAACAGCGAAATATGGGATGAATGTTCATCTGAAGAAACATCTTTGGTGCTTCCATCCTTGAAGTTAAGCTTCTACAACATGCCATCTTGTCTGAGGATGTGCTTGGCCTATTGTGCTATCTATGCAAAAGGTTGTAACATAGAAAAAGACGATTTGATTCACCAATGGATTACTCTTGGTTTCATCGAGCCACACAAGGTATTCTCTGCCACACAAATTGCTGAGGACTATGTGAAGCATCTCTTGGGAATATCCTTCCTTCAACACTCTAGGACATATTCAGTGAGTAATCAAACTCATACCTCTATAAAGAAACAACTTTAGTTTTCTCCTCACTCAAATCATCAACCTGCATTGGCACATATAGTATGATATCCTGCTATATATTATAATATATTTGAAGTGTTGGAATTGTATATGGGCCTTTGGCCTATAAGAAAAATAATTCCTACGAAAATCTCAAAAGCCCACCTTATGGAAGGCATGCATGTGAACTTTAGTACCACCTTACTAGTTCTACGAGAGTGAAGCCACTTTAAAATGGGTGGTGCTCTCCTAGCCACTTGAGCAATGTGTGCAGGAGAGAACTAGAGGAACACACGTGTGCTCGCCGGCCCAGGCCAGCGTGAATGGTCCGCCAAAATTGGCTCCAGTTGCTTGTGTAGACGCAACTTTCTTTTGCAGTTTTATTTTGTTGCAAAAAATCTAAAGAAATTGGAATGTCCAGTGATTGCACTGTATTGTCTGGTGTTCGTCTTTAGAAGGCATTGTATTGATCACGTGTCCTGATATTGCAGTGTATTATCTGGTGTTCGTATTTAGAAGGCACCATATTGTCTGGATCATGTGTCCTAATATTGCACTGTATTGTCTGGTGTTCGTATTTAGAAGGCACCGTATTGTCCTGATCATGCGTCCTGATATCTCTAACGGAGCTGTCGTGTCCACACATACAAGGTGAAAAACAATCTAAGGATTTGCCTAGCAGGTTTCCGAAACCGTGGCCTTCGATGTTCTACACCAAGAGAGGGCGAATAAGGTTTTTGAGAAGCGCGCCGCACGATTGCTCACGTTCCTCCACCACAGCTCGTCTTCCTCTATGCTTGGGCGCTGCACTTCATCGTCATCATCTAGTACCATGCGTCATTCGTGTGGTACCCGTTGCGCCTCCTCGATCTATTCATTACATGTCTAGATCATATGCGTATGAGATGGCTCTGTTAGTTTGCATGTTTAATATCATGATTTATTTATGGAATAAATTAAACCTACATGTGCTTATACTTTCAACATGAAGTGGTATGCATATATATTTCTTTTTAAAAAATAAATCTCCATTTGCCTAAACAGTATAAAAGAATGATTACAAGTCATATTTCTTTACACAACTTCCTTTGTACAGACTAGCCAAAAGGATGATAGAGCTGTAACGTTGACTATGCATGATCTCGTGCATGACATTTCAAGATCAGTCATAGATGATGAACTATTTTTTCTGGATGGCACAAAAGAGAATAAATGTGGACAAAGCACTTACCGCTATGTACTTCTCACTGACTATGACAAGCCATTAAAGGAATTGTCTATGATTTTGCATGGCAGAATAAGGGCTCTGCATTTGGTGGATTATAGAAAAACAGAGCTCAATGATGAGGCATTTTCATCTGCAAAGCGCTTAATTGTCTTGGATTTAAGTCATTGCTCCATACAGAAGCTACCTGATTCTATCTATCAACTGAAGCAGTTGCAGTATCTTCGTGCACCACGGGTTCAAGATGGAATGATTTCTGAGTCCATCAGCAAGTTGTCAAAATTAAATTACCTTAACCTCCGTGGATCTTCTGAAATGTCCAAATTACCAGAATCATTTGGCAAGCTTGAGGCTCTGATGTGTCTCAATTTATCAGGCTGCTCTCAACTAGTCGAATTGCCAGAATCATTTGGGGAACTAAGAAATTTGAAGAACTTTGATATATCAGTCTGCTCTCAACTAGTTGAATTGCCAGAATCATTTGGGGAACTAACAAATTTGAAGAACCTTGATTTATCAGGCTGCTCTCAACTAGTTGAATTGCCAGAATCAATTGGAAAGCTTGAGGCTCTGACATGTCTCAATTTATCAGGGTCTAGAGTAGTAGAATTGCCAGAATCATTTTGTGAACTAGAAAATTTGGAGCACCTTGATTTGTCAAATTGTACTTATGTTAAAGATGTGTCTGAACATTCTGGTAGCCTCAACAGGGTTAATAGAACCCGATCATACCGATCAAATTCAAGGTGGTTACCTGAAGTTTTGGGCAGCCTCACCAAACTGCAGTATCTGAATTTGTCTTCAGAATTCTCTATTGTTCAACAGGCAAAAGGAGTTTCACACATCCGTATAAAATATGTGATCGGTGCAAAATCAAGATTAGTGAATTCAGATTCAGACTACGCAGCATATGGGAATAATAGGATACTATCAGAAGCTTTGGGTAGTCTCACCAAACTCAAGTACTTAAACTTGTCAGGTTGCCGTCATATGATATCATTGCCTAAATCATTTCGAAACCTCGAAAATTTGGTGCATCTAGATTTATCTGGCTGCTTTTGTTTTGAATGGGAAGCAGAAAATTTGGTCGGGCTTACCAAACTTCAATATTTGAACTTATCACACTACTGCATAATGGATCATGGTCGTCCATACCATCTCTACGAACTACCAGATATTTTGATCAGTCTTACCGAACTGCGGTATTTATCTTTAGCTCAGTGCCTGACACCTGTGTGTGGAGGCCACAGATACATTGAATGCATTTGCACTCTTTCCAACTTAGAACATCTAGACTTGTCTGGAAATCTCTATCTTTCTCATCTTCCTGAAAGTGTTGGAAAACTCAAGAAGCTACATACACTGGACCTCTCCAACTGCTGCCATCTAAAGAGCCTGCCAGAAAGTTTAGGTGAAATTTCTTGCCTCAAGTTCCTAAACGTGACGGGTTGCCGGGAGCTGGAGTTGGTCATGAGTCGATCACAGCTCCACCAGAATTCAGTTTTGTTGCCAAATTTTGTGGTTCATGCAGGTGACAGGGAACTTGGAAGCAATATTTTTTTGCTTCAGAATGTAAATCCTGTGGAGTTGCAGATTAGTTGTTTGGAAAATGTACAATCTGCAGGAGAGGTCAAGAGGATAAAGTTGTTGCACAAAACAAGGATCTCAAAACTGACACTTGAATGGACAAGGCATGCCAAGAGATTTGCCAATGACATGAACGTATTGGGAGAGCTAGTGCCACAAGGCAATTTGAGGCACTTTGAGCTACGAGGTTACAGCAATGTTTGCCTTCCAAGCTGGCTAGTGTGCATTTCTTCATATCTCCCTTATCTTGTACAGATTGTGATGGATGATATCACAAGCTGCAGTAGCCTACCGCCACTCGGTCAACTACAGAACTTACAGGAGCTGACTCTTAGAAGGATGCCCAGAATTAGGAAAATCGACAGGGATCTCTGTGGCGGCAGCAGAGCCTTCATTCAACTGCAAAAGCTTACCCTTGATAGTATGGAAAACCTAGAGGAATGGAATACAGCGTATAATGACTGTGGTGCTAAGGAGTTCATGTTTCCAAGTTTAGAACAAGTGGCAATGTTAGACTGCCCCAAGTTGAGGCTAAATCTGTGTGTGCCTAGAGCTTTCCAGTGGAAAATATCAAAAAGCGATAATGTAGTAACATCGTGTGGAGATGGACAATACACTGGCCCGTCATCCTCTTCAGCATCAACTACCTTGGATGTCCAATACTGCAAAGTGCCACTGGATCAGTGGACATTGCTTTGTCATCTTCCTGCCCTCTATGAGTTGAGGATATACGAGTGTAACAATCTTACCTGCAGCTCACCTGAGATCATTCGAAGCCTCTCTTCCCTTAAACTGATGAAGGTAGAGTGTCAAGGCATGGCAAAACTGCCAGCAGTTCTATGTGAGCTCAAATCTCTTCCAAAATTGATCCTATGGAAATGCTTGAAGCTGATGTCGTTGCCAGAGAGCATAAAGCATCTCACATCCCTGGAATCGCTATGGTTGTCTGGTTGCGCAAGCATGACATCACTACCAGAAGGGCTGGGAGACCTCAGCTCCCTCCGAGAACTAAATATTATTGACTGCCCACACCTCAAATCCTTGCCTGAGAGTATACAGCTGCTCCCCATGCTTGAAGATGTGAAAGTTTCCTACTGTCCTGAACTAAACCGGTGGTATAAAATAGAGGAGAACAAAATGAAGCTTGCTCATATAAGAAAGAAAGTAAGTTTTATCCCAGCTAAACCTTCTATCTCTGCAATTATGTAGGCTTACATAATTTACACTGCTTAATTGCTCCTAGTGATCTTCTTCGGCACCTTGCTGTTGAGCTTATTATAAATTTGATGAGTACAATGTTCATGCACAAATATCTATATTCTTCTTTTAGATGAGAAATGACTATTCTGCTATAATTGATATTGTTGGTCAAAATATACGAAACTAAACAATATTTAACTACAGCAACAAAGTATTAGAATCACCTCCACTGTGCAATACATAAATCAAATAATATACATGCATTCTTCAGTTATACAAAGATATTGTGATCAATGTGTTTAGGATTTTAAAATAATCAGGTAACATTGCTTTATTTTCATAAGAACTACATTTTAAGGAGCCTAACATAATACATGTGGTGCTAGTGCTGGCTGTTCTTCTTTATTCCTAATCTATCAATAATTTAATATGAGGCATATAGGCATAACTGATTTGCTTCAAAACTTAAAATAAGAAAAGATAGTTTAATGGAGTGCCGTTGAATATTGAGTGGATGAATAGTGGGAAAACAAAACTACCTTAATTCATTTCTAATAGTGGTGTGTCTAAACATACTAGAATGGTATTCACAATATTAAGTTCATCTCTCTGTCTCTCTCCATTCTTGCATTGTTTCTGTTCTGTTATTGCAAAAGTAATGCAAAATGAACATGTTCTGAAATTATGTCCATTCGTTGTTACAGCGCAGAACTCTTGTATACAATATTGTTTACATCATTATAATATATGAACTGCTGTTACAGCTGATGAAAATATTTTATTTGTTGCCTCTGCAGTACATTCTTTAGTTTTTCAAATGAACAGTATCAACAGCAATTGAACGGACAAAATGTTGTGCCTCTGAGCTTTCTTGGGGTTGGAGGAAGACCATCAAAAAGCGGAGATTGTTTTTGAGATCTGGTTGCTTGATTTGAATAAGTAGGCTTACTGTTATTTTTCTGTAAAACTGAGACATATATACAGTGCCTTGAGTACATAAGTACATTATAATCTGAATACAATTGGTGAGCTTTTTGTTTGCTTACACAGTTGGAATTTTTAAGTTGATGAATTCGGGAGCTTTTAGTTGACATGCAGAACACTGAATTGACACTGCCAAACTTTGAGGTCAGCCTCAACTTCTAATTGGCGTCCGCTTAAGAGCAGCGGCTTACAAGGAAATGGAAACAAATGCCCAGACATGAACGCACGAAGTCCACGTAGAAAGTGTCGGTGTTACATGAAAGGAGTATATTTATGACAAGTACAAGTAAATTATAACTTATAAACTATTTGTGTAAAGATATTATTTGTAGGCGTGGTTATTCATATAAGGCTAAGTTCCTACCCTACGATAGAGGAGTATATTTATGGCAAGTACAAGTTATATGTATTGCGATGAGTTTAGTGTGTTTCTCTCTACAATTAGTCACGTTAATAATTTTTGAAATAAAATAATAAATACATAATTGAGTTGAAAGTTTTAAAATTTGAGCTGGAAGTTTCAAAATTTGTGTAAGTTTTTCAAAAATTTTAGTATAAAGTTCTAATTTGAGCTGAAAGTTTCTAAGGGTGTTTGTAAATTTCCAGTACAAAGTTTTAAAAGTCTGAGTTGAAACTTTGAAATTTTCAGTAGATAGTTTACTCAAAATTTTAAAATTTGAGTTAAAACTTTGTGTTGAAACGTCTTCATTACAAAATTTTTCTCGAATTTTAAAGATATCCATATGACTGCCAAATTATAGAAAAAAATTCAAAAAGCTATCAACAAAAATTTTGAATAACTTTGATTCTATTCTAAATGAGTTAATAGAAAAATATTAAAAAAACATTTCGTTCCATGTATATCTTATGGGATTATAGACCCTCTTACTGTGAGTTATTATGAAGTACACGGTAAGACACAGCTGCGACAAACACTATCCCCGTATAAGTAAAAGCTAAATTTTGGGTTCTTTTTCAATCTTAAATACAATAACTTTAGGGTGTCCCTCCTTATGTTAAGTTTTTTTCATGTTCTATGCATATAGAAATTTCCACTATAAAGCATGCACATGCTACTGTATAAACTTTTAAATCTAAACTCAACTTACACGTCGAGAGAGGAAAAAAACAAGTTCAGCATACTAATTTATGAACAGTACCTATACTATTCACTTTTAATTGTCATTTTGTTTCTCGATGTACCAATCAAAACATGAATCTAAGTGGGTGGTGTTTATAGAAATCATCCGAGAGTGGCATATCCCATCCGAGAGTGGCATAATGTTCTTGATTATGATGAGAAAACGTTGTTGTGTAGATCTTTTTTCCCCATTGCATGCAAGGGCACGGACTACTGAGCTGTTTTTTCTTGAAGACTCCTATCCTGGATTTGGTACGGATTTATCCATGGATTGCTCATTGCACCGTATCCCGAGTCTCATACAGGCCGAACAGACCGTGAAAAATCCAGCTAAGAAAACGCGCACGTTATTAGCGTTTGATCCCGGCCCCTTCGACCACTCACCGCTCCCGATCCCAAATCCCCCATTGCCCTTCCACGAAACCATAACCCGACCACCACCCCTTCCCCTGCGGCGAGCGAAGATGCCGGCAACAGCGGGGCGCGTGCGTATGCCCGGAAACAACCGCGTCCACAGCAGCGCGGCGCTGCAGACGCACGGCATCTGGCAGAGCGCCATCGGCTACGACCCCTACGCCCCAGAGAAGAGCAAGCACCAGCCTCCCTCCTCCTCCTCCTCCGTCTCCGCCAACGCCGCCGCCCCATCATCAGTCCCCTCCGCCTCTGCCGCCGCCTCCTCCGACAATGCCTACACCAGCTACCAGGACATCCTGGTGCTCATTCGCGTCACCGGCTCCAACTCCGACGAGACTCGCGGCGCCTGCAAGAAGTGCGGCCGCGTCGGCCTGGACATGGATGACGACGTTGAAGCCGGCATTCGTGGGGCCGCCTCGCAGGCCAAGTTAGAGACGAGTTGGAGAAGAAGAGTAATGCTGATGAGGGCTCGACTGATGAAGACAAGGAAGACAACGATGATTCCTCCGATGCTGACATTAGCAGGAGCGTGACAAGCAGAACGGCAAGGGGAAGATCGAAGTACATGACTGACTGAGGAAGAGAGACCAGAAGAAGAAGAAGAAAAGAAAAGAAAAGGCATAGGAAGGACAGGAAGAGCCACCGGAGGAGTTGATCATTTATCGGAACGTACAGGAGGCGGTGGCATCGCCACCGCAAGCGGCAGCACCACCACAGTCTGGACAGAAAGCTATCAAAGGATGGAAGAAGCTGGCGATGATGCTAGTTTGCGAACGCTCGCGACTGTTGGCTCCGCCCGCGAAGGCCGCGCCCGGGACCTCACCCGAGTCCGCCCCGCGCTCGGGACCGTGCGTCCGTGCCCGGGGCCTCCCCCCGGGGACTCGCCCTCGCGCCCGGGTACTCGCCCCGCCTGCGTCAGCCCCCCGTGCCCGGGCCCTTGCGCCCGGGTACTTGACCGCCTCGGGTCAGCCCCCGTGCACAGGCCCTCGCGCCTGGGGCCTCACCCGGCGCCCGCGGAACGTGTCCGCGCCCTTCGCCCGGGAGCTCGCCTGCTCTTCCGGAACCTCCGGTCGGCGGGACGAAGAACACCCAGCTTTCTTTCTCTCACTCGATGAAACACACACTCACACAAGAAGATGAACTGAAGGAGGAAGAAGATAAACAGTACACGAGGAATTTCCACGCTGCACACCAGCGCACACAACACAGCACTTTTTTTCACTTAATTGCTCTCCCTCACGGATCACAGCTGTCGGCGAAACGGGACTGGAGTATCCACAGTCGCCGGGGACGCGTGGGTCTACGGCCACGTCAGTTCCCCGGGGCCACGTCCTGCACGACTGGCGGCCGACCGAGAGGCCGTGTCTCCCGCCGGTCGCCCGTGCCCGGACGCGCCGCCTCCGGCCCCGGGCACGTGTCGCCCGTGCCCGGACGCGCCGCCTCGGGCCCGCCGCGTGTCGCCCGGGAGCGCCCCCCCGGGCCCGGACGCGCCGCCTCCGGCCCCGGGTGCGTGTCGCCCGTGCCCTGATGCGCCGCCTCCGGGCGTGTGTTGCCCGGGTTAGATGACCGGACCGGCCGCCCGCAGCACGCGGCCAAGGGCCCCTCCAGGCGCGGCGCAGCAGGCGGCTGCGGGCATACGCGTGCTCCAGCCGCCCACAGCAGCAACAGCTCCGGCATGGGCGTCGTAGGCAGACGTGTGCACAGGAGAGCTCACCGGAAGAGCTCTCTCTCTGTATTCTGGCACTGTGGACTCCCCTAATCTATAAAGGAGGATCCAAGCCACCGAACCGAGGGGCAAGCAAGCTTGAGCATTAGGAACCCCGAGCTCGGACTCTGACTAGACCCCGGGCTCCCCGACTCTATCTCATTCTGAGACGACTGTTTCTCTTCCTCAGCTCCGGATGAGCTCACTTTGTAACCGTATTCATTCTCCCACCTAGCCATACACACAGGAGTAGGGTATTATGCTCCGGCGGCCCGAACCTGTATAAATCCTCGTGTCCCCCTTGCGCGCGCTGTTCATCGTCTTCCCCACGTGATCTCCACAGTTCGGACGGTCCGGACCGTGTTCGGACGGTCCGGACCCCTATCTTCCAGCTCGGGCCCCTCTGTTTCTGCCCCGAGCGCTGATCTCTCTTCTTCCGCTTGACGCCGGCTTCACCTGAGAACCACTCCCCTGGCCGAATCTCAAAGGGGGGTCTCCTGACTTCCCGCCGTCGGAGTTTCATCCTCCGACAGCTGGCGCGCCAGGTAGGGGGAGTTTCCTTTTCAGGTGACACGCCGACGTCCCCAAGACCAGCGCACTCCATGGCAAGAGGCCACCGTCCGCGGGACTCCGACCAGGAGTCCGACGACTTCACCCCGCCGGGTGGCGTAAGCCCGGTGGTAAGCCCCCTGCGCTCCCCGTCTTCCAGGAGGCGCGTCGCGCAACCCAGGCGGGCTGAGCTCGCTCCTCGGCGGCCTGGCAGTGCGGCGTCGGCTCTTTCTCTCTCGGAAGGAACTGGCAAGTGCCCCGCCGGGTCTGCCACGGCCTCATCCTTGAGGCGCGAGCGGAGGCGCCGCTCCACGGCACGCCGCAACCTCGACTTCCAGCCAGCATCGCCACAGGGAGCTCTTCTGGCGGCGGAAGCCCTCCTGCGCCACCCCCCGGCTTTTAACGGGAGCGGGGGCCGGGAGAGGCGCTGGCTCAACGAAGTCACCGACCTCGTAGGCGCGGCCCATCGCCAGGTCGCTGCCAACAGCAGCGCAGGGGCCAGGAGTGCCGACCGCGCAACGTCTAGCGCGGGCCGGCCCCCCGCCCCGAGTCAAAGCAGAGCCCGGAGCACGGCGCAACACGCCACGACTCCGGCAGACAGCGGCCACGGCAACCTCCGTGACCGGCTGAACCGGGGGCGGTCCGACGAGGACGCCCGGGTCACCATGGAGCAACAGCGCGAGCGGCGGGCGGACGCCGCCACGCGTTCCGAGGTCCAGGCCTCCAGCTCCAACCTACTGACGGGAAAACCGTCATCTGTTACCCGAGCCCGCCCTGTACGGCTCGGGTTGCCTGGCGCTCTCCCCAGGCCTCCGGCAGGTTCGCTGGCCGGACAGGTTCCGGCCCAGCTTGCCGGAGAAGTATGACGGCTCCGTGGATCCCACGGAGTTCCTGCAAATATACACTACTGCCATCCGGGCGGCCGGTGGCGATGATCGAGTGATGGCGAACTACTTCCCTGTCGCTCTCAAGGCCCAGGCGCGCTCCTGGGTGATGAACCTCCCCGAGGGATCAGTCTACTCGTGGGAGGACCTCTGCCACCAGTTCGTGGCCAACTTCCAGGGCACCTTTCCGCGCCCTGGGACCGAGGCGGACCTCCATGCCCTACGCCAGGGCAGGGACGAGACGCTGAGGCACTTCCTACAGCGCTTCAGCCAGGTTCGCAATACCATCTCCCACATCGCTCCTCACGCGGTCATCCATGCCTTTCGCTCGGGTGTGCGCGACAGGCGCATGCTCGAAAAGATGGGCACCCGCGACGTCCAGACTACGGCTGAGCTCTTCAAGCTCGCCGATCTCTGCGCCCGCAAGGAGGAGGCCCGGGCGTGGAACGAGCCACGCCTCAGGGCCCCTGACGAGGACCCCGAAGAATACGGCGAGTCCTCGCGCTCCGCGGCGCGTCGGGACAGAAGGAAGCGACAGAAGGAGAAGGCGGCCGCCGACGGCTTCGCCTTGGCTGTTGCGGGCGCCCCACGGTCCGACGATGTCCGCGGGGACAACATCACCAGCGAGCGGCCAAGGGCCGCACGCGCGCCGCCTTCGACGGCAGCGGCCCAGAAGTGGTGCGCCGTCCACGAGACGGATTCGCACGATCTCACAGAGTGCCGCGCCGTCCAGAGCTTGGCCAAGCAGGTCAAGTACTTCTGGCAGGAGCCTTAGCAAGCCAAGCCCAGTTCGAACGGTCCGGCCCCGGCTCGGACGGTCCGAACGCGCGGTTTGGGATGTCCGATCCCTGGCCGGACGGTCTGGCCGAGGGCAACGGACAGGACGACCAACGTCCCAGCTCAGGGAAGCCCGAACCTAGACCGCCTCGCCAAAACGAGTGCGAGCCGCGGACGTGGCACCCGGGACAGCCAAGCCGGAGAGATCATCCCGATTCGCCCCACCTTCCCGAGAAGCCTCGACTGTAACGCTTCTGGTCCTTTGGTTGGCTTTTGATTCAATGAAAATCTCTCCTCTCCTCCTTTATTAGAGGAAGTCTTCCCCTTTCCTTTGTCGTAGGGTATGACTGCCCGGACTCCATCGGACGCGATGGTAAGTCCGGGCGGTCCGTCCCTGTCGGCGAAGTGGGACTGGGGGTCCCACGTTCTGCGGGGACGCGTGGATCTCCGGCCACGTCAGCCCCTCCGGGCTCACAATCTGCACAAGTGGCGACCGACAGTTGCTAAGTGCCCGGGGCACGGAAGCTGCCCGGGCCCCGGTTCCGGGAGTGCCTTCCCCGGGTCCGGGAGTGCTCCCCCGATGCGCTTCCTCTGGCCCGTGGTCCCGGGTCCCCGCTCCCAGTCCTGGGTCCCCGCTCTTGGTCCCGGGCACCGAGTCCCCGGTCCCGGGTCCCCGGTGTCGGTCCCGGGTGCCGGCCGCCTCGGCTCCCGGGTGCCGACTGCCTCTGTCCTGGGTGCCGGCGCGGAGCACTCCGTGCCGGGCACGAGGTTGACTTGAGCGCACCACTCCCCAACTACCTACATTAATGACGAGGTGACAGGCCTGTCGACTCTGTCGCCTGCTCTGCCACGCGTGGGCGCCTCGTCATGGCCCCCCGTGGACAACCTACTATGCAGTCAGAAGCCTTTTTGACTACGGAGGCTCTTTTCACTGTGCAACCGCTGTTCACAGTCAGAGCCTTTTGACTTGGAGGCGTACGCCGTCACGTCTCCACGCTCCAGCCGTCCTCCGCAGCCGACCTACCCGGCGTGGACGCAGCAGACGGCAACAGGCAGAGACGTGCGACAAGACTTTGACAAGACAAATCATACCTAGCTCTCCCATGCACCGGCACTGTGGACTCCCCTGATTTTATAAAGGAGGACCCAAGCCACCGCGAAGGGGCAGGGACCGAACCGGACAGAGCTTTCCCTGTCTTCTGCTCCCGTGCTCATTCTCTAGCCACTGTTCCTCTTCTCCGGCTCCGGCCGTGAGCTAGCTTTACCTTGTAACTACCATATTACATTCATCCACCACAGATAGCATACACACAGGAGTAGGGTATTACGCTTCCGAGCGGCCCGAACCTGTATAAATCCTCGTGTCTCCTCTGAGTGTGCTGTTCATCGTCTTCTTCGCGTATCTTTCTGCTACACCTGAAGCCGGCTTCGCCTGAGAACTACTCCCCTGGCCGAATCTCAAAGGGGGGTCTCCCGACTTCCCGCCGTCGAGGTTTCATCCTCCGACAGTCCCGAATCAGTCCGGGGCCTCCGGGCCCCGAACGCACATAGGGTACGACTGCCCGAACTCCATCGGACGCGATGGTGAGTCCGGGCGGTCCGTCCCAAATCAGTCAGGGGCCTCCGGCTCCCGGTGTTATAGTCCGGACCACGCCGCCTTGTCGAGCGCGAGTCCGGGCAAACCGCTCCCGGTTGAGGATCTCCTCCCGGTCTCGAGAGTTCGCTCGTTCCCGGTTGAACGACCACTCCCGATGAGATCGGCACCTTCCGCTTGAAGGTCTTCTCCCTGTCACGGAGAACTCGCCCCCTCTCAAGGGCCTGAGCCCGAGGGAGCTGAACTCGAGTCCCGGCAGAGCCAGTAGCAGGCCAAGCACGGCCGAGGCGATTCGGACGGTCCGTCCCCCTGACGGACGGTCCGGTCATCGCGCCTCGGACGGACCGACCCTTAGGCGGACGGTCCGATGCCCGCTCCCAAACCGGAACAGCTTCAACAGGGCGCTAGTACCCGGACCGCGTCGCCTCGGCAAGGGCAGGTCCGGGGAAGTCGTCCCGATATGGTCCATGTCCTTGCCCCGGCCTCGTGCCCGGGCACATGTTGACATTACATATCGAATTTTATTCCAGTCCGGGGCCCCTGGGTCACGGGCACATATTTGAGCCGAGGCACGGATTCCCGAATCTGTGCCCTGGGCCCGACACCGAGGAGCCGAACCAGGGCGGCCTCGCCAAGGCAAGTGCAAGCCTAGGAACGCGACACCCGGAGTAGGGCGCGGAGCCCGGACGGCACCGCCCCGGCAAGAATGCATCCGGAAGGCCGTCTCACGTCCCATATTTCAAGCCCGGGCCCCCGGAACCCGGCTTACATCAAAACCATATTTCAGTCCGGGGCCCCCGGGTCCCGGACACGTATCCGCATGACAGCCGGGGCCCCCGGGTCCCGAGCACATGCCGGACTCGGGCTCGCTAGGGAAGCGAATCCGAGCTCCGTCCCCCGAACACCAGCAACCTCCGAACAACACAATAAACCAAGGTACGAAAATATAAACATGATCATATACATATACAAATGTCTCTCTTGTACAAGACAGGCAGATTCGGTGCGCAAGCACGAGCGAGGCCCGGATCGCACGGGGCGCGGTCACCGCTGTGCTTCTAACCGGACCCCGAAGGCGGCGCCGAACGACGTCGGAAGGGGAGCACCCGGGGGCATGGAGGGCCCCCGGGCCCCGAAGGCAACCGCAGACGGTGTCAAAAGGGAACCGGCATCTTCCTTGACCTCTTCGTCAGGCTTCGGCTCTGCAAGATGTTCGCTGCGGTCGGAGAACCCTGCCTCCGGGGCAGCGGACTCGACCACGGCCTCCCACGCCTCCTCGCGAACCACCGCGACCTCCTCACGCACGGCGAATTCACACCCCCGAGACACGAGCCCGGCCTCTTAGGCCCGGACGTTTCCCTCCCGGGAGAGTGTTTCCTTCTCCCGCGCCTCCATCTCGGACCAAGCGGGTGAGGTCTCGAGGGCGGCAGACTCGGTGGTGCCCTTCGATTGAACAACGCACCCTTCTGCTGCCACGATCTCCAGCCAACAGGTTGCCACGAAGAACTCGGTGGCGACGCCCGGATCCCGGGGACCATCCCGTGCCCGGGACCCGGCGCCCGGTCCCGGCACCCAGACTGACCCATGCCCGGCACCCGGCACCCGGACCCGGGAGCCACCTCCTCGGGTCCCAGGCCCCGAGCCATCCCGAGCCCGGGCCTCGGCGCCCGGTCCCAGGAGCGGCGTCCTCGGTTCTCGGGGCCCGGTCTCGGCAGCGGCGTCCTCGGTTCTCGGGGCCCTGTCTCGGCAACGGCGTCCCAGGGGCACATTGCGGAGACGCTCCCGGTCCCAGCCGCCGCTCCCTGCTCCCGAGACTCACACCTTCCGCACCGACGAGCTCGGGAAGTTAGCCTCGAGACGATCGGCTACTCCCGGTTGGATCGGCTTGGGCTCCTCCGAGCTGATCGGCTCCTTCTAGGTGTTCGACGTCCCCCGGTGATCGGCCTCTCCCGGTCGCATCCTTTACCGGCATTAACGACAAGGCGACGGGGCACGCCGCTCCAGTCGTCCGCACGGCCACGCGTGGGCGTCTCCTGGCCCCCCGTGGACAATCCGACCAAGCAGTCAGAACCTTTTCGCTTCAGCCGCTGGGGCCGGAGAACGGCCTCAACCATCCCGGGGACCGAGTTCCCGGGGCGGGCAGCTACCATGCTCACTGCCCTCGGGAGCCTAGCTCCCGGAGCGGCGGGGACTGCGCGCCGGGCGGCGTTCGAAGGCGACAGCCGTCTCCTTCGGTTTCTTCATCAAACATTGCCTCTGCAAGATGCTCGCCGCGGTCGAGGAGCCCTGCCTCCGCGGCAGCGGACTCGGCCACGGCCTCCCGCGCCTCCTCGCGAATCTCCGCGACTTTCTCGTGCGTGGCGAACTCACACCCGCGAGATGCGAGCCCGGCTTCTCCGGCCCGGACGCTTTCCTCTCGGGAGAGTGTTCCCTTCTCCCGCGCCTCCATCTCGGACCAGGCGCGAGAGGCCTTGTCGGCGGCAGATTCGGCGGCACCCTTCATTTGGTCGACGCACCTCTCTGCTGCCGCGATCTCCGGCCGGCGGGCTGCCACGAAAAACTCAGTGGCGACGCCCGGGTCCCGGGCACGTATCCCGTCTAAATCAACAAGTCTTCAAGCTACATCAGTCCATGGCGAACCAGGCGGACCCAGCGTCCCCTCATTTCTTCAAGACGTGGCCCTGTTCCTGCCCGGAGTAAACCCCGGTCGAGCAACAGGGCCAGGGGCCACTGTCGGCGAAACGGGACTGGGGTATCCACAGTCGCCGGGGACGCGTGGGTCTACGGCCACGTCAGTTCCCCGGGGCCACGTCCTGCACGACTGGCGGCCGACCGAGAGGCCGTGTCTCCCGCCGGTCGCCCGTGCCCGGACGCGCCGCCTCTGGCCCCGGGCACGTGTCGCCCGTGCCCGGACGCGCCGCCTCGGGCCCGCCGCGTGTCGCCCGGGAGCGCCCCCCCGGGCCCGGACGCGCCGCCTCCGGCCCCGGGTGCGTGTCGCCCGTGCCCTGATGCGCCGCCTCCGGGCGTGTGTTGCCCGGGTTAGACGACCGGACCGGCCGCCCACAGCACGCGGCCAAGGGCCCCTCCAGGCGCGGCGCAGCAGGCGGCTGCGGGCATACGCGTGCTCCAGCCGCCCACAGCAGCAACAGCTCCGGCATGGGCGTCGTAGGCAGACGTGTGCACAGGAGAGCTCACCGGAAGAGCTCTCTCTCTGTATTCTGGCACTGTGGACTCCCCTAATCTATAAAGGAGGATCCAAGCCACCGAACCGAAGGGCAAGCAAGCTTGAGCATTAGGAACCCCGAGCTCGGACTCTGACTAGACCCCGGGCTCCCCGACTCTATCTCATTCTGAGACGACTGTTTCTCTTCCTCAGCTCCGGCTGAGCTCACTTTGTAACCGTATTCATTCTCCCACCTAGCCATACACACAGGAGTAGGGTATTACGCTCCGGCGGCCCGAACCTGTATAAATCCTCGTGTCCCCCTTGCGCGCGCTGTTCATCGTCTTCCCCACGTGATCTCCACAGTTCGGACGGTCCGGACCGTGTTCGGACGGTCCGGACCCCTATCTTCCAGCTCGGGCCCCTCTGTTTCTGCCCCGAGCGCTGATCTCTCTTCTTCCGCTTGACGCCGGCTTCACCTGAGAACCACTCCCCTGGCCGAATCTCAAAGGGGGGTCTCCTGACTTCCCGCCGTCGGAGTTTCATCCTCCGACAACAGCGATTACACAGGGCTTAAATAGACACAGTACCATGGCCGGTACTCACACACCTCCACTTCTCCTCACTCTCCGGTCACACGACCCGGCTGCACGACTCGGCCACACACCGCCACTTCTCCTGACTCTCCGGTCACACGACCCGGCCGCAAGACTCGGCCACGCACAGGCTGCTCCACTACCTCCACTGCACACTGCCTTCACTTAGCGCATGCACGCACTCGCACCGATCTGTCGATGCACGCACTCCGTGCTTCTCTCCAACAGATCAACTAACTCACACGGACACCACACGACTTGGCTAAAACTCACACAAACCCGTAACAACAAGATTAAGTCTAACAGCGACATGCATAAGTCGAGCGCGTGGCTCACCGCCTCACCCCACCCCGTGTTTCCGGCCTATCTCCCTATTCACCTTGTCCTCCTCTAACTCCAACACCGAACGCACACGAGGTGTATATAATAAGGGAGGAGACTAGCCATCAGGCGCCTGCCCCTGCCGCGCAGTGCTACGTCTCCTCTCTCTCTCTCTCTCTCTCTCTACATAGGCTCCTAAAGCCACCCAATATCCTAAAGTTCCTCCACCAAATTACAATACAGAATCATCTCTAAAGATTTCGGTCAGAGCTAGCATATGCCAAACATGAATACCCCTGAAGCCACCGGTATAACACCTGGCATGAATACCTAGTCCTAAGTGAAAAAGATACCGCAAGCACGATCTTTTTCAATAAAGTCATCGCGCAATAAATCAACAAAACCTAAAGTCATTTCGCGTTCCTCTTCTAACTTATCTATTATTGTACCAGCGTGGATATGATCTCCTCTAGATATACGCAATGCTTTGGCTAATACACGGAACAGATGACTCGATTGATTTATGTATCGATCATGATATACGTAATAACATGGACATCTATGTCAAATGCATATCCCATTTTCGCACACCAGGGTTATGAAAACCCACGAGAAGCAACTGGACGAATTGTATGTGCCAATTACCACTTAGCTAAGCCTGTGGATATTGAAGTTTCCCAAGCAGTGCTTCCTGATATTGTATTTGAAGCAGTTCTTCATATTCCTTATGATATGCAACTGAAACAAGTTCATGCTAATAGGAAAAAAGGAGGGTTAAATGTGGGTGTTGTTCTTATTTTGCCCAAGGGATTCGAATTAGCGCCGCCCAACTGTATTTCTCCTGAGTTGAAAGAAAAGATAGGAAATCTCTCTCTCCTGAGTTGAAAGAAAAGATAGGAAATCTCTCTTTTTAGTGTTATCATCTCAATAAAAAAATATTCTTGTGATAGGCCCTGTTCCTGGTAAGAAATATAGTGAAATCATCTTTCCCATTCTTTCCCCCAACCCTACTATAATGAAAGACGTTTATTTCTTAAAATATCCCATATATGTGGGGGAAACCGAGGAAGAGGACAGATCTATCCTGATGGTAGCAAGATTAATAATATGGTCTATAATGCAACATCAACAGGTGTAGTAAGAAAAATACTGCGTAATATAGAAAAAATGGATTGGTTTAGATTGATCTTAACCTGTTGAATTTCAAGTATTCAGTTTCACCAATAAGATACGGAGACTTGCTTCACATTTGGAATTACAAAAAAAGAGATTTTCATTGGAAAGAGGTCTCCGGAGACTTTTGGGAAAACGTTAACTTTTGCTGGCTTATTTGGCAAAGAAAAATAGAGTACATTATAAGAAATTAATCAGTCAATTGGATATTAGGGAGCGGTAATTTCATCGTTCAAATTTTTTCTTATTTTATTAGTAGTCTTACAGTAGTCTTAGATTTTTCATTTTGATGAGGCTCATTTTGAGGAATTCATGGAATAATGAATTAAGGAAGTGTCATGTCCGGATTTTTCATTTTTGTTCTTTTCATCCGATTGTGGAAATCCACCTGTGATTTATTCGCCTTAAACAGCTTAATGAAAAATTTCGTAATAAAAAGAATTTAATATGATTAAATAATTAATTACGGTGCGATTTGTTTCTGTTTTCTTAATCGGGTTTATTTGGATTTCATAAGTGGAGCTTATTTTCCCAATTTATTTTTCTCCTAATTTCCAAACTCTAAATTTTCGCATCCGTATTAAATTTCTGAATTTCAGAGGTCCAATTTCATTCTCTAATCCTCTAAATAATTCCAACGTTTTCAAGGGTCCGAATTCATCAATTTTTCATAAAACCCCCTGCCTTTTTTCTTTTCTTTTTCCCTTTCTTTCCCTTCCTTTCTCCTTTTCCACTCAGGCCCCTGCATTCCTTTCTTTTTCTCCTCAGCTCCCTCTTCTTCCTCCTTCGGCCAGGGGCCGAAGGCCTTCCCCGCGCCAAGCCCTGGCCCGGCCTGCTCCTGCCGCCCGTGCGCCGCGCCCGGCCTGGCCCGCGCCGAGCCGCCGCACCGCCCCACCTGCGCCCGGCCCGGCCTGCGCCCGCGCCGAGTGGCCACGCCGCCCTAACCGCCGCCCGCCCTAGCCGCGCCGAGCCGCCCCTATGGGCCTGTTTGGTAGGGCTCCAGCTCCTAGATCCTAACTCCTGGATCCAACTCTAACGAGAGCTAGATCCTGTAGGATCTGGAGGTGGCCTGAAAGTGTTTGGCTAGCCTGATCAGCTCCAGAAATCCTGAAAGAGATAGGTGGGGGAAGATGGACAATTTTACCCGTGCCTGCGCCGCCCTCCGCCGCCCGTGCAGTGCAGAGAGGGGATGCAGAGGAGGATGCAGCGAGGGCCCTGCCGGTGCGCCGCCTGCGTCCCCTCGGCCGCCGTCCGCCGTCCGCCGCCTGCGTCCCCTCCGACCGCCGCCGCCTGTTCCCCCTCGGCCGTCGTCCGCTGCTTGCTTCCCCTCCAGCCGCGGCCGCCTGCGTCCCCTCGGCCGCTGTCCGCCGTCCGCCGCCTGCGTCCCCTCCGGCTGCCGCCGCCTGCATCCCCTCGGCCGCCGTTCGCCGCCTGCTCCCCCTCGGCCGTCGCGGCCGCCCCTGCATCCGTCGCCGCTCGGGGTAAGGGCGGGGATGAAGATGCCAGAGGGGGGGCGAGTTGCGTCGCCGCCGCTTGCTTCCCCTCCAGCCGCCACCGCCTGCGTCCCCTCGGCCGCCGTCCGCCGCCTGCGTCCCCTCCGACCGCTGCCGCCTGCTCCCCCTCGGCCGTCGCGGCCGCCCCTGGATCTGCCGCCGCTCGAGGTAGGGGCGGGGATGAAGATGCCAGAGGGGAGGCGAGTTGCGTCGCCGCCGCTTGCTTCCCCTCCAGCCGCCGCCGCCTGCGTCCCCTCGGCCGCCGTCCACCTGCTTCCCCTCCGGCAGCCGTCTCCTGCTCCCCCTCCACAGCGCCTCCTCCAGGACGGGAGAGAAGTGGGAAGGGGCCGAGGGGCTGGACGGAGCTGGAGCTGGAGCATGGAGCTGGCGGAAGGCAGCTCCAAGCTGCTAGTTATTTTTCCAGGAGCGATCCAGCCGGATCCCATCCATTTTTTGCTGGAGCTGGACCGTTTGGCTGGGCTCCAGCTCCACCAAACCAGAATTTAGGAGCTGGAGCCCTGCCAAACAGGCCTTATATATATATGGGTGTGCACACCAGGCGTCGTTTTCCTCTTTTCCCGAAGCCGTCTTCGCCGCCATCTTCCTCCAGAGCCGCACCGAGCCAACGCGCCACCACCGCGCCAAGCCGCCGACGCCGCCGGTGAGCACCGCCGCCCCTGCGCCGTTTTCCCCCGTCGCCCTCGCCTGCCCTGTTTCCCCGTCGCCAGCTCGCCGCCGAGCCGCCTCCCGTTTCCCCGGCCGACGACGCCGCCGCCGAGCCTGCGCCCTGCTCCAGCGCCGCCGCCGCCGCCGAGCTGCACCACCCTTGCGCCGGCCTGCACTTCCCCTGCGCCGCTCCTGTTCCGCTTGCCGGCCGAGGCCAAAACAGCCGGCAGGGGCATAGTCCTATTCTCCCTGTGACTTTGACAGTGGGCCCCGTGGTTGAAAATCCCATGTTGATCTATACCGTTGGATCTCCTAGATGAATCTCAGCCGTAGATTTCCTTAGTCCAATCTTGCCACATCACCTCGCCATGTTAGCCTTAGTTTTCGCTACATCATCGTCATGTCCTTCAATCCGGTACACGTGTCATCACGTAGCGTCCACGTCAGCCTGTCCATCACACCTCTCATTCTTTCTGTCCGTAGACCGAGTCCGTCATGAACCATCTCACTGACCAGTGGTCCCCGCTCCTTTTCCTCCAAAAAATAATTCAATTTCCGAATTTAAAATCTAGGGAATATTCTTTCTCTTTTACCTTGGATTTTTCCTTGTTTCCAGCCTTCCGGAGTTCATATCTCGTCCATCCGGACTCTGATTCGACCCGTTCTTTTTCCTAAATTCTTCTAAAATCGAGCTCTACCTCCTGGTTCAGTTGGTTATTGATGTTATTTAGGCTGTTTTCTTGTTATTTATTTGTTTTCGTTGTGAACGTATAGACGTAGAAGTCGAGGAGCAGTTCGCCGCCGAAGACGCAGAGCAAGGACAGTACTTGGACTAAGGTAAGTGCACCCTTTGAACATATTGGACCCAATTTATAAAATGTTTTTATTATGAAACATGCAGATTTTATTTTATAAATTATCGATGGGTAGCATGACCTAATTGTTGTCATTCTATGCCTTTGATTATTGAATATCCTGTGATACCTTGTCACCCTAGACTTTGGGAGTTGAACATAGGGATCAACTTAGGGTAGAGTAGTAAACGCTTAGCTCCGCTCAAAGTTGTTTTACAAGCAAAATAATATACTGATTAATGATATACTTATCACTGTTTTATTTGAGCTGTGTGGCTGTGTGCTATCTTTTCGGTAGCATGTGTTGCACCGTATTGTAGACAACGGGCAGATAAAATATTTTGGACTAGGGTGATGGGTGGTTCTGTGTGAACCTAGTAAGGGGGTGAGATATCTGTGTGATCCTTACCAGGTTAGGTCTCTGTGTGAGCCTAATTTAAAAGGTTAGGTCTCTGTGTGAGCCTAATGTGAAGCTGCGTGCTATCGTAGTTTTGGCAAGTTGCCCTGGTCAATTAAGGACTTCACTTCATAAGTTAATGATTTGAGCCAAACGTACAACCACATATCTTAATGGGATGGACCTGGCCCAGTAGGATTCTGAGTCTTGGCACTGCCGGCTCAGGTGTTAGATGATAGGTTTTATGGTTAGCCATGAGTACTTCTTCTCTGATGTGAGGGAAAGATGGCTCATGGGGGAAGGCAGTGTTGAGGCAGAGTTTCTAAAAAGGCTTGTTACAGA
Organism: Oryza meyeriana var. granulata; assembly: GCA_003991445.1. NCBI lineage: Eukaryota > Viridiplantae > Streptophyta > Magnoliopsida > Poales > Poaceae > Oryza > Oryza meyeriana. The sequence continues at coordinate 66,761 of RYFJ01004209.1, forward strand.
TTCCTTGGCCGTATACAATGAGAAATGTGACAAGTGTACATGGCCGTTAAGAGAATGATGTATCTTGTGGGTAAAGCTGTACAACCTCTGCAGAGTGTTTAATAAATATATTCGAATAGCCGCGTCCGCAGTCATGGACATGTTCGATGAATTTTCATGAGGGGTAGTTTTGCGAAAATAAGGATAGTAATGATGCTGTGTGCAGGAAAATAAATTTAGTTATGTGGTCCTGTGTGGACAGGTCCTATGTGGATGGTTGGATGGTAACACCCAAATTATTTAAAGTATTGTTTTAAATCTGTTTATAAATTGTTTATAAATGCAACTGCTGTGTTATGTAAAATAGCCTTAGTCTTCTTTATCAGCTGTGCATATGCATATTTCCATGCACTTACTGAGTATTACATGTACTCACCTTGCAATTCCCCCCAATTCCAGAAGAGAGGTTTTCGTTGTTTCCGAAGGAGTTTGCTGTGAGATGAGGAATAGTCCGTCTGTGCCCCAGTTGACTGCATTGGCATGTTAAATATAGCTTCCACGTATTTCTTTTATTTCCGCTGCTATCTTGTTATCTTTAGGCCCTCCGTGGCATAATAAATGTAACTTTAGCCATAAGGCTTTTTACAGTCAATTTATTAATAAATAGTTTGTTTTCCTTCGTGATGTTGGCTGTGATATTATTCTTGTGAATGTGTGTTGTGCTAGCATGATTCTGGCTAGTATGTGTACATAGAGGGTCCTGTTGGAGTTCCACAAGAAGAAATTGATATGAGTCTACCGCTTTATAGGAAAAGATCTCATGATAGTTAATATGGGCCCTCATCACTCATCAATGCATGGTGTTCTTTGACTAATCCTTACTCTCGATGGTGAAAATGTTATTGATTATGAAACCCAATTATTACTATGATTTACTCAGAGGAATAGAAAAAATTGGTGAATAGAAAAACTACTTAGACAGGAGATAGAAAAATTCCTTAAGAAAGAAAAAAAATAAGAACACAGATACATAACATAAAAAAAAATAAGTAAGACGAAATTCACCCTCCCCTGCGTATTTAATTTCTTCTCCTATAAAAAATACTCCATTGGCTGCTGCGATGCTCTGTCTCTCCCTGCCTACGATGCATAGCTGCTGGCTCATGCCTCCTCTCTCTCTCTTCGATATGCCTTCTCTCCTTTCTCCACTCATTTACATGCATATCTATTTGTTTACTATACTTTAAACGATTTTGCTCCTAAATGATTTATCTAATCTATGATCAAATTAAACTGTTATATTTATTGTAATTAAATCTTTACAATAAGGTCCCATACGTTGATATTATCAATGGAAAAAATATATATATCCTAAAAAATTGGCTTTTTCACCACTTATACAAAAGTGTTTGATCACTTGATCTAATGTTTCAGCTCACTTCATAAAATGTTTTAAATAGATGCAACATTCAAAAAATACTGACTGTAACACCGACAACTACTTCATCAAACATTGGGTCCCAACGAATGAAATATTGAAAAATTTCTTATGAAGAAGTACTTGATTTTATTGAAATTTTTTTATATTACGTATGAAACATCGAGTTTTAACTGTTAAAACGTCACAAAATACTTGCTGAAACATAAAAAAGACTTTCGCAAATGAACTTGTTACATCAAGTTATATTTATTAAAACATCCAAATAACACAGTGTCCAACATTCAAAACATACCCATTATAACAAAAAAAACTAAAATATACAATATAGTCGAATTCTAGTTGAAACACTTTTGCTCCTTGCACTTAAAACATCGATTATTAATGGTTGAAACATATATTTTTTATTGGAATATAATCATATGATATCTTGTTGTAAAGATTAATTACAACAAATACAATTGTTTTAATTGTATCATAGATCGGATAGATAATTTGGAAGAGAAAATAGTTTGAAGCTCATCACTCTTATTTCCGATTTCTCTCTCTCCTTTTTGCATGCTTAGCTATAATCTGCTCCTCTCCCAGAAGATCAGTGCGGCATGCAGCAGGCGCAGGTGTGGAGGTGGAGGGTAGAGCGCATGCAGCAGGTGTCCGATCTTTTTTCTGCTGGACGACCGATCTAAAACATTCTCCTATAATAAGAGGGGCTAAAGAGTAGTGCTGAAGTGGCAATTTGCCCTCAACGGTGCTATTTACTTATAAGGTCCTGTTTGAAGAGCTTGAGATGTGACAAGTAGCTGATGAAGAAAAACTATCCTCTAACTTCTAGGTCATTTTTTAGATTCTACAGCTATCGATTCTCAGAATCTAGGTGAGAAGCTAGACTTTTGGGGGAGCTGGAGATTGTAACGCCCTAGTTTTTAAATCGTTAAAAAAGTATTTTAATAAAACCCTAATTTTAAAAAAAATTTGAATCTTTGTGTAATGTGAAGATTAATGGACCTAAAGATACCAAGGATTTTAATTAATCCCCTCCTTGAGACTCCAAAAATCCCCCCAATCAAAAATCCCTATCCAAATTCAAATCTCGGAATTTGAATTTTGTAATTCAAATTTCCTCTGGAGACCTTCATAAAAATTTATCCTTGTTTCAAATTTCCAAAATCCTATCAATTGTCTCTTTAGAAAATTCGAATGTCCCTAAAAAATCTCTCCTCTAAATCCTTTGTTCAGATTTAAAATTTTGGGAATCCAAATCCTCCTTTTCATTTGCCAATTCCTCCTCCAAATTAATTCCAAAAATTCAAATCCATTTCAAAAATCATCCAAGTTTCAGTTATGAAGTCTTTGTTGGAAAATTCATATTTGAATCCAAATTCTGTGAACTCAAATGTCAAATCATATTTTTTGAATCCAAATTCAAATTTCATCAATTTCCCTCTCCACTATTTTTCTCTCAAAAATGACGAAGGCCACTATTCTCACAGGCCGCTTCCTTCTTTTTCTTTTCCTTGGCCCAACTCCTCGGCTTTCTCTCCTTCCCGTGCCTTGCTTCCCAGTCCGTTGGCCCACGCGTAGCAGAGCCAATCCAATGGCTTGCTTCCCTCCCCGCAGACACAACCACTCGCGCACACCCGTCATCCTATGCGACAGCCTGGACCCACATGTCAGTTGCACCATCGATCCACAACCCGTCCGCCCGGCAACCCCACGTGCGGCGCATCCACCTTTTTCCACGTGTGGGGCCCCACATGTTAGGTCTCATAGTCTTTCTCTCGCCGCTCCCTCTTTTTCTCTCTCGATTGCGCTTGCTTTCTCTCCCTGCTAGGCTGCCGGAGGCCCATCCCTCCTTGTCTCGGCCAGCCCAAGCTCGTGGCTCTCTTCATCAATGCCATGAGGCCCGAGCTCAACATGAATCGCGCTCCGCCGCTTGCCATGGACATCCTGGCCAGAAGCTGGCCAAGCCCGGAAGCTTTTCCTCGCTAGCGAGCCCCAAAGTAAAAGACCCACGCGCGCATTCATCGTCCCATCACGTTGCCTTGTCGTCTCGTCTGCCTTCCCCTTTTCTTCCTCTGTTGGAGCTAGTGACGAAAGCCGCGCGCCGAAGTCAAAAGCTAGGCAAAAATCTCGCCTTCCTATCACATCACCATGTTGCCCCCACACCTATAAATAGGGCCAAGGAGTCCCCAGCCGTCTATCCCTGTCCCGCTGTGGCCTTGCTCTCTGACCAACGCTGTTCCACCGCTCCGAACCCCAATCGACCAAGGCACCCCCACCACCGAGGTCTCTGTTGCCCTGTGACCCCATCCATGCCCTCAATTCTGCCTGAGGGCCGCCCTAGAGGAAATCCCCAATTCGGCTGCCGCCGTCTGCCATTGCCCGCCGCCTTCAATTTGTGGCCCATAACTATTATACTAGTGGTCAATGCGACCACCACAAGTATTGGAATGAATGGGATCCATACATGCATAAATAGCCATTCAAACCTCATTATGTCCATGACCATGGTTGACATCTTTTAATATAATAAATACAATGCCGGTTAAGGAACAAAGGAGATAGCTGTCGGGATGGCTCACCAGTCTGCTAATGAAGTATGGTTGTCAAACTACTCGATGGTGGCGACCAAAAACACATACCATAGAGATCTCGATCTCAGAGTATATTCTCGCAAATATCTCAAATGTTTCTAACCCATACTCATGCCCTAGGAAATGTGACTAGCCCTGCACTTTCATCAAAGCATTTGATATCCAATTAAAAAGTAGTACAAATAGATAAACTAGAGTTACAACTAAATTAATATATAGGCTGATAGGCCAAATAGAGCTCAGCGGATTGCGTGTCTATCCAACCATACAGGCAAACTGACTAGGGGGTAGGCCCCTAGTTAGAACCATCCTAAAAATAGTGAGTCCCACGTAGCACTCAATCTAAGCAACATCAAACCTGCAACAAGTCTAAAGCAACAACATAGAAATAAAGCAAGAGTCAGTACATTACCGAAATAATGTATTGGTAAGACGAAGCTTAATATACTACATGCAAGCTTATATCAAAGAAGGGCTATTTGTGGACTCATTTTTAGCATAAAGCAAGTTTTAGTCCACAAGGTTTTGTAACAGTAATTTGTAAAGCATTTAAAACATGTACACAATGTAAATCATAATAATCGTCATCATCGTATCATAATATATCTCTTGCTACCCTCCATGGCAACAAGTCATCATATTCATTATCATAAGCTCAAATATAACATAAGGAAACCATTCCACATTCCATTTTCACAAGGCACTTTAAAAAGGATAAAACTATACTCATGACACTTTACCATGCCGCTCTTGACCATGAGCATGGCTAATCGATTAGTTTTGACTCTATAGAGTTTGTACATCTTTACCCACATGACATGAACACTCTAGTTGTTTTGTGCTGCGCGAAGCACCATCACACTCTACACATTGAATGCTATCTAGAGGTCATAATGAAACCGTTACATTGCCTACTGTCTAACCTGCACCAAGCACGATGATGTGTAAACCTCACAGCGGGCGCTACCACGGTTACCGTTTAGGATGGTGAGCCCCACCATGCCAGCAGGAAACAAACCACTGGTATCATGGCAGTCTTTTTCCCTACGTAGCACATACCGATTAGTTGGATATACTCAGATGCCCATTCCGTGGGTGAACAACTGTCTCCACATAGACACATGGATAGTTCCTATGAACCATTGCTCGGACTAGCTCTCACTACTTCGGCCTACCAGGATACAAGGCTAAACAAATAAACAACTTAATAGGCTAAGGCGGTCCCATAACCAACACATGTGGTTTGTACTGTATACATTAGTTGGTGACATAGAGTTCGGTCCTTAACTGACTCAGGCAAACACTCCCCCTATCGGTACGCAACTACCACAATATGCGTACCACTTGCCGCCCGAGTCTAAAACAAGTTTTCATCATTTTATTTCACAAATAAATAGAGAATATACCTCTGTCCAGAAGTATTAAAATACCCATTTTAACATGTGTAAAGTGTCCATAATGTTTAATTGTATATTTCTAAGCATGGCTAAGCATTTGGAGCTATAATAAGCAAGTATATACCCATTTGAGCACTTGGAAAGCACTTTAATCCATTCTAAGGTTACAAACAGTGGAGAATTCCCCCAAGTTTTTTTTTTCAAGATGGAATATTGCAGCAATAGGTCATAGCTACCATTTAACCACATTTTAAGTATTATACGTTACAAATACGCATGCAAATTTGCAAACAACATATTTCATTTCCTAAAACATAGGATTCAATTTAATTCAAAGGAAGAGGAGAGAATACTTGCCTTACTCTTGATCAACCCGAGCATCAATTATAATCGCTCCTTCACCTCGATATCTAGACAGTTAACATACGAGCAAACAAATACCAATAATGCGAAAAATACAACATGCTCTATTATGTATGCAATTCACACAGTGGGTGGGCACTGGTTTTAGATGATTTATGGTGAAGGAATTTCTATTTTATAAATTTTTTAGTTTGGGATATGAATTTTAGAAGTTCGTATATGGCAAATACGACATTTATACGTTACACAAATTTTAGAGATATTTTAGGAGGTGTTTCTGTGAAATTTAAGTTCACAGGAAAATTATAACATAATTTTGTGAGTCCACTGCAGCTTGGTTCACCTCATTCGGAGCTATAATGAATTTTCTATGAATTTTGCAAGATTGAGCAATTTTCAGCTTAACAAATATATGCATTATATATATATTTTCCAGATTTAATATTGAATGGGTCCACAGCAAGTGAGACAAATTTTCAAAAAACCCCGGGAAATCCAGAGTTTAAACCGGGTCCTTGCACGTGTGGAAAACAAAAGTTTCGTTAAGAGTCCTTCATAGTTTTTTTAATTACTCAATAGGTCCCTGGTCCATTATCGGTGAGAAGGGATTTTTGTAGTGTGAACCCTGGTTTATTCTAATTTTTAAAATAAAGTCCCTTGCTTCTTGGTACAGACACAGAACCATGGTTGTCTCGGTTTTGGCCTTACCACTAGCGAACGGCGTCCGGATGGTCATCACCCAAAAGAGGAGAATGCACCCCATGTCCTTGCAAACACCTAGTAGGTGGTGTGTGATCTGTGTAGGGCCTGTAGCTCGCTGGGACGAGCTTCATGGGGTCAAATCTGGCGCATGCATGTCGACCTATGGCTAAAAGGTTAGGGCCAGGACAGGCATGCAGGCTTCTTTGAGGTTGCAGTAAAAAAGCTCACCCATGCTTCGTGTTAGGTCTGGCGATGGTAACATCTTGGAAAATTTGAATCTAAAATCTAGAAACTAAAATTTGGAACCATCAAAAATCTTTTTCAAAATTGCATTCATGTTGGAGTTATGGTTGCCTAGCTCTTCTTTTATTTTCATTTTATATACCTATGCCAAAAACTTCAAGCAAATTTAACTCGAGCTCCAATGCAGATAAAGTCAAATCAAATCCTAATTTCCAATAAAAATGAGCTAAGAACCATAATTGTGAATTATATCCTCTAAGGAAATATTTTGCAAGTTTAAATTAAACCTATTTTCCAAAACCTAACCCTAGTGGGCCGGGTCAGCCCATCTAAATCTAACCCTAGTCGGCCTAAGCCCATCAGCATGGAGGAAGCTAGCCACCCCCTGGCCGACCCACCCGTACGCCTGGGCCAGCCAGGCCAAGTGGCCTGGCCGCCGCCCAGCCCGAGCTAAGCAAGCCAGCTTAACCAGGAATTTTTTTGATTTTTGTATTTATTTATTAAAAGATTTGCAAAAGTAGATTTTTGTTTGAAAAAATTGCAAAAATAGACTCCCACCGCTCTCTGGGAGGCGCGGGCGATTAATGACGTGCTGACGGCCGTCGCCCAAGCGAACCCACCGACAGTCGTCAGCCATTTTGTAGGCGGCCCCCGGCCTGCCAAAAACCGCCCTCTCAGAGGGCGGCAAGGGGGCCGCCTGCGAAATGCCCCTGGGGCCGGCCTCCCTCCCGCGCGCCCGCAGGTCGGTTCCACTCTCCCGCCCTCGCCCGCGTCTCGGCCCCGTGCCCGCTGCCCGGCGTCGCGCCCTCGGCCCCGCGCCAGCTCGCGCCCGCGCCCGCGCCCGTGTCCACGGCCCCGCGCCCGCTCGCGCCCGCGTCCGCGTCCCGCGCCCGCGCCCTCGGCCGCGCAATTTGCAGGCGACCCCCTTGCCGCCCTCTGAGAGGGTGTTTTTGGAGGCCGGGGCCGCCCGTAAAATAGACTGACGGCCGGTCGGGCCGGGAGCCCGATGGCCATTCAGCCACGTCATTAAATCGCCCTCCCAGATGAGACGGTGGAGTCTATTTTTGCCAATAACTTTTTCAAACAAAACTACTTTGTGCAAATCTTTTTTAATAAATAAATATAAAAATCAAAAAAATTGGCTTAACCAGTCGGCTCCCCAAGCCCAGCATCCTGGCCTGCCAGCCCAGCTAGACAAGCCGCACGCACCGCTGTTTGGTGCGCTGCACCGCGTCCACATCGCTGCTCCTGCCGTGTGCCGCGGTCGTGCGACACACAGCGCCCTGACCTGTGCCACACAAACGCTGAGCTGCTCTGCCTGGATGTCTGTGCTTCAATCGCAGACTGCACACGCGACATGCGCATATCCCGGGATTTGCGCAATATCACATCCTGAAAATCGGCTTAATAAAAAATTATATTGGATAAATGTAAATACAAGAAATCACTAGAATAATTTACTTGTGAAAGTGTTGAATAAAAATTCTAAATTCGTTCAATATTAAAAATTTTCAAGTTAAAACGTCTATTTAATGCTTGGATGCTTTGGTATTCTATAGGGTTAGTTGGAATATTTTAAGCACTTAAATATTTATAATAATGGACTTTCTTTTTGTTTCATAGTAGTTTTTGCTTCTGTTAAATTCCTCATGGTTTAATGAACTCTCTGAAATTTTCTCGGATTTTTCGGAGCATCAGAATTAATTTTAATATTATAAGTAATTAAATAAATAGAAAACAAATCCTTTTACTTTTCCCCTGTTCGAATCGTTCTTACGTTCTAATCCTGCATACCATCTGTTCAACTTGGAACTCTGTTCCCCTCTCTACTCTTATGTATTTTCATTGTTTCCCTTAAGACCCTTGATTCCGAAGAAGTCCGATTCCGAAAAATCTCCTGAAACTGCAGAATCGAATCCCTCGGAAAAGTATATTTTTTTCAAAATTCCCTTTACCTGACAATACCACATTTTCTTTTATTTACAAATCCCTTTGTTTCCACAAGAGTCCAACTAATCCCGATGAGAAAAAACTTGTAAATTCCCCAGACATATTCTTAATTTCCTAAATTCCAGCCCTTCCATAAAAAATATCCTCCGGTTTCTAAAATTCCATGAAATTCATCTGGTTCCCACCAAAATATTCTCCATTTTGCTGACCCTCAAAATATTCCAGATATTTGAGTGTTCCAAATTATTTCCTATATTCTCCAAAACCCCAAAAATAGTCCCAATTCCCCGAGCTTACACAAACTTCACCAAAAATATCCCAATATTATTCATAATATTCCAACAAATCGCAATACTATTCTTTAATTTCTATATCACCTATTATTCCGTGAAATTTCCTAAATTTCTGAATTTTGCAAATTGAAGTAAAATTTCAGAAACCCTTGCTTTCCCCCTTTTCTTTCCTAGCTTATTCCTTTTTTTTTCGTTATTTACTCATTCCCTTTCTTTTTCCCCTCTTCTTCCTCCTTCCTATCTTCATTCTTCTTCTCCGGTCCTCATTGCTCTCCTTCAGCTGGCACCAGCCCGAGCTCCCTCGGCCTAACTCTAGCCCGGCCTGCCACCATCGCCTCCCTCGGCCCGCTCCACTCGCCACCGCCCAGCCTGCCCCAGCCCCGGCCCATGTCACGTGTGTCACCGCCTAAAACTCCGGAAGCCGCCGCCAACAAAAATGCCACCGTGCCGCCACCCCGAACCACTGCGCCCTAGTGCCTCTGCCAGTCCCCACTATTAATATACACGCCGCCTTCTACTCATCTATCTCCCGCCCTAGCCCGCCGCCGCTCGGCATCCACCGCCCTCCGCCCTCCTCGCCAAGCACTGCCGTGTCAGCGCTGTCCCGCCGCCTCTCAAACGGCCGCCCTGAGCCGCCCCTCTACCTCGGCCGAGGCAAGCCGCCCACCAATATCATTGAACGCCGCTACTGGTGACCACCTCCCCCGACGCCCTTTTCTCCCCTTCTGCCGCGTCGTCGTCATCGTCTACTCCGACCCGGCACCCCGATACAGCTCATCCCACAATCACCCACCACCCTCTATTCGACCGCCGGTCATCGCACGTTCATCCGCCGCCATCCTCTCTGCTCCGAGGTTGCCCTCGCCGCGACGACCTCCCGTCGCCCTTCTCGCCCATGCCACGCCACGACGCACCGCGTAGCCCATAAGGATCGGAAGTGACGCGACGCTCGCCTCACCCTCTTTAACCTGTGGCTGTTACACAAGTGGGCATCAGCAAGCCTCCTCACAGGACTGCCGGTTGACCCGCTCGAACATACCCAAGAGCTCCCCATCAACCGTAGGATCTACAACCGAAAAAACCTAATCTACAAGACCGTGTCCAATCAACTTCCATTAAAACACCTAACAGGGACATATCTTGCCAGTCCGATCCTCGGCCACGCCCAAACAATATGGATCTCCATAACAATCGGAGACCAGGCTACATCAGCCCTCTAAATGCACACCTCACCACCACATTAGCGCCAACTTGGCTAGGTGCCACTGGGCACCCACTAGGTTACACCAGTGTCACAAAACTACTCCATTTCTATCCATCCTCGGTCTATATAAACCATAGTCCGACCAGGACCACACTCAACTGTCAGTGAGAAGCCTACTCCTTTATCCATTTTCAAAAAAAGATCTTCTTGACTAATTAAAATTCGAGACTGGGAATATTTCAAAAAAAATTCCTTTTCTATTTCTTTTCGAGAAATTTTCTCATGAATTCGAACTTGTCGGAGCCAACTCTTCGCAGTGGGCGAGAACTCCGATTCGACCCGTTCTCTTCCAAATTGACATCATCTTTTTCC
>RYFJ01004210.1:0-144997 GCA_003991445.1 Oryza meyeriana var. granulata
TGAAGTTTTACTAATGACTTTCCATGTTTGCCTGTACCAGCTTTCTGCGTGGGAACATTTTTATTAAGTTTCCTAAGATTAACTCGGTGTCGGCTAGTAACGGTTCGGAGTAAAGCTTGATGGACAACTGAGTATAGTCTAAAGCTTGCGGCATTTGTACATATATTACAACATGGTCTTTACAAAACTTATATACACACCGACTCATGATATACTATTTTACCGATACCCAGTCCTGGTGATAATCTCTAAGTCGGCCTTGCCTTGGCTATCAGCTCCATTCGCCTCCTTGAGTCGTTCTCTTTGGCAAACCCCTTCCCGATGGCTTCAACATTTTGCCCTTGGGGTAGCTGGACTTGGGTCATTCTTAGGGTCTAGGCCACGCCGGCAAAAACATGCTCATCCGAGTACCTCTTCAGGGGCACTCAGTGCATCTTTAAGGGCTCCTCCAGTTGGAAGATTGTGCTGGAGCTGGTTTCCCACAGGACGAGGATCTATTAGGTCCAAGGAGCCCCTTTCACGACTCGCCAAGGTTTCCCGGACTCCTTGACTACCCTTAATCTTCCTCTGTGAAGGCCTGAAATTGAATCTGGGAACTGGCTCTCGCAGCTTACCCGGTTCACCGACAGTTAAACTTGTTAAGCAAAGCCGCAGATGGGGGTAATTAAATGGATTGGCTAAGGTATTGTCAAAGCGGAGACTTACTTTGTAGTCGGCCTCCACTTGCTATTGGGCCTTCTCCAGTTGCAACCTTTTTCTTCCAAGCCTTGATATTGGCCTTTCTCAACTTGGGCCTTCTCTTGCTCAAAGCTCGGTTTTGCGGCGGGCCTTTGTCAGGTCGGCCTTGTCTTTTCAAGTTTGGCCCTGGCTCTCTCGGCCTCCTTCAGCTATTCTTCTCCCACTCCGTTTGGGTCTTTAGCTTGGCTTCGAGGGGCTCCATGAAGATTAGTCAAGACTCAATTGCCAGTCAAGACACCAACTTGGCGTCAGGAGCAACACAGTGGGAGAAATATACTAAGGATTTGGTAGGGAAGAAGTATTCTGAGGCTCACCTCTTATCCTCTTGGCTTGGTCCCAATTTTCTCACTCCTGAGCTGGGGTGACAGCCTCCCTCATTCCAAGATTCCCTTCTCTTGGTTGCCCCCTGTTCCAACTTTGGCTTTCAAGGCCCAGGTTACTCAATTCTTGGAAGCTGTGGGCCAACTCGTGGTCAGCACCTCGTGCATCTTCTCCGAGGTGATCGACAGCATTTCTGCTTGCGGAGTAACAAGTCAAAGCAGAATCATAGCGTCAAGAATATTACCAAGATTCCAATACAACAGAAATCATACTTGATTCCCTGGGACCGGCCGATTGTCGTACCGGAAGCAAGGCTCGCTCCTTCTCGACTGCAGCTTCGCATGTAACATATTCTTTCACTACCGACATCGGGAGCTAACCCAGCGGAAGGTTCTCGAGCAGCTTGCCAGGGAGGCTGCAAGCCTGGGGAGGTCCAGTCCTTCTGAAAGACGAGACGACGATGATGACGATGACGCTGACCAGGAAGGCAACGGGGTCCTGGCCCCGACTCGGCGGCCTCCGGGGCTTCGGGGCTGGCTCAGAGCTATAGTGACAGCCTTGACAACGGGCGCCGGCTCAGGGGCTGCAACAGCAGCTTCAGCAACCGCCCTTTTGGTCGGCCGGTGGTCAGGCGGCCCTGCCAGTCAGGGGTGCGCCTCAGTCTCTGCACTGGCCGCTGCCGGCTTTAGCAGGTGTGCTCGTTTAGGCACATGATCGGCTAGGCAGGCTCGACAGTAGGGGTTAGTCAGGCTGCGTCTCCTTAAATCAATGTCGGCCCGTTCCTAATGAACGCAGTCAAACATCCAAGACGCCCACAATGCAACATGATTTTTCAGGTAAGACCCAAAAACGACCTAACGTCTTGCGAGAACTTGATCTTTTTGTCCAGGAGATCCCAGAGGGCGGCACTGAGGGCTAGCTGCTGTCGAGCCGAAAGGCGCAGCAGGTCAGCCGGTGGCATTCTTGTCCTAGTTGGCCCTATTCACGGTGTGGCCAGCTAGGGCGCTCGGGTACTTCGTGGCATTGGGGTTGGCCTCGTACTCGGCAGCACTTGTGTTGGGCTGATAATTTGGGCTCGACCACGCGATCCCGGTCTGGGACTCGATTGGCCTGGGTGCAGTACTGGCGGGTCTTTTATTTCAGACTCCCGGCTTGCGGGCACTCGGCCTCATGACCTCTCCTCTTCTGCCCCTCGTCCACGAAACAGGCTTCTTTTCCCGCTCTCTTGGAGTCGGGTGGGCGGCGGAAGGGACCTTCTTGGCCTCTTCTTCGATTTCGTGGCCGAACAGCGGACGGGAGTCATCATCAAACTCCTTGCCACACTACAAAACGGATTCAACAATATGCATCACGTTGATGCTGAGCAACTACGAGATACATGTCTACAGGTGTGTTCATCATAGAAGAGACAGCATGGATTACTCAGGACGAGCCGGTTTCAGTTATAAGCCACGATGGAGTTGCTCTGCGTCCTCAGGTTTCGACTACCCCATGGAGAAAAATGAAACAATATTTAGGTCACTTTTTGCTGGTCAGCCACCTCTCAGCTTTCTTGGTTGGGGTCATTTTTCCCCTGGTAATCCCAGCAGAATTCACTCCTCATCTTCAATGGCTGGATGCACCAGGTCAGGAAACGCTTGGCCACCCAGGGGCTGGTCAGGCCGGCTCCTCTTAAATTTCGTCCAATTCTTGCCAGCAACATGATGCACTTGGCCCATTCTTCGAAAGTTGGCATCCTGATGACCAATTGGGCGAGACTGTCTGAGTCGAGCCGGTGAATGGAGGCAAGGGAGGTTCCAGATCCAAAACAGCTAGAACCACTCCTTTTATGCTAAACCTTTCAAGAGGATTTCAAAGGAAGATTGATATATATTTTCTTCATTTCACTCCTCAACTGAAGGGCCAGCCCCCCAGATCACCTGGACCCTATTCTTGGAGGCTAGGCGCTTGATGTGGAAATAAGTGGCCTTGAAGAAATTGAAGTGGGGTTTCTACACCAGGAAGCACTTCACAAAGAGGTCACGAATATAGGATTTTGCAGGATCAAGTTGGGATTTCAGATTTCACCAACTCTAATCCGTACAAAGTTAAGACGGCGGAGGGAACTCGGAAGAGGGAAGAAATAAACCCCGGTCAAAGAAGAGGCAAAAACAACAGGTTCTCGCCGGCTTGGGGATTTGGAACCGACTCAACCCAGCCAGGCGCCAGCGATAATGTACGGCTTTGCACCCACAACGACTTCTCCAACTTCCTCCAAACCTCGACCAGCTATAAGTCTGAGGTCGGCCACGCCTTGTCGACCCCAACGAAAATCTGGAACCCTCAGCATGGTTGGGGGGACAAGAAATTTGGGGGAAATGTGGTCAGGGGCTTGGAATGGACAAAGGAAAGTGGAATCGCTCGAGCTTCAATGGGGAGGAGCAAGCAATGGCGAACCCTAGCGGAGCGGGAGGCAAAATTTTGGCGCGGAGCTAGGAAGATGAAACAGATTGGTCGTTGGGGAAAGAGGAATCTTTTCTCTCTCCCCCAGCTTATAGAGCCTGTGCCAACTCATGGGCTTGGGCTTACATAGTCGGTACTGGGCCACCAAGATATGAGTTTCTACAGTAGCACTCTCAATATGGGCCGTTCGCTGGCTACGTTAAAATCACAGTATAGGTGCAACCAACAGAAACCGATGAGGTAAATAGATATGCTTCATGAAGGCCTAATTGCTAAACATATATGTTTGGGTATCTGTCTTATCCACCAAGTATTGAGGATATATCCTTACAAGGATCACAAGCTGGTCTTCATCAATATTGGGGATGTAGGTATCTCCCAAGTACACCTGACCACGAAATGGATCTATGTGGAGGCCATGGGCCCTGGGTATCTCATCACCAGCATATGGGCCACTCGGATAGAGGATGGGCCGCATCATGTAATTAGAGATAAGATAGCACCCGGTAGGCCTTACCTTGTACGATAAGGAATAGCAGTCTTAGTCGGATAAGTTTCTATCTCTAAGAAGGAAATCCCTTGGCCGTATCTGGCTGGAATCCTTGTCGAGCAACTAATGGAGCCATCAGTCAAGAAGAAACCGGCGCCGGAGCAGTCGGGAGGCGAACCCACCTTGGCTACAGATGAGGCGCTGCACATATGTCAAGACTGGCAGACTCCTGTTGTCAAATTTCTCCTGGACGACGAACTCCCAGAAGATCGCAGTCAAGCCGAATAGATCAAGCGTCGAAGCAAAAGCTTCCTACTAGTCAGAGAAGACCTATACCGAAGGAGCGCATCCGGTGTCCTCATGCGTTGTGTCACCACCGAGGAGGGCAAGCAGATCCTACAGTCGATCCACTCGGGCATATGTGGCAACCATGCCGCATCCAGGACGTTAGTCGGAAAGGCTTATCGGCAGGGATTTTTCTGGCCCACAACATTAACAGACGCCAAGGATATTGTTCGCAAGTGCGAGGGTTGCCAGTTCTACGCAAGACAAACAAACGTCCTAGCCCAGGAACTCCAAACTATCCCTATTTCTTGGTCATTCGCCGTGTGGGGGCTCGACATGGTCGGGCCTTTCAAGAAAGCGCCAAGAGGGTTTACACATTTATTCGTCGCAGTAGACAAGTTCACCAAGTGGATTGAGGCCAAACCCATTGCAACTATAACAGCGGTGCGAGCAAAGGACTTCATCTTGAATATACTATACAGATTCGGGGTTCCTAACTGCATCATCACCGACAACGGTACTTAATTCACAGGCGGCGTATTTCAAGACTTCTGCGAAGATTTCGGCATTAAGATCTGCTATGCATCTGTGGCACACCCACAGAGCAACGGCCAGGTCGAACGAGCCAATGGTATGGTCTTACAAGGCATCAAGGCCAGGATATTCGACCGACTACAACCATACGCGGGCCGGTGGGTACAAGAACTCCCATCCGTTCTCTGGTCTCTCAGAACCACGGTTAGTCGGGCAACGGGGTTCCCAATCTTCTGTCAGATAGATAGCTTTCGTTTTTGGTGGAACGCGACACACCGATCCGGCTTCAGATCAGAAGATCCGATTCCTGCAACCTTAGCACCACGATTCCTCTGGTTGTCAACCGTGTCACAAATCCGGTTGACCTCGCCAAGAAGGCTAATCCCTGCCTGCGAAATGAAGAACACAAGCAAGAACCCGAAAGTACGCAACTCAATTAAAGTGACAATTGCAGATGAATGATTAAGCACTCGAAGTTGGGGTTTCACAACCGATGACGGCGACTGTTCTAATACAGATTGATCTAAAGCAAAACCCAAAACCTAACGTGGGCGGTGGCTACTGAATATATAGTTGAAGGGTCGTCACACCCCCTAGACGCGCCCTCTAACAGGCTCTAAGACAATACACGGCCCAACGGGCCAAAAGATGGTACCCTGGCAGATTCTAGATGCTGACTTGTTTCGACGATTCCCGTTGACTCCGGTGGAATTTGGATGTCAAACCAAAGCCATTGGTTAGCTTATAAAATTATCTTTCCATGCATATGTGGCTCGTCAAAAACGGAGTCCGTATGCATCCTGGGCGTCCGTTTTACTGCAGGCTGTTCCTGAAGTCCGAGGCAGACTCGAACTCGAGTTGGACTGGGCCTCCGGCTTGTCTTGGGTGTCCTTGCTGGTCTTCTCCGCCTCCACACCTCTCTCCAAGTGCTTCATGATCCTCTCCAATGTTTCTAAGCAAGATAATATCATTAGGTAGCAATCTATTCTCAAAACTATGAAAAGGATCGCTTAAGAACGAGCTCACCTCTAGATTTAATTGTTGCATTCGAGCTCGGGTCATTGGACCTTGCATGACGGTTGGAGGATCAGCGGGTGCATCCGAAGGAGTGATGTCCTCATCATCCTCCCCCTCTTGAAGTGGAGTCGTCCTCGACTCAAGCTCATCCTCTTCTCCCAAGTATGGCTTCAAATCTGCAATGTTAAATGTAGGACTAACCCCGAACTCGGGTGGCAACTCAAGTTTATATGCATTGTCATTTATTTTCTCAATTATCTTAAAAGGACCAGCAGCTCTTGGCATTAATTTAGATTTACGCAACTCTGGAAATCTATCTTTTCTCAAGTGCAACCAAACCAAATCACCCAGTTCAAGTTTAACTTCCTTTCTACCTTCACTACCAGCAATTCTATACTTTTCATTCATCTTTTCAATATTTGCCTTAGTGGTTTCATGCAATTTAAGAATAAACTCAGCGCACTCTTTAGCATCATTATGTGTTCTCTCAGTGGTAGGTAAAGGCAAAAGATCAATAGGAGCATGGGGTTTAAATCCATACACTACCTGGAATGGACTCACCTTGGTGGTGGAGTGTTCCGCCCTATTATATGCAAACTCCACATGCGGCAAACACTCTTCCCACACCTTCAAATTGCGCTTCAAGATTGCTCTCAACATGGTGGACAAGGTGCGATTCACTACCTCAGTTTGTCCATCGGTTTGGGGATGACAAGTTGTAGAAAACAACAACTTTGTCCCCAATTTATTCCACAAAGTGCGCCAAAAATGACTCAAGAATTTGGCATCCCGATCTGAAACAATAGTAGACGGCATACCATGCAAACGAACGATTTCTTGAAAGAATAGGTCAGCAACATGAACAGCATCATCGCTTTTATGACAAGGAATAAAATGTGCCATCTTAGAGAAACGATCAACCACCACAAAAATACTATCCCTCCCCCTCTTAGTCCTTGGCAATCCCAAAACAAAGTCCATAGATATATCAGTCCAAGGAGTAGAAGGAACAGGAAGAGGCATGTACAAACCATGTGGGTTCAACCGCGACTTAGCCTTTTGACACGTGGCGCACCGAGCCACGAACCGTTCTACATCTCGTCGCATCCTTGGCCAAAAGAAGTGGGTGGTCAACACCTCCTCCGTCTTCTTGGCACCAAAATGGCCCATCAATCCCCCTCCATGTGCCTCCTGCAACAACAAAAGACGAACGGAACCAACTGGAATGCACAGGCGGTTAGCGCGAAACAAAAATCCATCATGTATCACATATTTATTCCATGTACGTCCCTCTTTACAATTCTCCATCACATCTTTAAATGCATCATCATTAGCATACTGTTCTTTAATTGTTTCAAGCCCAAAAATACGACAATCAAGTTGGGACAGCATAGCATATCGTCTAGACAAAGCATCAGCAATAATGTTATCCTTCCCTTTCTTGTGTTTGATAACATAAGGAAAAGATTCAATAAATTCAACCCACTTAGCATGTCTACGATGCAGTTTGTTTTGACTTCTAATATGTTTTAAGGATTCATGATCAGAGTGAATAACAAATTCCTTAGGCCATAAATAATGTTGCCATGTTTCTAATGAACGAACAAGAGCATACAATTCTTTATCGTACGTGGAATAATTGAGAATATGCCCATTTAATTTCTCACTAAAGTAAGCAACGGGTTTACCTTCTTGCATCAAGACGCCACCAATGCCAATCCCACTAGCATCACATTCAAGCTCAAAAGTCTTACCAAAATCAGGAAGTTGTAGCAATGGCGCGTGAGTAAGCTTGTCCTTCAAGAGAGCAAAAGACGCCTCTTGTTCTTCTCCCAATGAAACGCAACGCCCTTCTTTGTCAACTCGTTCAATGGGGCTGCAATGGTGCCGAAATCCTTCACAAAGCGGCGGTAAAATCCTGCAAGTCCATGAAAGCTACGCACTTGTGTCACGGTGGTGGGCGTTGGCCAGCTCTGTATAGCGTGCACCTTGGCTTCATCTACCTCAATTCCCTGCGAGGTCACAACATAGCCAAGAAACGATACTCGTTCGGTGCAAAAAGTGCACTTCTCGAGGTTACCAAATAAACGTGCAGCGCGCAAAGCATCAAAAACAGCACGTAGATGATTAAGATGTTCAATTAAAGACTTGCTGTATATCAAGATATCATCAAAATAAACCACCACAAATTTTCCAATGAAAGGGTGTAAGACCTCGTTCATTAAACGCATGAAAGTGCTAGGTGCATTAGTTAAACCAAAAGGCATTACTAACCACTCATATAAACCGAACTTGGTTTTAAAAGTAGTTTTCCATTCATCTCCTAATTTCATTCTTATCTGGTGGTATCCACTCCTCAAGTCCACTTTAGAGAAAATTATAGAACCACTTAACTCATCAAGCATGTCGTCTAGCCTAGGGATAGGATGGCGGTACCTTATTGTGATATTGTTAATGGCTCTACAATCTACACACATGCACCAACTACCATCTTTTTTTTGGAAACCAAAATAACTGGAACAGCACAAGGGCTAAGGCTCTCACGTACATACCCGCGGTCCAATAGGTCTTGGACTTGACGCTGAATCTCCTTAGTCTCCTCGGGGTTGGCTCTGTAGGCAGCTCGATTTGGCAGACTCGCTCCAGGAATCAAGTCAATCTGGTGCTCAATCCCTCGAATAGGTGGAAGCCCTGGAGGTAACTCAGTGGAAACACGTCACTATATTCCTGCAAAAGGTTAGTGACAGAAGCGGCGGCAAAGTGCTAGCTATAGCATCAGTGGAAAATAAGGCATCTTTGCATATCAACGCATAGCACACATCATTAATCTCTGCAAGATCAGTTTTTAGTGGCAAGCATAACAGGACTTTTTAATTTAATTGCTTGCTGTTTTTTCAGGTTTAGCATCAACTTGTTTAGCTTCACTAGCAACTCTCTCTCTATCAGCTTGTACAATTTGTGCAGGGGTCATAGGTAGCAAAGTAATTTTTTGTCCCTTATGCATAAGTGTATATTTATTACTTCTACCATGGTGTGTAGCATCATTATCAAATTCCCATGGATGACCCAACAAGAGAGAACAAGCTTGCATCGGTACCACATCACAATCTACAAAATCAGCGTATGTACCAAGGGAAAAATGCACCCGGGCTGTTTGTGTTACCTTTGCCTTACCCGAGTCGTTGAGCCACTGAATATGGTACGGATGTGGATGTGGTCGCGTGGTCAATCCAAGCTTCTTGACCAAATCAGAACTCACCAAGTTGTTGCAGCTTCCTCCGTCAATGATGACTCGTGCACGCCGATTTTTAATGATGAATACAATCTGAAACAAGTTGTGGCGTTGCAGCTTTTCTGCTTCCTCCATCTGTGTACTGAGAACTCTCTGTACAATGATGGCTCGATGGTTTCCTGCGTCGTCTATGCTCAAAGAAAGGCCATCTCCACCATGATCATCGTCCGAGGTAGCTTCATCAACAATATCTTCCTCTACATCAGAAGTGCTAATGTAGCCTCCATCTTCTGTAGCAATGTATGCCCGTTTGCTAGGACAATCTTTCTGCACGTGACCAAGTCCATGGCAGCGGTGGCACTGAATGGAAGAAGAGCGCCCGGTGGAAGCCACAGATGATGCACTCTTGGCCGGCTCCTGCAAACGAGCCTTACCAGATTTCGTGGTACGGGTGGCCGAAGGTGAAGGAGCTAAAGGACGTGTGCTCGCTGGTGGTGGAGGACGAGCACTCGACGAAGGGAGCGGTTTCATTGGCGGCGCCATCGTCATCGTCGTCGTCTTGGGCGTGAAGGAGCTGCTGAAGTTGCTGCTCCGGCTCCGTTGCTGTTGTCGGCCCTGCAATTCCTTTTCTGCAAGCATAGCAAGCTGGAACAAACGGTTGGTAGTAGTAAATTCTTTATAATCAACAATATCCTGAATTTCATGCCTCAATCCACCATAAAAGTGACACACTTTATCCTCCGGATCCTCTACTACCCCACAACGTATCATGCCCTTTTGCAGCTTTGCATAATATTCCTGGACAGACATATTTCCCTGATCTAATCGCTGCAATTTCTTACGCAAGTCACGTTTATAAGAAGGAGGAATAAAGCGATCACACATTGCCTCTTTTAGCCTATCCCACGACTCAGGTTGTAGGTGCAAAGTAGCTAGTTCTTGCCACCAGATTATAGCAAAATCTTTAAATTCACTAGTAGCTTGTCTAACCTTATGTTGATCAGGTACAAGGTGGGAAGCAAATTTTTGTTCTACTGTCATCTCCCAATCAAGATATTCCTCAGCATCATACTTTCCATAAAAAGATGGTATGGTAAATTTTATTTTAGCATAAGGATCATCATTATTAACATTACCATGATTACGTGATTACCTCCCATACCTGTGGCGATTGCGGTGAAGTCTTTGACGTAGAGTGTTCTCGCGTGTCGCCCTCGCATCAACTAGACCATCGGCACCGTACACAACATCCTCGTTGAGGATCACATCGTCGTTCTTGTCTTTGTTGTCATCGTTGGTAGCTGGATGGTTGGCCTCAAGCTGTTGAACCTTCCGGCCATTGTGGACACTCGCCTGTCCACGCTCTCAAGCGAATGGCCGACGTCCTTCATGGCCGTTCTGACTACATCTGTTAGCTTGGCCACCTCTGCTAGCATCTGCTCCTTCAGGTCCTGCAAGTCACTTTTCAAAGCAGGCTCGTCGTTTGGCATGATTAGTTTATCAAATAAAATCCCTATCAACTATTTATGGGTCGGTGGATCACACCCTCACTCACGTCTTACCGAGTCTTACCAAGTTCTTACCAACGCAAGCAGTGGATGTACAACCGGCGGCTGGTTCGTGATACCTGTGAGGAAGTGGCACCGAGGTTGCAAGGATCCTTTTCTGTACTGATCTGAAGAATATGTGGAGCTTGGAAGGCACACAAAGAGAAAAATATGTATTTGTGGCACACAAGTCAGTAACAGATAGCAATGCTGAATTGTAGTCCCAAGTACCTGTTCTCGTTGCTGGCCTAAAGTTGTTCAAGTACAGGTGTGTGACAAACAAGGTGGTGGAAACAAGGATGATGAGCAGCAAAAGTGTCAGAAACAAGGCACAAGACAGCACACGCTAACACAGCTCAACTTGGTGTTCTCTATGTGCTCCTCTAAATATTGTTCCTCTTTTGCCCCTCTCTTTTTTTCTCTTTTTTGGGCTGTCTTTGTTTTTTTGGGAAAATTTGACTTTTTATTTTTATTTTTTTGATCTTTCTTTTAGCTTTAGGAGCACACAGGAAGTAACCACAGAAAATTTGAGCTCAAACAAGTGAAAGGCGTGGCCTGTGGAATTTTCAGAAGATGCGCCCAAAATTCGAGAAAGGCTTGCTGGCTCGGAAAGACGATCTTCCGGGCTGTTTTACGGCAAAATAAAATCGCCGAACCCACCAAAGGGGGGAGAGACGGATGCGAAATGTTTTTCTAATTCCGAAACATATATGGTTTGCTGAAAACGGAGTTTGTATGCGAAAGTTATGCCTGTTTTACGGACGGACTCCGAATTAGAGGACAAAACGGACAGAAAGTGCGGAAAGTTGGCGATTGTGGCTAGGGTTTGATAGAACGGTGGGGGAAAACACACGAACTGGACTCAAACACAATCTAACCAGCAACAAGACCTCGACCTAGGATACAAACTCAATACGACGGACTCTGAGACTGAAAAATGCAAAGGCTATGGCGCGGATGGTTGTAGGACCGGAAATACAAGTATGGCAGTGGACTATGGGACGAAGGCGAAACACTCAACTATGGGTAAGATGCAAACCTGACGGTATACCTGAAGCTCTGATACCACTTTATGAGGAACGGGGTTCCCAATCTTCCGTCAGATAGATAGCTTTCGTTTTTGGTGGAACGCGACACACCGATCCGACTTCAGATCAGAAGATCCGATTCCTGCAACCTTAGCACCACGATTCCTCTGGTTATCAACCGTGTCACAAATCCGGTTGACCTCGCCAAGAAGGCTAATCCCTGCCTGCGAAATGAAGAACACAAGCAAGAACCCGAAAGTACGCAACTCAATTAAAGTGACAATTGCAGATGAATGATTAAGCACTCGAAGTTGGGGTTTCACAACCGATGACGGCGACTGTTCTAATACAGATTGATCTAAAGCAAAACCCAAAACCTAACGTGGGTGGCGGCTACTGAATATATAGTT
This sequence comes from Oryza meyeriana var. granulata, assembly GCA_003991445.1. NCBI lineage: Eukaryota > Viridiplantae > Streptophyta > Magnoliopsida > Poales > Poaceae > Oryza > Oryza meyeriana. Next base: position 12,045 of record RYFJ01004210.1, read on the forward strand.
GAAGGGTCGTCACACCCCCTAGACGCGCCCTCTAACAGGCTCTAAGACGATACACGGCCCAACGGGCCAAAAGATGGTACCCTGGCAGATTCTGGATGCTGACTTGTTTCGATGATTCCCGTTGACTCCGGTAGAATTAGGACGTCAAACCAAAGCCATTGGTTAGCTTATAAAATTATCTTTCCATGCATATGTGGCTCGTTGAAAACGGAGTCCGTATGCATCCTGGGCGTCCGTTTTACTGCAGGCTGTTCCTGAAGTCCGAGGCAGACTCGAACTCGAGTTGGACTGGGCCTCCAGCTTGTCTTGGGTGTCCTTGCTGGTCTTCTCCGCCTCCACACCTCTCTCCAAGTGCTTCATGATCGTCTCCAATGTTTCTAGGCAAGATAATATCATTAGGTAGCAATCTATTCTCAAAACTATGAAAAGGATCGCTTAAGAACGAGCTCACCTCTAGATTTAATTGTTGCATTCGAGCTCAGGTCATTGGACCTTGCATGACGGTTGGAGGATCAGCGGGTGCATCCGAAGGAGTGATGTCCTCATCACACGGTTAGTCAGGCAATAGGGCAATCCCCTTTCTTCCTGGTCTACGGTGCCGAGGCTATGCTACCGATAGAGTTACAGTTCGGCTCTCCACGAGTCCGGGCTTACTCGGAAGACGTCTCAAATAATACCTGACTGGCCGAGCTAGATCAGTTGGAAGAAGCAAGGGACACCACGACAATCCAGTCGGCAAGGTATCTCCAAGGCTTGCGTCGCTACCACAACCGCAATGTCCGTGGCCACGCCTTTTTGGTCGGGGATCTCATCTTGAGGAAAATACAAACCACCAAAGACAGGCACAAATTATCCCCAATCTGGGAAGGGCCGTTCATTATAGCTGAGGTCACACGACCAGGTGCCTACCGACTGAAGACCGAAGACGGTGTTCTCATCAGCAGCTCATGGGCCCCGGGTACCTCATGACAAGCATATGGGCCACTCGGATAGAGGATGGGCCTGGCCTTGTAATTAGAGATATAGTAATCCCTAGCAGACTTTGCCTTGTACGATAAGGAAAACACAGTCCTAGTTGGGTGCGTTATATCTCTAAGAGGAGATCCCTTGGCCGTAATCCGGTTTGGGACTCCACTTGTAACCCTGTCCCCAGTAATAAGGGAAGGCAGGCGCCCCCTGAGGGCAGGTTGAGTTGTTCACCAGAATCACCACCACAAATCCTCAAAGGCAATAACACCACAACTGGACGTAGGGTATTACCTTACATCGAGGGCCTAAACCAGTATAAAATCTCTCTATGTTCCTTTGCAATCCATCGAGTAGCCCCATATTCATATTGCCGGTGTAAAACATCGACAGTCGATGGAGACGCGGCAACTGGAGGCGGCCCTGTTGGGGGCGTAGCCAACTCGGGCACCCGCGTGCTTGGCGATCCTGCTCGGATCGTGGCCACTCGCGGTGCTTTTGCCGGGCTGGCAATGTCGAGCTCGGTCGTACAAGTCCAACTGGGACTTGATCGCCTGGGGCGCCGCGGCGACGGTGTCCTTTATCTTCAAGAGCTCCTGCCACGGGCGTGCGGCGTCATGCCCCTCGCCAATACAGAATAGGCTTCTTCCCCACTCTCTTGGAGTCGGGTTGGGCAGCAGAGGGCTCCTCGCTCTTCTTTGATTTGATGGCTGACAACGGGCGCGAGTCTCATCAACTCCTTGCACCACTATAGAGAGAATCCACAAAATACATCAGACAACGCGGCAATCATACATACAAGCCATAGCGTCGTCACGGAGAAGGTTAAAGATTACTTGGTACGGGGTCGATGAAGCTATAGGCCACGACCAGCGATTATCGTCTTTGGTCGTGATCACCCCTTCAGAGTAATAACCGAACAGGGTCTCGGTCACTATGCGCTTGTTAGCCGACTCGTTGCTCACTCGGTCAGGATCATTTTTGCCCTTAAAAGCCCAGCCAAATGTGCTCCTCAGCTTCAGTGGCTGGATGCGCCGAGTCAGGAAGCGACGAGCACCAAGGTCAGTCAGGCAGCTTTCTTGAGGTCGTCTAACTTCCCCAACATTGGTGCACTTGCCCCAATCTCCCTCATAGGTTGGTTCTGTAATAGCCCACTTTTGTTCATTGGTGCATAAAACCGTTTTTCATCTGCATGCACTGCATGTCATCTTTCGTGCATGAAAAATTCCAGCCAACGGGTTAAAGATCGTGCGATCTATATAAACTTTTCCCACCGCCCTCTCTGACCCTTAATTTTTAATCTTCACCAAAAATTCTGGAAAAATTCCTAAAAATTCCATACGTTACTACCAGCCTTGCCTCCAAGTTTCATTCAGTTTGAAGCAAGTTGGCCCGTCGAACCATCTTCACCAAAAATCTGGTACTGTTCACCCGAGAAGAGTTCTTTCCCTCTTCCACTCGGTTTCTCCTGTTTTTCTCGACCTGTTGACCCAATGTGTCCACTTGGCAAGGTAGGTAACCCCTTTGGACACACTTTTTATGTTGGGCCCCACCTCTATTTCGGCTTCCAGCCCAGCCCAACGGAGGCAACCGCGCCCTCTCCCGCGCCCACGCCCGCGCCCGCGCCCGCGCCCGCGCTTGCGCCCTTGCCCGTGCCTGCGCCCGCGCTCGTGCCCACGCCCTCTCCCGCACCCACGCCCTCGCCCGCGCATTCATCCAATGGGTCTCGTGTTTGGATCGTATTGTTGTTGGAGATAGTCCTCAAGTGTGAATCTTTGATACGTGGTACTATTATTTGTGCCCCTGTCCTCCATCGTCCAGACGAGATCACGCGAAGATCTCTCTCCGCCCATGCGGCTCGACCAGGTGGCTTCCCCTGCACACCCCAGACCACGTGAGAGGGAGAGGCAGAGCCGCCTTGGGACCTCGCGAGATGCCCCCGACAGCCTCAGCAGCGCCCTGCCCTGTCCCATCTGTCTGCTGCACGCTTGCCCCCGCACACACCATCGCGAGACCGTGGAGCAGAGCAGCGCCCCTCCCCTCTCCTCTCCCTTCCCTGCCTTCCTTTTTAACCAAGTCCATGTCCTCCTGCCTCCCCAGCTCGCCTTCTTTCTCACGCACCCAAGGACCTAGGGGATTGCCCCTTGGTTCACCGGGAACGTGAGGTGCCACCCACGGCGCCGGCGAGCACACGCCTTCCGTCTGGGAGCTCCGGTGAGTTTCACCTTGTCTCAGCTGTGTCACCATGTGTTCCTGCCCGACCTAACTCCGTTTTTGCCCTCGGCAAGCAGCAGGCACCACCGCAGCCCCATCATGTTTTGCGACGCCGACCGGGTGCCGCCGTGACCTTGAAGCCGCTAAACTGCGCCCTGGTGAGTTAGCACTATCCTGGCTGTATCACCATCTACCCTTCACTCATTGAACTCATCACAGTGCTTGTCTGCAGCCTCCATCACGAGCAACCCTGCCGCCGAGCCGACCATCGCCTCAACGTTGCACCTCACCGCCCGTACTCTTCGGTGAGCTCCTGTTTCTGCATGTGCTTTCTTTTTATTCCTGGGAGGCCACTAGTTCTCCCCACGTCCTTGGCTTGGCCTGTCATGCCATTGTGTGGATGAGGCTCAATCGGAGCATGGCCGCATGTATTAGAGCCCTACGACCTTGCATGCAGGACCCCTAGAGCTTCCACGTGCCCTGCATATGCTAGCCATGCACTAGAGCATGAGAGGACAGAGGTAGACAAGCCGTGCATTAGCTTGGCTTTTCACCAAACACCTTAGGTGCGCTTGTGTTTGAGTGAGTGGCAGCCACCCCATCAGCCCCATGCAAGCCAGGTTGGCCCCACTAGCATTAGAACGGGATAAAACCACGAGTAGAGCAGCTGCTGTTGGATTCCTGATTTTGCCGGTTGTCGTTAACATGCGAAGACGTGTAGTTTGCGCGTGCGAAGACATCGTTTTTGGACCGAGGCGTTCGCCACTACCGAAGCCTTCCCATAGGTTCCACTTGTACATCCAGTGACCCCTAGGCCCTAGAAACCCTCCACGCCTCCAAATGCCTTAGATTAATACTTCACGCCTGGTGGATTTCACGTGTTAGGCCGTTTTAGCGACGTGGGAGCGTGTGCGATTAACACCCTAGCGAGTTGGAGTATATCCACTTCCGGGAGCTATCCTTAGGTTCACAGTAGCACATATGTAGGTTTCATACCATAAAAATGCCCCTAGAACCAAAAACGTCCCAAATAGACCACCCGTTAAGTCGGTAGACTGTTTTCAGCCGTTTCAGCAGTTCGGTTGAGCGAAAACGCTGTTTCTCAATTATTTTCGATTTTAGGACAGAGCAGACTTCGTTTAGCCATATCTCCCTCATATGAACTCGGATTCAACCTAAATTCATCTAAAATCATGCACTTACATATTCTGCAAAAATATTTGTACTTCCTGTACTATTAAATTTTGCTGTTGTTTTCATTGCATTTGTTTGGTATTCTCGTAGAACACGACATTGCTGACCCAGTTGAGGAGGAATCAGAGGAGTACCAGGAAGTCCAGAAGAAAGGCAAGCACCCTCTTGATCAATTGCTCCTATATTTCAAACTTACAAACTATATTGATTGCAAACTATTATGCATGTGATGTTTTACTTAGAAATGTGTGGGATTCTTGGGTAGTTAACCTCTTGTTGCATATGCCTTGTCCTTGTTACTTGAGTATCATGAATTCCTTGTTGCTTATGTTGCCACTGAAAATTTGGGTTCATGTGATTGGGAGGATGTCAATAGGTATGCTTAGTTTGCTAATTAATCCATGCGGCTTGTTACTTGATTTTGGGATGTTGGGAAAATGAAGCGTTTGCGAAATTATGGAAATGAACAGTGGGTAATTCCCCTGTGCTCTTGGTGGAAAACAAAAACTGAAAACATGCTTTTGACTTGGGCGAGTGGATGTAGTGTTTGGTGCCTTGTTTGTGGTACCGATTAGGTGGTTGCCTCGCCCGGGTCGCTAAGGACCGATTCTATGGTGTAGCTAGAACCAAGAAACATAGTACAAACCACATGTGGCTCTTATGGGGAGTCCTTGGCTCAGTATAATGTTGATACCTAGCAATAGACCCGCCGGTGGTAGTTGTAGGTCATTATTGTTGACATTGGGTTAGTGCGGGTTATGGTTTTTGTCCATGGCCCGAAGGTACCTTGATTATTGTTCAAGGGTGACCAGCACATCGTGTGAGCCTTGGGGTTTTGGGAGGCCTACCAACTCCCTAGGGATAGATCATAAGCGTGGGATATTGCTAGGTCAACGATAGAAAGGCTTTGTCATTGATGGTGTGAGCCTCCTGTGTGGTAGCTCATATTGTCCTTGTCATGTGGGTACAGTTGTACACACTCTCGAGAGTTAAAACTATTCGAATAGCCATGTCCTCGGTTATGGATGACTTGGGAAATTCTCCACCGTAGTAGATTTAAATTTTGGGAACTGTTTTGGGGGAAAATCATGGTGCGAATGGGGAGTTCGCTAGGCTGGTTATGGCAGCGTGTTGCCATGGTTGGCTGGCATGTGCCAGGAGCCTAGATGGTTGGAAACACTTGGGGTCAATGCTTATATACTTGATTTTCTATGCTAGCTTGATTTACGAAAATTTCGTTGCAAAACCGCAATGTTTTCGCTATGTATATTATGATTTATGCAAAGTGCAGGACCTGAACCATTCCTTGTTTATCTTCGCATATTATGGAATACCATTGCAAACACTAAAAGTCTTGCAGAGTACGTATGGTACTCACACACGCTTGTGTGACTTTTTTTTTTAGAGATGATTGAGGGGGACCCGACAATCGGGTACTTCTATGCAGCGGGTTTTGGAGACGACGACGACGGTGCTTACTAGGGCTTACCGGTTGGTTGCCAGTGGGCGGGCAGAGGCACACTTGCTGGTTTTTGGTGCCTATATTATCTTGTTTCCGCCGTTGAACTCTTTGTTATTTTGTTGTTCTATATAGCCGGTCGGCCTCTATGTAATCGCTAAGTCTAGACTCTTGTACGACTTATGTTTGGACTGTTGTGAGCTGAACCTGTGATGTATGGATTATGATGTCAATGTTGAATGTGTGTGCTAGCAATTGATCGTGGGACTAGCACAGTACACACATAGGGTTCGGGGTCAAACCTGGGTCCGACAGCGTTGGTATCAGAGCCATACCGACCAAGGTTAAGTCATAGTAAGCCATGTCGTTACGTAGGTTTTGGTTTGGAAAACTCCTGTTCAAAACTCTCATCTATCTTCTAAAAACTCTAAGTAGTCATATTACCTATTTAGCGTATAATTTTACCCTACTTACCTCCCTTTGGGCAAAAGGTTTTGTCTTAAACTTATGCTTCAATGTTCAAAACTGCAACGGCTGCCCCTTTCTTTTGAAAAGCAGTGGCCCTTGCCCTTGAAAATGGTTTCAAGTATTTTTGAATATTAGTCCTAAATGGTTTTAAAAGTCATTAAAACATATTGAAAAGCTATTGCAAAATGTTTGCAAAAGATGCTACAGCAAAATCTAAACTTCTATCTCCTTACCTACTGTCATTTGGTTTGAAGATGATCTTTGTGCTGCACGCTAGACGTTATTAACATTATAGGTTAAGGACTTAAGGGGGGTAGCAGTACTGGGATGGGAAGCGTTGCATCTTCCTTTCATTCTTGTTGTTTATCTCTTGCCGGTTGTGCGATATACTTGTTATGTTCGCATCACCCATGCTTGTTTGTAATCTGAAAACTAATTGCTAAAACTTGTGAAAACTAAGGAATATATCATATATCACTCACCTCATATAGTTTTACTACTAACCTGCCCAACTTTCATTTCTGAAATCATGATTTTCGTTGTTGCTAAGTTGTTGCAAATGGCTGAGTGGGTTGTTTGACATTGGACTAGTGACACCCTAGTTAACCCAATGATAGTACAATTGTTGACGCCGAAAACCGCCGGGGCCGTTCGGCGCCTTGGAGACACGTGAAGGCCTGGGAGATTTGCTTCACTCCAGTGCAGGTCCTAAAATCTTGAGGTTCGTAGGCGTGCCAGTCAATTTGACCCTGCAATTGACAAGGAGAGTATTAGATTCATGGGCCAATCGGCTGGAAGCCGACCTGGGCTCGTCTCATCGGCCGATGGCCGATTTGAACTGTAGCACTTACACATCTACTGGAAGCCGATGATGGCATGAGCAATAGCATAATAATAAACAAATATTAAACTAGCCGATCATCGAAGGAATGCTCAAAAATCGGCTGTAAACTGATGAAAAAAAGTATACAGAATATGTAAATAAATAGATTGAATAAATTTCAGCCGATTGTGATTAAAATTATTTGTGTCGCCGCAAAGATATTGCCCACACCCGTGCCCGGACCCTTGCTCGTGCCTGCGCCTGGATCTTCGTTCGCTGTCCGTGCCCGTGCCCGGGTTCTTACCTGTGCTCGTGCCTGGGTCTTTACCTGATGTCGTTCCCGTGCCTGGGTCCTCACCTGTGTTCGTGCCCGTGCCCGGGTTCTTACCTGTGCTCGCGCTCGGATCGGCAAAGTAGACTAATTGGCTAGCCTTTAGCCGATCGTAATAGTAATGCAGGCAAGAATGTATAACAAAGCACGCGGTATAATCGGCTGTATTTAAAAGATAACTTATCGGCTAAGCACTCCGATAAAAACACCGCATAAAACCCATCGGCTTATTAAGAATAAAGTTATTATCGTCAGTCTAGTAGATCGGACTCAACCGTTACAGCACAGACTGATGATGATAACAAGACCTCGATAGGCCGATAGATCTGATGCGATCGTGATGTAAAATATGATAACTTATCAGCTATACACCCTGATAAGACGCTTGCGCACAAAATATTAACCTAACAGGAACGATTTATCACTGGCAATTTAGTAGGTCGGACCCAACTGATGCAGCACAAACTGTTGATAAACCGCTCCTAGTAAGCCGATACGATCTAGCACGCATGATGTGATATACCTAATCAATCTATGAGATCAAACTGAACTGATGCAGCCATAGACAAAATAGATATATCGTGGTAAGCCGACTACCATAAACCGACTAGAATATCGGACCTAACCGTGGAAGTCCTAGCTGATAGGTAGCCGGGGTGACGAGACTTACCCTCTCGCAGGAGGTCGAACTTAACCGATGTAGCCCAGCTCGAGAAGCAAGAACCGGTCGAAAGGGTGGCGATGCGCCAAATTTGTATTGATCTGATTGATATAGATAGATTACACAGTACCCGGGCATATGTATTTATACCACGAGTTAACATGAGTCCTTATTGGATACAGTACATGATTTCCTAATTATAACAGGAAACATTAATAAGACCTGATCAAACACGAAATCAGGTTTCCTATAGAAAAAAACTAACACTGCCTAAATAGTAGACACGGTAAATAACTGCCATACTGCGGTCTTCACGGCTCTTTCCCGTATTCGGTCCCTTCTGGATCAACTTCCGTTAGGTATCTGCAATTTCTTCTTGACCGAATCTGATACAGGGCCTTACCAAATTTTGGCGTTAACACATGCCCCCCAATTTCGGAGTTCTTCTATAGGACTTCGAAATTCTTTTGTTTTGGGCCTTCAGATTTCTTCCATACCGAGGCAGCCCAAGGTAGCCCACTTGCCATAATTGTTTGAAACAGTGCCAACAGCCTCGATTCCCGCCCGATCATCATATCTCTATAAAACGCTTCGTCTCCCTAGCCTTTTTTACGCTTTCACATCACCAGAGCACTACCGCTTCATCTTCCAAGACCCCGACGAACTCTGGTGAACCCAGACGAACCATCGCGTCTCCCCTCTTCGACCGCTGATTCCCGTTCTTCTTCCTCCGGCGCAATGGCATCAGCATCCGCAATCCCCGAGGTAATCTTTCCGCCCAACTGTTTTTTCCGATCTGCAGCCTAGACGAATCCAATCTGCCATGTTCTTTACCTATTCTTCGTCGTGTTCTTGTTCACTGTAGCACCTTAGGAACCAAGTTCTGATCCCAGCCGCTGACTACCCGGATTTCTTCTACCACGGCCCAATGGGTAGTGAGGATCCAACAGATTTCATCAGCGTTGAGACCCAACGCATTCCCTTCAAGAACTCCGCCATGTTGGTTAGTGATTGGACCAACAGCTTCAGGTCCTGGCCGAGCAAGCTTCCTAGGTGGAGAGACTGGTATATCAGGGTATCGGCTGCGAAGAGAACCCTCTGGGAAGAATCAAACATCGGCCACTGCATCAACCTTTCTTTGGCTGATATGGAAAAGAATGAACCTCTGCTTGCATCGGCTTCATACTTCTGGTCTGACGCCCTCAACGCCTTCATGTTCGGGCACGGGCCGATGACTCCCACCTTGATGGATGTGACTATGCTCACTTGCCTCGACACGACGAGCTACATCGACCCCTTCAAGCTCCGATTCAAGCCTGCTCATTGGCTCCAAGCGAAGAACATTGGTGGCTGGTCCAAGTATATATCAATCCATAACAAGGGAACTGGACCAGTCGACAACCGGGAACATGTCGCCTTTTTGAACTTGTGGCTAGAGCGGTTTGTCTTCGGCGGTGCAACCCTCGGCCCAACAATCAACATGCAATGTCTGGCAGAATGCTTGGCCGATCGAAAACAGATCTCCTTGGGGCAATACCTCCTTGGCGCTACTTATCAGCTGGTTCACCAAGTAGCGACCAAGCTATCGGCCGGCCAGCCCATCGGCCATATCGGGGGTCCTTGGTGGTTTGTGCAACTCTGGCTCAACGTCTACACCTCCAAGGCCTTCTTTGGGACTTCTTTTCTCAACCAATCCTTTCCAGCCGATCATACAGAAGACCAGGATCCCATTTACCGCCGATGTATCTCCATGGGCGAAGCTGCATCGGCTCTTTCTGGTGGCAAGATAACACCTGCTGGACTTTAGCCAATGGTTCAAGGGTTTCTATTACGGCTTCACCAAGGAGGCCACTCTCTGGTTCGCATACAATGATGCATCGTCATTCGAGATGCCTTCCAATTTTGACCTGCTTGATGCTTTGGAAAATGATGAGTCGAAGGCCATATTGCTATCGGCCATTACCCCTTGTCTGCTGCCAACTGGCTTTTCTCTAGGCCGATCGCAACCGTCATATGAATTCTACCACCCATCGGTCGGCTCCCGTCAGCTTGGCCTTGGTCAACTTCCGATCGGCCTATTCTTCATTGACAAACTTCAGGTCCAGGGCACCGTCAACAACGCCCTAGAGTATGATCGGATGCGGACCTTAACAGAATCCCTACTTCTAGGCACCGCCACCAAGGTGAACGTTTGCACTGCCAACACAAAGCTTTTCGTCCGATGGTGGTCAGAATGGAAGAAACATCTATTCAGCTTTGCAGCCACCCATTACTGTTCCCGCCTTGATGCTGAATACATCGAATCTGACGAAGAGGTAACACCCATAAGCTTTAATCATCATCTCCAATCATCTCTCACTCCTAATTTTGCAGGCTGTCAACGTCGAGCCCCCAACGACAAGCAACAGTGGTCGGCCGATTCTGTATCAACCCCCATCGGCCACTCCGAACTTAGGGTGCGATGCTCCCTCTCCATCGGCTCTCCTCCAGGCGCCCCGGCTAACAGGATAAAAACGTAAGAAGCTAGCGCATCGCCCTTCTCTCAAGAAGCAGAAAACAAGTGCCGATGTCATGGTCACGACTCCACCTACTCCCCAGACAACATCGGCCCCTCCATCTCCACAGGTATGTGCTAAGTCTTGATATCATTACTCGTTTTTCCATCTTTTTCATCAATTCTATTTTCAGCTCGAGTCATCGGCCCCTGAACCTCAACCTTCTGCTGACATCCCTCCAAGCACCGAGCCGATGACTTCTCTAGTTGCCCCAATCTCAGCACCAAGTCCTCAAGCCGTCGATGAGACTGTTCCTACTTCATCGCCTGACATCGGCCACCCCGAAGAACAACCTACTCATCCCCCTGAAGCCGATGCCACCCAAGCTGCCGATGTCCTTCCTCAGGTAATCTCTTTATGCCCATACTTCACTTTTAACTCTTTACTGATTCTTTTACCGATGTCAATTTTGCAGTCCTTAGCCGATTTGTTCTCTTTTGACATCGGCAAGTACTTAGAGGCAGAAGACGCAACAGCCACCAACGCAGCAACCAAGCCATCCTTCCCAGCCGATGTGCGTGAGTATTTAACGAGCATCATCAGTCGGCTGGAAAATCCGATCGATGCACTAGTGGAAGACTGCGGGCCAATCCGGGCAAGACTTGCAGAGATTGAACACCATCTGCCCAAAGAACTCATCGACGCACTGACTCCCGCGGCATACCTGGAATCTCACAGATTCAAACTCATCAAGCTTAGACAGCGCATAGCCGATCGTGCTGACCAACAGAAGATAACCCAAGACATCCAAGCCGATCGACTGGCAGCCCAATCAGAAAAGAAAAAGCTTGATAACATGGTAACTGCCCCTCAAGAGCTCCAATCCAAGCTGGACCAACTGAAGAAAAAGGAGGTCGATTTGCTGGCAGAACTTGAAAAAGTTCGCACGTATCTTGAAGCAACAGAATCCCAGCTTATCGGCCTACCACAAGCTATACAAGACCAAGAGGCTAAGGTTGCAGCAACGGTGCGTCAAGTCGTTCATCGGCGCAAAAATCTAAAGACCATCCCGGGCTCCGATGGAGACGTCATCTGTGCTATTAATGAGATTGACCAAATCCGCCTGCATGCAATTGAAACGATCCAAAAATTCATGTAAATTAATGGCCGATGGCTTCACGAAACATGCTGGTTGTGCTATAATATATCTTGATCGGCTCTGTTGCCTGCTTCTTTAACCCTTGAAAACATTTCTATTTGTTTGATCTAAAGGCGATATCGATTGATATCGGCTATCTTTAGGCGATGCAAAAACATCGGCTTTCTGAACTATTTTAGAAATCGGCTGCACTTAACCGATTTAAGAGTTGATCCAAACGCTAGGATAGTATTTCTTGAGATATTTCCCGTTAAGTGCTTTAGCAAATTCCGTCCCGTCAAGATCCTCTAATACATAGGCATTACCAGGCACACAACGATTAATCCGATAGGGCCCTTCCCAATTAGGCGACCATTTTCCGAATCTACTATCTCTGGACCTGATCGGCAAAATCAACTTCCAGACAAGATCTCCCTCGGCAAACGATTTATTCACCACCTTTTTGTTGTAATGCCGAGCTGCCTTAGCCTTGTTTTCCTTGATCCTCTCTAATGCCCTTAACCGATTCTGAGCCAAATCTTCAAGTTCATATGTCATTAAGTTATAATAATCATCGGCTGTCAATTGATTTTGCAAAGAAATCCTCCTAGAGCCGATGTTAGTCTCCCACGGTAAAACTGCCTCATGTCCATATACCAACTGATACGGCGGCACCCGAGTAGATCCATGACATGCCATCCGATAGGCCCATAATGAATCGGCTAATGTAGTATGCCATCGACGCGGCTGCTCATCAATCTTCCGCTTAATCAACTTGATCAAATTCTTGTTAGAAGCTTCCGCCTGTCCATTAGCCTGAGCATAATAAGGCGATGAATTTAATAACTTGATTCCCATACTGGCAGCAAACTGTTGAAACTCATCGGACACGAAGACAGATCCCTGATCAGTAGTTATCGTCTGAGGAATTCCAAACCGATAAATTATATGCTCCTTTACAAACTCGATCGCTTCCTTGGACGTAACTTTCTTCAGAGGAATCGCTTCTACCCACTTTGGTAAAATAATCTGTCGCCGCCAATATGAACTTATGTCCCTTACTCGATGGAGGATAAACCTGGCCGATCATGTCAATTCCCCATCCTCTGAACGGCCACGGTTTGATGATAGGATTCATAGCCGACGCTGGTGCCCGTTGTACATTTCCAAATTTTTGACAATCTTGACATCCTTTATAGTACCTGAAGCAATCTTCCAGCATTGTCGGCCAAAAATATCCTACCCTTCTCAGCAACCACTTCATCTTATGAGCCGATTGATGAGTCCCACAAACGCCTTCATGTACCTCGCACATAACCACTTTGGCTTCTTCCAAATTCAGGCATCTCAACAGAACTCCCTCAAAAGTTCGATAATATAAATCCCCATCAAGCAACACATACTTAGTAGCTTTATACGAATTTTCCTGGAAACCGATTGCGACGGATTTTGTAGATAACCAATTATTTCCTGTCTCCAGTCATCGGCCTTGTCTTGAATGTCATTATCGGCTATTTCAACCTCAACCTGCCTATTCAGCCGATAACCAGAAGCAATCTGTGCAAGATCATTGGCTTCTAAATTCTGCTCCCTAGGAATATGATCTATTGATACCATCTTGAAATCCTTTAACAAATCTGTACATTCCTCATAATATGATCTCAAAACGTCATCCCTGCACTCATATTCTCCAGATAACTGCTTGATCACCAACAAAGAATCACCAACAATCTCTATGATATCGGCTCCGATCTCCTTTAAAAGTTGAAGTCCTTTTAATACCGCCTCGTATTCCGCTTGATTATTAGTCCGATAAGGTTTAATTGTAAAAGCAAACTCAAAACTTGCCCCCCGAGGCGATATAATGACCAAGCCGATACCAGATCCATGCTTGCAAACCGATCCATCAAAAAACAAAGTCCATGGGATCGGCTCCACATAATCTTCATGAGCCCCTCTGTGTTGTACAATGAAATCGGCCACCGCCTGTCCCTTGATCGCTTTAGCCGATTCATATCTCAAGTCGAACTCTGTCAAAGCAAAAATCCATTTACCAACTCGCCCTTTCAAGACTGGAGCCGACAACATATATTTGACCACATCGGCCTTGCAAACCACTGTACACTCAGCCGATAGGATATAATGCCTTAACTTTGTACATGAGAAATATAAACAAAGGCATAATTTCTCCACCGCAGGATATCTCGTTTCAGCATCCAAAAGCCTTCTGCTCAGATAAAACACAACTCGCTCCTTCCCCTCAAATTCCTGTATCAAAACAGACCCGATGGATTTCTCATCGGCTGATAAGTATAACTTGAACGGCACTCCTTTCTGCGGCGGAATTAAAATAGGTGGGGAACTCAAATAGTTCTTGATCTCGTCAAATGCCTTCTGCTGCGCTGCCCCCCACACAAACTCTTGATCGGCTTTCAACTTTAATAATGGAGTAAAAGACTCAATTCTCCCTGACAAATTTGATATAAACCTCCTTACAAAGTTAATCTTGCCGATCAATGATTGTAACTCTGTTTTGTTGCTCGGTGGTTCCGTGGTCTTGATGGCTCTGATGCTCCGCTGACTAACTTCAATTCCTCGCTCATGAACCATAAAACCCAAAAACTGCCCAGCCGATACACCAAAAGCGCATTTATTGGGATTCATCCTTAGTCCGTACTTCTTTGCCCTTTCCAGCACTCTCCGTAAATCGGCTATATGGCTTTCCTCACTCTTAGACTTAACCACCACATCGTCGATGTAAATTTCCACTAACAAACTGATGAGATCATGAAATATATAATTCATCGCTCTCTGATAAGTCGCACCGGCACTTTTCAATCCAAAAGTCATTACTACCCACTCATACAAGCCGATAGCTCCAGGACACCGAAACGCAGTCTTATGTATATCTTCTTCAGCCATAAAAATCTGATTGTATCCTGCATTGCCGTCCATGAAGCTGATAATTTTGTGGCCTGATGCTGCATCCACCAATAAATCCGCTATCGGCATTGGGTATTCATCCTTGGGGGTAGCTTTTATTCAGATCCGGAAATCATACATATCCTCAATTTTCCATTTTTTTTCTCCACCAGGACGATATTAGAAACCCACTCGGCATATCGGCACGGTCTTATAAACTTAGCATCATATAACCTTGTAATTTCCGCTTTGATTGGCTCATATAATTCTGCCTTGAATCTCCTTGGAGCCTGTTTGAATGGCCGATATCCTGGTTTAATGGGCAGCCGATGTTCAACAATTGATCGGCTTAATCCTGGCATCTCATGATACTCCCAGGCAAAACAATCTCGATACTCCCTCAACAGTGTTATTAATTCTTCTCGAAGTTCAGGACATAACTTTTTGCTTATGTACGTCGGCCTTGGCTTATTTCCTGGTCCTATGTTGATCTCCTCTAAATCATCGGCCGATGCAAACCTTGCCCCAGTTTCCCCTTGAAATCTTCAATGGAGCCCATCAGAGTAACAGTTCAGAGCCAACTTGCTGAATCGGCTGTATCCCTTGGCTGGTGACCTTGAGAAAATCCCCTTCCCACGTTTTTCCAGACAAACAATCAACACCATTAGCTTCCCAGACTAGCAAATCGGTCATTGCAATATTGGTCAACCAATCTGCTAGGACTACCTCGACTTGATCTCCTTGCCATTGTATCAAACATTGATGAATTGTCGAAGGCACACAACAGTTCGCATGGATCCAATCCCTGCAGAAGCAGACTATATGACCCTTTCCCATCGATCACGAAAAACGTGATAGGTAATGTCTTATTCCCCACTGTCAACTCCATGTTCAACACGCCTTTCGCCTCTGACGAATTCCCACCAAAGTCTTTTAGCACCATATTCGTCTTGATCAAGTCTTCGGCAGTTTTCCCTAATTTTCGAAACGTAGCATGAGGCATTAGATTAACAGCTGCTCCCCCATCAACTAGCATCTTTGTCATCGGCTTCCCATTCACATAGCCCTTGATATATAATGGCTTTAAGTGCCGATGCTCTGATTCCTCAGGTTTATCAAATACAGCCTGATCGGGTTGCAATGTTAGCTGAGCGAAAACTTCTTCATGGCCTTCCTCGTCCGATGAAAGTGCTTTATATTCCCGAGGCAAAAAGAAAACCATGTTCACTGGAGCCGATGGATCAACTTCATCATCCTTCCTCTTCACTCGCCATACTTGTTTGGTTCTCTTGTGACGATGATCGGCTTCCTCTTAATCTTGCCTCTGTTCTTCCTGTTGCTCTCGGTGTCGTAGCCGTTGTGCCCTTCTCTTCTGATTCTTTGTGAATATTCCGCTAGGACACCACTGAGGATTTTGGATCTGTTTTTCATGTCCTTCCTCTTCACCATTCTGTTCAAAGAACTCTTCATGGATCGGCCCTAATCGGCTATGAACCGATGCCTTTTTCCCAAGCGGCCGATCCTGCGAAAACCTTTCCCGCTGATCATGCCGATTCCCCATATTATTGCACTCGGGGCAATCTTCAATCGATGGCAATCTCATCCCTTGATCCCAGCAGAATCAGAAGAACGGGCAATTCCAATGCGGATTATATCTTTCTGGCTCAACCCTCTGTTCCTCATACCTTGAATATTTTTCTATCATATCCGATGAAGTAATCCTTGATTTGTACCTTTGATGCCTTCCTTCATCGGCTTGAGCCCTTGACGATGATCCTGCATAGACCATGTTTACGGGGAACGGGTGCCCATCGATCTTCATCGGCTTCTTGTCTTCGAATTTGATTCTTCCCTGCTCGACAGCCGATTGAATCTGTTGCCGAAAAACTTTGCACTCGTTAGTATGATGCGATATAGTATTGTGCCACTTGCAATATCTTTTCTTCTTTAGTTCTTCGGCTGATGGAATCACGTGGTTTGGCGGAAGTTGTATCTGTTTCTCTTGTAGCAGCAAGTCAAAGATTTTATCGGCTTTATTAATATCAAAATCATAACGCTCCTCTTTGTCGATATCCTTGACCCATGGGCATGATACTGATTTTTTGTTCCTAGCCCACTCCGCCAATCCAACCTCAGCATCGGATCCCTCATCGTCTGAGTCCGATGAATAAACCTGTACCTGAGCAACCCTTCTCTGATATTTATCTTTTTTCGCCTCTTGAAATCGGCTTTCATGAGCCGATACCTTCTGTACCAGGTGCGCCAGGGACTCGAACTCTTGTGAGAAAAATCTCTCCTTAATCGGCGCCAAGAGACCCTGGAAAGCCAGATCGGCTAGATGCCCATCGCTCAGGTTCAGACTGTAACATCGGTTTCTGACGTCCCGAAATCGCTGAATGTATTCCGGTACTGTTTCATCTGGTCGTTGCCTAACCGATGTCAAATCTGTCAGTCTCATCTCATGGATTCCGGCAAAGAAGTATTTATGAAACTGTTTTTCTAGATCGGCCCATCCCTGAACGGAATTCGGTGGTAATGAAGAGAACCATGTAAAAGCCGATCCAGATAGACAAGGGGAAAAAACCTAACCTCAGAGCCTCTCAGCCGATGCCTCTCCGCATTGTGGCCAGGAATCGGCTTGACGTGTTCTACTGTAGATGTGATGTCTTGCCTGAGAACTTGGAAAAATCCGGGACCCTGTATCGGTGTGGTAACGGCACTCTATCGAACCACTCAGGATATGGATGCCGATACATAAATGTCTGCTCCTTGGGCTTGATCCAAACTGTTCCCTCACTATTTCTGCAACCCTTGTTGATAAATCTTCTTCCCTCAGGTTGTCCTGTGATACTGTATCAGGTGAGTTGGTTGCCGATTCTGTCTAGGGTATACTCTCTCTGGTAACTACCTGGATCGGCAATGCCACCTGGGGTAATTCTGTTGATATCCCCCATAATAAGCAGATCGATGGTATCCAGCAGGAATATCCTGTTGCCCCATCCTGGTTCTGTGTAAACAGGTTTTCTGGTTTCTCTATTGATGTTGTAAGCAACTTGGTTGGGCTTCAGCTTTTTGCGGGAGTAAACAGGACCTCGAGTAGGTTCTTGAAGAATTGATCCATCACTATCTTCTTTATGTGGTTATGAAGCGTGTTCACCAGAATCCCGGATTGATTGATGAGCGCGTGATGAACCGCTTCATTTACCATCTCCTGCAAGTGTTTTATCGGTGGGCTTTCAGGTGGCGTATGGCTCGATTCTCCTACCAGAACTGGTTTCGAAAACTACGTTTTTGAATCGGCCCTTGCCTTGTCATGTTGAAGGATTCTTAAGCACAGCTTCTGAAGATTTGCCATATTTGTTTGCTCAACTTGCTGTTTTTGTTCGTTCCGTTAAATCCTCCATGCTAACCGAATTATGTTGTCTGTTTTGACCTCCTTTCTGGCCATGTTGTAATCCTGATTGTTGAAACTTCGTGTCCCACCAGGCGTGCCAAAAACGTGTTGACGCCAAAAACCGCCGGGGCCATTCGGCGCCTTGGAGACACGTGAAGGCCTGGGAGATTTGCTTCACTCTAGTGCAGGTCCTAAAATCTTGAGGTTCGTAGGCGTGCCAGTCAATTTGACCCTGCAATTGACAAGGAGAGTATTAGATTCATGAGCCAAACGGCTGGAAGCCGATCTGGGCTCGTCTCATCGGCCGATGGCCGATTTGAACTGTAGCACTTACACATCGACTGGAAGCCGATGATGGCATGAGCAATAGCATAATAATAAACAAATATTAAACTAGCCGATCATCGAAGGAATGCTCAAAAATCGGCTGTAAACTGATGAAAAAAAAGTATACAGAATATGTAAATAAATAGATTGAATGAATTTCAACCGATTGTGATTAAAATTATTTGTGTCGCCGCAAAGATATTGCCCGCACCCGTGCCTAGGCCCTTGCTCGTGCCTGCGCCCGGATCTTCGTTCGCTGTTCGTGCCCGTGCCCAGGTTCTTACCTGTGCTCGTGCCTAGGTCTTTACCTAATGTCGTGCCCATGCCCGGGTCCTCACCTGTGTTCGTGCCCGTGCCTGGGTTCTTACCTGTGCTCGCGCTCGGATCGGCAGAGTAGACTAATCGGCTAGCCTTTAGCCAATCGTAATAGTAATGCAGGCAAGAATGTATAACAAAGCACGCGGTATAATCGGCTGTATTTAAAAGATAACTTATCGGCTAAGTACTCCAATAAAAACACCACATAAAACCCATCGGCTTATTAAGAATAAAGTTATTATCGTCAGTCTAGTAGATCGGACTCAACCGTTGCAGCACAGACTGATGATGATAACAAGACCTCGATAGGCCGATAGATCTGATGCGATCGTGATGTAAAATATGATAACTTATCGGCTATACACCCCGATAAGACGCTTGCGCACAAAATATCAACCTAATAGGAACGATTTAGCACTGGCAGTTTAGTAGGTCGGACCCAACCGATGCAGCACAAACTGTTGATAAACCGCTCCTAGTAAGCCGATACGATCTACGCATGCGTGATGTGATATACCTAATCAATCTATGAGATCAAACTAAACTGATGCAGCCATAGACAAAATAGATATATCGTGGTAAGCCAACTACCATAAACCGACTAGAATATCGGACCTAACCGAGGAAGTCCTAGACGATAGGTAGCCGGGGTGACGAGACTTACCCTCTCGCAGGAGGTCGAACTTAACCGATGCAGCCCGGCTCGAGAAGCAAGAACCCGTCGAAAGGGTGGCGATGCGCCGAATTTGTATTGATCTGATTGATGTAGATAGATTACACAGTACCCGGGCATATGTATTTATACCCCGAGTTAACATGAGTCCTTATTGGACACGGTACATGATTTCCTAATTATAACAGGAAACAGTAATAAGACCTGATCAAACACGAAATCAGGTTTCCTATAGATAAAAACTAACACTGCCTAAATAGTAGACACGGTAAATAACTGTCGTACTGCGGTCTTCACGGCTCTTTCCTGGATTCGGTCCCTTCTGGATCAACATCCGTTAGCAATCTGCAATTTCTTCTTGACCGAATCTGATACAGGGCCTTACCAAATTTTGGCGTTAACAACAATCACCTGGGTTAGAGTTGACAACAAAACTAGTTTGCACCGACGTTACCATTCCTATCGATTGCAATAAGTTTTTGGCAAATTTGATTGTGCTTGGGACACAAGGTTTAGATGTGATACTTGGGATGGATTGGCTCTCCAAGCACAAGGGTTTGATCAACTGTGAAAGTAGGTCCATCACACTCACAAACACAGCCGGGGATCGGGTAGAGTTTGTCTCTAATAGAACTGTACCCTCTCATTCTCTTCTCAGCAGCCTTGTTGGTACGGAAATAAGCCAGGCTCCGGTAGTTTGTGAGTACCCTGACATCTTTCCAGATGAGTTACCCAGTATTCCACCTGACAGAGACATGGAGTTCGTGATAGAGCTGCTGCCCGGAACAGCCCCAATATCCAAATGGCCCTACCGGATGCCGCCTAATGAGCTAGCTGAACTGAAGGAACAACTTAGAGAGCAGCTGAACAAAGGATTCATTCGGCCAAGCACATCACCATGGGGATCCCCCGTGCTGTTCGTAGAGAAGAAGGATCACACTCTCAAGATGTGCGTCGACTACCGATCGTTAAATGAGGTTACCATCAAAAACAAATACCCGCTGCCCCGTATTGATGATCTTTTTGATCAAATGAGTGGGGCACGTGTATTCTCAAAGATTGACTTGAGACTAGGCTACTTTCAGCTGAAAATCAGACCCGATGATATCCCGAAGACAGCCTTCACCACACATTACGGTTTGTATGAGTACACCGTAGTGTCTTTTGGACTAACTAATGCCCCGGCAAGCTTCATGAACTTGATGAATAAGATTTTTATGGAGTACTTGGATCAGTTTGTAGTAGTCTTTATTGATGACATCCTCATCTACTCGAAGAGTGAAGAAGAGCATGAAAGGCACCTACAACTAGTTTTGGATAAACTTCGAGAGCACCAACTATATGCAAAATTTAGCAAGTGTGAGTTCTGGTTGAAGGAGGTTGGATTCCTTGGTCATGTGCTGTCCGAGGGTGGAGTAGCCGTTGACCCAAGCAAGGTCCAAGAGGTGTTGAATTGGAAACAACCCCAGAATGTTTCGGACATAAGACGCTTTCTTGGATTGGCTGGTTACTACCGCCGGTTCATTGAAAGCTTTTCAAAGATTGCTAGACCAATGACTCAACTGTTGAAGAAGGAAAAGAGGTTTGAATGGACTAAGGAATGTGAAGATAGCTTCCAAGAATTAAAGAAAAGACTAACCACAGCACCCGTGTTGGTTTTACCGGATGTTGGCAAGAGCTTCGATGTGTATTGTGACGCATCTCGGTTAGGTCTTGGCTGCGTATTAATGCAAGAAGGGAAGGTAGTAGCCTATGCATCGCGACAATTGAGACCACATGAACAGAACTACCCTACGCAAGACTTAGAACTAGCAGCTGTTGTGCATGCCTTGAAGATTTGGCGGCATTACTTGATCGGTAATCGCTGCGAGATATACTCAGATCACAAGAGCCTAAAATATATATTCACACAAGCAGATCTGAACCTGAGGCAAAGGAGATGGCTTGAGTTAATCAAGGACTATGACCTAGGCATAAATTATCACCCGGGGAAGGCCAACGTAGTTGCAGACGCGCTGAGTCGGAAAGCTCATTGCAATAGTCTCACACTAAGCAATGGACAACCTGAGTTGTATAAGGAATTTCAATGCCTCAACCTGGAATTGGTGGAGTATGGTTGTGTTGCAGCCGTGGAAGCAAAGTCGACGTTAGAAGACCAAATTCTTGCAGCCCAAGCTGAAGACAAGGAAGTCCAAGAAATTAAGTGCAGCATCGAGAAAGGGGGAACCTCAGATTACAACATGGATGAAAATGGAGTGGTTAGGCGTGGACAGCGAACATACATCCCCAAAGATGAAAAGGTCAAGAACCTGATTCTGAAAGAAGCCCATGAAACATTGTACTCAATTCATCCCGGTAGTACCAAGATGTATCAAGATTTAAAGAAGGATTTTTGATGAGCAAGCATGAAGCGAGATGTAGCTGAATATGTGGCGCTCTGTGATGCGTGTCAGCGAGTGAAGGCTGAGCACCAAAGGCCAGCCGGGCTACTACAGCCATTACAAATCCCGGAATGGAAATGGGACGAAGTTGGAATGGATTTCATCACTGGTTTGCCAAGGTCACAGCGAGGCAATGATTCAATATGGGTTGTAGTGGATCGGTTGACAAAAGTAGCACACTTTATACCTAATTACTATTGTATCCCTAATTACTAGGTTAGGCTCACCCTCTGTCTGAGTGGTCCCTATTCTTCTCATGAGGTACCTGGGGCCCATGGCCTCCACAAAGTCCCATCGGGAATTTTTGTCAAAGAGCTTCATAAACCATCAATATTAGAGCCAGAGAAAAAGAAGAAGAAGAGCATGCAGCAGCGGAAGTATTAATGATAGAACCTTACTGGAGAGCACCCTTTTTAGCATATCTGCTGAAGGATGAACTTCCCGATGATTGAAACGAGGCAGAGTGCATAGAGCGACAAAGTTGAGGCTACATAATGGTTGGAGATGAGCTTTTTCGTAAAAGTGCCACTGGAATCTTAATGAAGTGCATATTGCAAGAAGAAGGGAAGAAATTGCTGCAAGAAATCTGCGGGTGCCATGCTGCGTCAAGGACTTTAGTGGGAAAAGCCTATAAGCAAGGATTATTTTGGCTGACTGCCCTCACAGATGCGCAGTTAATGGTCTATTCTTGTGAGGGTTGTCAGTTTTTTGCTCAACAGATACATGTCCTGGCTCAAGAGCTACAAACAATCCTTATCACTTGGCCATTTGCAGTCTGGGTGCTTGACATTGTCAGACCACTCAAAAAAGCACCAGGGGGTTTACACATTTATTCGTCTCTATCAACAAGTTCACCAAGTGGATGGAGGCTAAACCAGTTGTCAAGATCAATTCTGGAAGGGCAAAAGACTTCACCCTGTGAATTATCTACAGATTTGGAGTGGATTATCATGGATAATGGAGCACAATTCACAAGTGATTAGTTCACCAAGTTCTGTGACGATATGCGCATTAAGATTTGCTTTGCTTCTATTGCGCATCCACGGAGCAATGGGCAGGTTGAAAGAGCCAATGGCATGGTGCTTCAGGGCATCAAAACAAGGGTTTTGATTGACTTCGGCTGTACGCAGGAAAGTGGGTTCACGAATTGCCACAGGTACTATGGGCCCTCCAAACAACCTCTAGTCGGGCAACCGGTCAATCTCCTTTCTTTCTTGTCTATGGGTCAGAAGCGGTCCTACCAACTGAACTGGACTTGGGTCCCCACAGATTCCTACTTACAGTGAAGACAAATCTTGAGAGAACTGATTGGATGATCTCGACCGACTTGAAGAGGCAAGGGACATTACAACCATCTAGTCGGCGAAGTACCTACAAGGTTTACATCATTATCATAGTCACAATGCGCACGGTAGAGCCTTTTCGGTGGGAGATCTGGGTTTAAGAAAAATCCAAACCACGAAAGATGGGCATAAACTTTCTCCTATTTAGGAAGGGCTATTCATTGTTGAAGAAGTAACACGCCCGGGGCTTATCAACTCAGGCACAAGGACGGCACAAAAGTGGACAACTCGTGGAAGATAGAACAACTACGTCGTTTCAACACTTGAGTCTTGTATATTATTATGTTTCTAATATAAATGAATAAAGTGTTTTTATAGCTTCAACTTTCCATTTAACTGGTTTCTAGTTAAATAGAAAGTCGGGGGCTGCACTTAATAAGTGCACTCGTTCGTTTACTTTATTTGCTTTTTCTCTTAACTAGCGAGAGTACCCGAGTGGAATATGTCCCGAGTAGTGAACCGTTGCAATAGATGACACCTAACATCACTCGAAGCGTCTATGGGATACAACCATGAGCTAGCTCCATGTGTTCGGGGGCTACAGGCTAGTCGGGCAGAGTGTATAATGGAAGGTACAAAAACCACTCAAGAAATCTATAAAGACAAGAGAAGGAACATAACTTAAAAAGATAAACACACATATGTTTACATATTTACAAATGCACATATCTACAATAAGTGTTTTTGTTTCCAGTATTGCTACTCTGGGTTTTTGATGATTATAGATCAAGATTTTCTGCTAGAGTAGCTATAGTCGGATATACTTATATAATAAAAGTCGTGCGCGCTTGTTCCAAAGAGCACATGTAGGCGAACCCCTCACTGATGGCTTGAAGGTCCACGCTGGGTTACAAGGATTTAACAATTGCTAAAGATTGGCTAGATCCTAGGGTGGCGGTCTCCTTGAGGTTTCTTTTAAGCCTCTCAGGTTGGCCTGGATTCTGGATCTTTTAGGAATAGGGCACTACGTGAGAGCGTGGTTGATAACAACTAGATGTGTGGGTGTAGCGGTTGCGAGGTGACGATCGCTGATCAGAAGCCTCAAAACATGAACGTCTTCACGTCGTCAAATCGAACCTATCGGAAGATCGGGCACCCAGGCGCATCAGAAGCCATCAACAGTCCCTTCGTCATTAATGCATGATACTTTGAGGGGCTTGCTCGTGGTCGACAGAGTGCGTGGAGCACGAGGGATTTCTTCAATATTCTCTTCCTTAGCCGGAGTCCTGACATCAACAGCTGGATCTTGATGTGGTGATCTTGGAGTCTTTTCAGCGTCATCAGAAGGAGCAGCACCAGCAGCAGGACAAGGAGAAGATGAAGGAGGAGGGCTTGCAGTTGCACCAGTCGGCTAAGAACTCAGCACTGGTCCGACTGACTGGGTTCCTTGACTAGCTTCACTCGGCATAGGGTTCAGTGGGATTAGTTGGGCAAGGGCCACGATAGGCGACTTCTCGTCAGAGGTTTCCTACATCACAAAGGCTCAAACATTCATAACCAACAAAGTTTCAATATCTACAACCAATCATAAAACAATGATAGTTACATATTTGAGGTCTTTATCTTTATACTCGGTCCAAACCGGGTAGGCTTAGAGGGTGACTGCCTCTCCTGATTCACATTAGAAAGGCAGTCGGCTTCCCTTGATTTCCCTCTAGTTGGGGTAGACAGCTTGGTAGGTGGCGACCTCAGTGGATCTTGGCACCATCCGTGGGGAGCAAGTTCAATGGTTATGAGTGCGAACACCACCAACCTTGGGGCAATTGACTGGGGGTACTCGACCAACAGGCTATTTAGGTGAGGACTCCTTGGGCTTTTTCCTTACCTTTTTGGAGTTTGGTTCTTCAACTAGGGAGTCGGTTGTCCTCTTTCTTGAAGATCTGGCCTAACGGGTTGAGGCAGGAGTCTTTGATATAAAGGCAGAGCGGTACTTCAACAATCAAAGTGCAATAAAGTATAGCATTCAAAGCAAAAGAATATGGTATGATTGACTAAGGATATCGGGCAGCAAGATTACTTTTGAAGCTAGCCTCCTGATGTTCAAGGATTTGGGGCA
This sequence comes from Oryza meyeriana var. granulata, assembly GCA_003991445.1. Lineage (NCBI taxonomy): Eukaryota > Viridiplantae > Streptophyta > Magnoliopsida > Poales > Poaceae > Oryza > Oryza meyeriana. Next base: position 37,268 of record RYFJ01004210.1, read on the forward strand.
ATCATCTATTCCCAATTCCGCCAATGAAAAGTTTCCCCACCTGTTCAACGAGATCGCCAATTGGAAAGACTTCAGATGTCTCACGGGTGGGGTCATTGGCTTTGGTGTACTCAAAGGCCGGGTGGACCTGGTCCCTTCAAAGGATAAATCCGGTGAACGAAGAAGCTACAAGTGACTCCGATGCCTAACAAGCCCTCTTTTTTTAGAGAGGCGAGAGGATCAAGGATGTTGGAGGCAGGCTACAACCCCTTCGACCGGCCCAAGATCTAAGGACCGAGCGAGGGGGCTAGCAAACAGGCGAAGAACCTGGTGAACCAAGTGAAGCCTTCAAGCACCAGGTGAAGAGCCCGGTTAACAGGCGAAGAGCCTGGCGCACCAGGCGAAGCCTTGAAGAACCGGGCAAAGAGCCTTACGAACGAGCGAAGAGCCTTACGAACGAGCGAAGAGCTTGGCGAACAAGCAAAACCAAGGGCACCAAGCGAAGGGCCTCGTGAATAGGCGAAGCTCGGTAGGATGCCGAATGACCAGCTAGCACCATCTTGACTCAAGGGGATGGAAGGCCCATCAAGGAAATGGCTCATCGCCCAGCGCGACCCATATGGCCCTATACATAGGAAAAGACATTTGTACCCTCATAGCTGTCCCTATCTAAGGGCCAGAATGTAATACCACTTGTAAATAAAACCCTAGGGCCTATAAGTGAAACCATAGGCCTATAAATAGGTCCCCAAGACATTGTAATGGCAAAGGTTTTATAGATTCAATATAGAGATTTACTCTCTTTGTCCATACTTAGAGACCACTGTTGTTTTCTTCAACAACAGTTGGCGTCGTCCGTGGGGAACCCACCCTAGGTGGAGAGAAGTCAAAGAGAACAATGCCGTTGAAGCGAAAGTCGGCAAGGAGGAAGGTGACTCTACGATGGTACGAGGATGGCAAAGCTAGTCAGGAGCCAGTGGAGCAGTCCAAAGAGAAAGTCGAGCCTGAAGACCTCAAGTGAAGGAGGTCCTCCCTTTGGCTCATCCACCAAGCGAACTAGGCATGAGGTCTAAAGCAACATTGTTGGGGGCGAGCGAAGAGGTAGTCGTCGTACCAAGGGCAGAGTACGAAGCCATGAAACAAGACATGCAATGGCTCCAAGAAATGCTCCACCAGATGCAAGAGCAACAACAACAGCAGCTACAAGTCATGCAAGCTCGCGATGTAGCAACTGCCCCGATCAAGCACACTCCTTCGCTCGGACCCCTTTAGACCCCACTACCACCAGCTTTGGCAGTACTGGCCTCAAGACTTCCCCAAGCCCAAGCTTTGCTCATGCCGGCTTCGGTAGGACAATCCTCGCGACTCCCTTAAATGTAGGTTTGCTACCACAGCCTTCAGCCACTCAGGTTTTATGTCTCCCCAATGAACAATTATAGCCCGTGTTCCAGTCACAGATAGCAGCCCCACCCCCAGATACTGCTGTTCGGGCAGCAAGTGTCGAGCGTGGTCGCCATGCCACCCCAGGCTTCGACGCGCCCGGCACTAGTGCCGCACCCCGTGGCACTGATGCCGGCGGTCTAGGCCCAAGCATCGACCTCCGTGCCCCAGCAAGCAGGACCCCCGGCACAATCACCTCAGTGCCAAAGGGCAAAGCACGCACATCATCTAGTAGTCATTGAACATCGCTCCCACATTTGCCCTTGCCTGCAACTCTCAGTTGAGCCAACTATGGCCAATTAAGCTGGAGGCTGCAGAACCACCCGATTCCCTTGCAGTTCACGAATCCTTCTATCGCCAAGTACGCGGGTGATTCAGACCCGAGTGAATTCCTCTTCGTCTATGAGTCGGCGGTCAAAACCATGCATGGCAATGAGAACACCAAAGCGAAAGTCATACACCTCGCGCTGGATGGCTTCACCCACTCGTGGTACTTCAACCTACCATCTAGAAGCATATACTCATAGGAGTAGCTACGTGTTGTCTTCTTCACCAACTTTCGAGGAATATATAAGGAACCAAAAACATAGTAGGAGCTACTCAGTATACGGTAGAAGCCTAGTGAATCCATTCACGAGTACATCTGAAGGTTTTCCCAAGCATGGTTGTCAGGTGCAAGAATCACCAAAACATCGATCATCAATGCTGCTTTGGCCAACCTCCTCACAGGTCCATTGATAAAAAAGATAACAAGGAAATAGCCGAAGACCGTTGATGACCTATTCTGGATAATAGACGGCTATGCTAGGGGTGAAAAAGACACCAAGCGATGAAATGAGTCCAGGCTGAGCTCAACCAAGAACAACCCAAGATGTGCCACAGTCGCCCAAGTGAGACCGTGTGACCGCAATCGGCCTAGAAAAAGTTCAGGGACAAAAAGGGAAAGTAGGTGATGATAGTCGAAGAGGTTAACGCCCTTTAGCAAAACTTCAAGAACACGCAAGGCCTGCTGATGCAGAATAAGCCGAAGAGGAAGAAGGACAAGTTTTGCGCCTTCCATGGCAAGGCATCACAACAACAGAGCAGTGCCAAAACATCCAGCGACTTGGGCAAGTGTTAACGCCAAAATTTGGTATGGCTCTATATCAGATTCGGTTAAGAAGAAAATTACAGTTAACTAACGGGAGTTGATCCAGAAGGGACCGAATCCAGGAAGAAGCCGTGGAGACCACAGTATGGCAGTTAATTACTGTATCTATTAATTAGGCAAGTGCTGGCGTCTATCTTCAGGAAACCTAATCTCGTGTATGATCGGGTCCTGTTAGTGTTTCCTTTTGTAATTAGAAAATCATGTATCGTGTCCAATAAGGACTCGTATCAACTCGGGGTATAAATACGTATGCCCGGGTGCTTTGTAAGATATCTACATCAATCAGATCAATATAATTTCGGCGCATCGCCACCCCTTCGACGGGTTCTTGCTTCTCGAGCCGGGCTGCATCGGGTTAAGCAAAAAAAAAAACACAAAAAAAAAAAAAAAAAAAAAAAAAAAAAAAAAAAAAAAAAAAAAATAAAAAAAAAAAAAAAAAAAAAAAAAAAAAAAAAAAAAAAAAAAAAAAAAAAAAAAAAAAAAAAAAAAAAAAAAAAAAAAAAACGGTCGACCTCCTGTGAGAGGGTAAGTCTCGTCACCCCGGACACCGCATCGGCTAGGACTTCCCCAGTTAAGTCCGATATTCTAGTCGGTTCACGGTGGACGGCTTACCACGATATGTCTATTTTATCTATGGCTGCATCAGTTTAGTTTGACCTCATAGATCGATTAGGTATACCACATACACGGTGCGCAGATCGTATCGGCTACTGGGAGCGATTTATCATCAGTTGTTTGCATCGGTTGGGTCCGACCTACTAAACTGCCAGTGATAAATCGTTCCTGCTAGATTGATATTTTGTGCACAAGCGTCTTATCAAAATGCATAGCCGATAAGTTATCATGTTTTACATCACGATCGCATTAGATCTATCGGCTCATCGAGGTCTTGTTATCATCATCAGTCTGTGCTGCAACGGTTGGGTCCGATCTACTAGACTGTTGGTAATAACTTTACTTAATAAGCCGATGGGTTCTATGCAATGTTTAATTGGAGTGCTTAGCCGATAAGTTATCTTCATATCCAGCCGATTTGTCACAAACATTTAGAAATCGTTGCTAACCCGGGCGCGAGCACGAGCAAGTACCCGGGCACGAACAGCAAGCAAGTACCCGGGCACGAACAACAGGTAAGGACCCGGGCACGAGAACAAGCAAGTACCCGGACACGAACAGCAGGTAAGGACCCAGACGCGAGTATAGGCGAGGACCCGGGTACGGGCAGCCCCTTTGAGGCTGCGCACACTACAATACTCGGCCGTCTGGATTGCAATCGGCTGAAGTTTATTCAATTTATTTATCTACACCTTTTGTCTATTTATTTTATCAGTTTACAGCCGATTTTCGAGCATCCCTTCAATGATCGGCTAGTTTGATATTTGCTTATTATTATGTTACTGCTCATGCCATCATCGGCTTCCAATCGATGTATAAGTGCTACAGTTCATATCGGCCATCGGCCGATGAGACGAGTCAAGATCGGCTTCCAGCCGATTGGCTCATTGATCTAATATTTTCTATCTCCTTGTCAATTGCAGGGTCAAATTGACTGGCATGCCTACGAACCTCAAGATTTTAGGACCTGCACTGGAGTGAAGCAAATCTCCCAGGCCTTCGCGTGTCTCTAGGCGCCGAACGGCCCCCGGCGGTTTTCGGCGTCAACACGTTTTTGGCACACCCGGTGGGACATGAAGTTTCAACACGAAGTTTCAAATCTGAAGTTTCAAGATGGCTGGAAAAGAGATCAAACAAGATAAATGATTTACCGATCACTATGGAAGATCTAACTGAAGAGCAAAAACAGCAAATCGAACAGAATATGGCAAATTTTCAGAAGCTTTGCTTGGAATCCTTCAGCATGACGCGACAAGGGCCGATTCAGAAGACGCAGTTTCCAAAACCCGTTCTGTTTGGTGAATCGAGCCGTACACCACCTGAAAGTCCACCAGTAAAACCCTTACAAGATATGGTAAACGAAGCAGTACATCATGCACTTATTAATCAGTCAGGAGTGTTGGTGAACACGCTTCATAACCTCATAAAGAAGACGGTGGATGGATCAATTGTCCAAGAGCCTACTCGAGGTCCTGTCTATCTCCCGCTAAAGACGGAGCCCAATTAGGTTACTATGGATAAACAGAGACGTACCGGAGAACCTGTTTACACAAAACCAGGCTGGGGGCACAGGGATATTCCTGCCTAGATACCATCGATCTGCTTATTATTGGGATATCAACAAAATTATCCAGGAGCTGGACCGATCCAGGCCGTTACCAAAGAGAATATCCTAGACAGAATCGGCAGCCAACTCCACCGATACAGTATCAACAGGACAACCCGAGGGAAGAAGATTTATCAACAAGGGTTGCAGAAATAGTAAGGGAACAATTTGGGATCAAGCCCAAGGAACAAACATTTATGTATCGGCATCCATATCCCGAGTGGTTTGATAGAGTGCTGTTGCCACACCGATACAGTGTAACGCCCTGAAAATCGTCTTAATTAAAAATTATCGTGGGTAAATGGAAAGGCAAGAATACACTAGAAATTTTGTTTGAGAAAAGAGTTTGAATAAAATTTTGAAATTTCCAATATTAAAAATCCCGAGTTTAAATTTTATATAAATACTTGGATGCTTTTATATGCCAGGGGTTTTGTCGGAGTATTTTAAGCGTTTAAGTATTTACAATAATAAATCCTTCGTGTTTCGTGGTGGTATTTACTTCTGGTAAATTCCCCGTGATTTAATAAACTCTCTGAAATTTTCTTGGATTTTTCGGAGCTACAAAATTAATTTTAATGCTATAAAGATCACTAAAGTAATTAAATAAATATAAATAAATTCCTTTTCCTTTTCCCTGTTTGGGTCGTTTCTGATTCAGTCCTTTGAAGTCTCCCCGTTCATCGTGAACTCTGACTCCCTTTTCTGCTAGGGTTTTGTGTCATTCCCAGATCCCTAAAGTCACCTCAAAAATCTAAATTCGGAGTTACCGGATTTATTCATCTTTGAAAACTCTAGAACTCTTTTGGACTCCCAATTCGAGATCCTTTGTATTCAAAACATCTATATTCCCCTTTGAGATAAATTCCCAATTCCTTTGCTTGGGTCGTTCTCTATCAAATCCCTTTGCACCTTTCTCGGGTTGTCGTTCCTGAATCTTTGATTCTCCAAAAGGTCCGACTCCAGGCAAAATCCCCTAAGTTTCAAATCCGACAGACTCGGATTTATTCATTTCCCTTTTATCGAATATTCATCTCTTTCCCCCTTTGATTTTATCGAATAAAATCCAAATCCTCAAAATTCTGTATATTTCTACAAATCTTCAATTCAGAAATATATCTCGAATTTATAAATTCCAATTTTCCAAATTTGGAATTTTATCAGAAGACCCCTCTCCTTTCTCCTTTTTCCCCTTTCCTCTTTTCTTCCTTCTTCTGTCCTTCCTGGTCGCGCTCCCGGCCCAGGCCGCCGCGCCGCACCCCGGGACTCCCTGCCCGGCCCGCGCCTCTCCCTTGCCGTGCCCGTGCCCTCTCCCTGCCCGCGCCTCTCCCTTGCCGTGCCCGTGCCCTCTCCCTGCCCGCGCCTCTCCCTTGCCGTGCCCGTGCCCGCGCGCCCTCTTGCTCGCCCGTGCCCGCGCCCTCTCCTCGGCCCGGCCTGCGCCCCGGCGCCGCGCCTCCCCTCGGCCTGCGCCCGACCTCGGCCCAAGCTAGCCGCCAGTCCAGCCCAGCGCCACCCCCTACGCCTCCGCCCCGCAACCGCCGCCGCCGAATCCGCGAGCGCCGTCGCCCGTGCTGCCCCGGAATCCTCGCCCCATATATATAGCCGCCGCCTGCCCCCTGTGCCCTAGCCGGCTCTGCTCCTCTCCACGCCGCCAGGCCGCCGCCGCCACCCTGTCGTGCCGCTCTCTCCCGTGCGCCGCTGGTTCGGAAGCCGCATCGGCGTCCTGCGCTGCTCCCAGCCGTCGCCGCCCTGCCTCTGCTGCCTCCGCCGGAGCCGCTGCCTCTTCCGCTCCTAGCGTCGTCGCCTACGGAGCCGCCCCTGTTTCTCATCTGCCACCGTTGCTGTCTCCTCCGACGCCGGCCATCGCTGGGAGGCCCCAAGCCGTCGTCGCCGTCGTCTCTTCACGGTGAGCATCCTCGTAGCCGTCTCCTTCCTCCTCTGCCTGTTGTCGCCGTCATCGTCGTCTTCGATCCCCGCCGCTGGTGAACTCCAGACCTCCCGTCGCCGTCTTCGTCTCTGCCGCTCGCCGGCTGCCTAGGACGCCGCCTCCTCCCACCGCTGGTGAGCATTCGGACTGAAGCCGCCCTTCTTTGGTTCATCACTGCCATCGCTCTTTTCCAATCGGCATCGTCGCCCATCCTCCTCTGCCTCCTGTTCGTCGTCGCCGTTGCCAGGTAGTCGTCGTCGTCGTCTATCGCCTGTGCGCCGTTCTCTCCAGAGCCGACGTCGCTGCCTCTGTCGCCCTCTGTCTTCCCCCATCTGCCGCCGTCGCTTGGAGTCTGCCGCCTCGCCGTCTGCCTCGCACCGTTTCCGCTCCCCGCCCGGCATCGTCGTCGCTGTTTACAGCGACGCCCGTCGCATCCTCATATGCTTGCTGTGCGCCGCCGGTTGGTCACCGAGCCAGTGGCAAGGCCATCTCGCCGCACCCACCTTTGCTTCGTCGTCTGGCATCTAAGCCTCTTCTCCGGCCGTGTTGCCCCAACGGCGCCTCCCCTCGTCGCCTCTGCCTCCTGCTCCTCGTCGTTTTTCGCCAAGCGCCGCTACGTCCCCCGCTGTCGTCGTGCCGGCTGTCGCCCGCTCCCTCCTGGCCGTCCGCCGTCGCGTCGCCCGGGTCGCTGCTCCGTCGCCGGTCCGCCGCACCGCCTTCAGGCCGTCTTTTCTGCCACCCGGTGTCGTCGCCATTCCTGCTATTGCCTGCAGCGCCACCATCGATACGCCACCTCATCCCATCCCTACTCTACTCTCCATCTGCTGTCATCCCGGCCGACGAGCCATTCATCGCCTCTTTGTGATTTTAGTGCCGCCGGTGAACCCGAAGTCTGTCGCCATCGTCGTGTCCCTCCGGCTCGTCTTGGCCATGCCGTCCCCGGTCCGTCTCTCTTGTTGCCTCTGTATGCCACGGGACACCGTCATCACATCGTCGGACATCCTCAGCAGTATTCTTCTTTGTGACCTCTAGGCCCCGGTGTTTCTCCCAGTGCATGACTAGGGGACCCGAGGCATAGTGCCCCAATAAATCTCAATCGTCCGATAATCCGAAGTCGATCCGAGCCACCTTGGCCGTATAACCCTTTTAATCGGTCAAAGCCATGTCAGCCCTAGCCACCTCAGCTGCCACTTCAGTTGCCACCTCATCCCCTTCGGCCACATGTTATCCACCTCAACATTCCATCCACCCCTCCTATTTCTAAATCCATGAACCAAGTTCACCATACGTCTGGTCACTGATCATGGACCCCATATCTCAGCATTTATCCAAAATAATTATTTTAATCCGAAAATTCAGAGTTATTCTGAGAATATTCTTTTTTCCAATTCTTTTCTGATTCATTCTGAATACAACTTCAAAAGCATATCTTTTCCATTTGAAGTCCGAATCGACCCGTTATTCTTCCTAAATTATCTAAACTCATAATTCACTTGTTTATGTATTTTTATGTATTGTTTATTTGGAGTTTCTTAGGGTTTTATCGTTTACGTGTAGTGGCATACTATCGTCGATTCGGAAGACTTCGGAGTCTGCGGAAGAGTTCGGAAGATCATTTGAAGACTTTTGCGATTGCAAGGCAAGTCACACGACAATCTCCTTGAGCATGTTGATCCTAGTTGTGAAACCTATTTTATTTTAAAGTTATTGCATGAATGTTTTCGAATGACATTATTGTGGTATTTACTTATTATCAATATCCATTGATAATTATGGCCATTTTGATGTTGATATCTATACCTTGATACCCCGGGTAATAATACTGACTAGCTGGATGACTATTTAATGGTCTAGCTAGATTATTTAGGAGTTGCTTAGCCATGCCTAGAAACTATAGTGTCATTTTATGTGGGAAATTATTCATTCATTATGACTAATTATGGATTAATGGCTATATTTTCACGACTGTGAGTCGTGGTTGATTAATTAAAATGTGACAACTAAAACTTGATTGATGGTGGCTTGTGAGCACCAAGTTGGAATGTTGCTAGCGGTGCTCATGACAGTTAAGGACCGGTTCGCGGACTACTTGTTCGAAGCATACTCGTGCTAACCACAAGCCAGCATGGGTAATGGTAGGATCCAATGTGTAGTACGTTCAACCGGGGTCCACCATGGTGTGTTGTGGCTGTGTCAATAAGACCACCATGGCTTGTGTCAATAAGGTCCATGTCTTGGGCGTTGGATCGTTTCCCTGTTGGGGGCCTGATCAGCTCCTGCCGGAAACTGGTGGTCCAGCGGGTGGCTCCCTTGTTGTGCGGGTTACATGGGAGGGTCTTATCACAATTCCTTCCGAGGTACCGTGTGGTATTAAGGCGCACAGTGATGTGTTTGTGGAGTTGTGTCTTGTGGGTAAATTGGTACACCTCTGGCCAGAGTAAAACTGTTCGGAATAGCCGTGCTCGCGGTTAATGAGCGGCCTAGCAATGTTTCTGTGATTAGTCCCACACTACTTCATTAATGAAAATAAAATGGAATATGGATAGCTCCTGTTTGGGAAGTTTTGGTTTGGGCCTGAACTGCGTTGGAGCGCTGTTCAGTGGTTGATTCAATACTGATTAATAATTAAACTATACTGTTTTCAATGATTTTAAATGCAAATGTTTTAAATGCTGTTTTATGCAAATAAGCCATATTGGCCTTTTCTTTTGGTATCCTGTTGCATTACATTGCATTCCCTAGTGTGGCTTGTTGAGTACGGTGGGTGGTACTCAGTCTTGCATTATTGCAATCTTTAGAGTGAAGTTTTGCGTGGAGGAGAAGATGGTGTTTGGCTTATACCCCAGTTGAGCTGCCTGTGGCTTGGTGCTGAAGCTACGCTAGTTGTCGTTCCGCTGCTGTTTTCTCCTGTGTGAGGACTAAGTGCATCTGTTGTAAGTATTTATCGTTATTTCGTATTTGGTTATGTTTATCAAATTGTCAATTTGTGTACCTCGGCTGATTCCTGGACGAGGATTTATTGCACAAATTAGCTTTGGAAATTCTGGTGAATTTCTGGGCGTGACATACAGGGTTCCAGATTTTTCCAAGTTCTCAGGGCAAGACAGCACATCTACAGTAGAACACGTCAGCCGATTCCTGGCACAGTGCGGAGAGGCATCGGCTGAAGAGGCTCTGAGAGTTAGGTTTTTTCCCTTGTCACTGTCTGGATCGGCTTTTACATGGTTCTCTTCATTGCCACCGAATTCCGTTCGGGGATGGGCCAATCTAGAAAAACAGTTTCACAAATATTTCTTTGCTGGGATCCATGAGATGAGACTGACAGATTTGACATCGGTTAGGCAGCGACCAGATGAAACAGTACCGGAATATATTCAGCGGTTTCGGGATGTTAGAAACCGATGTTACAGTCTGAACCTGAGCGATGGGACATCTAGCCGATTTGGCTTTCCAGGGTCTCTTGGCGCCAATCAAAGAGAGGTTTTCATCATAGGAGTTCGAGTCCCTGGCACACCTGGTACAGAAGGTATCGGCTCATGAAAGCCGATTTCAAGAGGCGAAAAAAGATAAATATCAGAGAAGAATCGCTCATGTACAAGTTTATTCATCGGACTCAGACGACGAGGGATCCAATGCTGAAGTCGGATTGGCGGAGTGGGCTAGGAGCAAAAAATCAGTATCATGCCCGTGGGTCAAGGATATCGGCAAGGAGGAGCGATATGACTTTGACGTCAATAAAGCCGATAAAATCTTCGACCTGCTACTACAAGAGAAGCAGATACAACTTCTGCCGAATCACGTGATTCCATCAGCCGAAGAACTAAAGAAGAAAAGATATTGCAAGTGGCACAACACGATTTCGCATCACACCAACGAGTGCAAAGTTTTTCGGCAACGGATTCAATCGGCTGTTGAGCAAGGAAGAATCAAATTCGAAGACAAAAAGGCGATGAAAATCGACGGACACCCGTTCCCCGTAAACATGGTTTATGCGGGATCATCGTCAAGGGCTCAAGCCGATGAAGGTAGGCATGTGGATCATAGAAAATCAAGGATTAATTCATCGGGTATGATAGAGAAATATTCAAAGTACGAAGAGCAGTGGATTGAGCCGGACATGGAAAGATATAATCCGCATTGGGATTGTCCGTTTTTCCGATTCTGCTGGGATCAAGGGATAAGATTGCCATCAATTGAAGATTGCCCTGAGTGCGATAATCTGAGGTTTCAGCAGGATCAGCAGGGAAGTTTTTCGCAAGATCGGTCACCCAGGAGACGGGCATCGGTACATAGCCGATTAGGGCCGGTCCACGAAGAGTTCTTCGAAGAAAATAAAGAGAAAATACATGAAAAACAAATCCAAAATCCCCAGTGGTGTCCTAGCAGAATATTCATGAAGAATCAGAAGAGAAGGGCACAACGGCTAAGACACCGAGAGCAACAGGAAGAACAGAGGCAGGATCAGGAAGAAGCCGATCATCGTCACAAGAGGACTAAACAAGTATGGCATGTGAAGAGGAAGGACGATGAAGATCCATCGGCTCCGGTAAACATGGTTTTCTTTTTGCCTCAGGAATATAAAGCACTTTCATCGGACGAGGAAGGCAATGAAGAAGTGTTCGCTCAGCTAACATTGCAACGCGATCAGGCCATATTTGATAACCTGAGGAATCAGAGCATCGGCATTTTAAAACCATTATATCAAGGGCTTATGTGAAATGGGAAGCCGATGACGAAGATGCTGGTTGATGGGGGAAGCGGCTGTTAATCTAATGCCTATATGCTACATTTCGAAATTGGAAAACTGCCGAAGATTTGATCAAAACGAATATGGTGCTAAAAGACTTCGGTGGGAATTCATCAGAAGCAAAAGGCGTGTTAAACGTGGAGTTGACAGTGGGAAACAAGACATTACCTACCACGTTTTTTGTTATTGATGGAAAAGGATCATATAGTCTGCTCCTTGGCAGGGATTGGATTCACGCAAATTGTTTCGTGCCCTCGACGATGCATCAATGTTTAATACAGTGGCAAGGAGATCAAGTCGAGGTAGTCTTAGCAAATCGGTCAACTAACATTGCAATGACTGATTTGCCGGTCTGGGAAGCTAATGGAGTTGATTACTTGTCTGGAAAAACGTGGGAAGGGGATTATCTCAAGGTCACCAGCCAAGGGGATACAGCCGATTCAGCAAGTCGGCTCCGAATTATTACTCTAATGGGCTCCATTGAAGATTTTGAAGGGAAACTGGGACAAGGGTTTACGTCGGCTGATGATTTAGAGGAGATCGACATAGGACCAGGAGATAAGCCAAGGCCGACGTACATAAGCAAAAAGTGTATGCCCTGAACTTCGAGAAGAATTGATAACAACTGTTGAAGAGTATCGGGATTGCTTTGCTTGGGAGTATCATGAGATGCCAAGATTAAGCCGATCAATTGTTGAACATCGGCTACCCATTAAACTAGGATATCGGCCATTCAAACAGGCTCCAAGGAGGTTTAAGGCAGAATTGTATGAGCCAATCAAAGCAGAGATTACAAGGTTATATGATGCAAAGTTTATAAGGCCGTGCCGATATGCTGAGTGGGTTTCTAATATTGTCCCGGTAGAAAAGAAGAATGGAAAATTGAGGATATGTATCGATTTCCGAGACTTAAATAAAGCTACCCCCAAGGATGAGTACCCAATGCCGATAGCAGATTTACTGGTGGATGCAGCATCAGGCCACAAGATTATTAGCTTCATGGACGGCAATGCAGGATACAATCAGATTTTTATGACGGAGGAAGATATACACAAGACTGCGTTTCGATGTCCTGGAGCTATCGGCTTATATGAGTGGGTAGTAATGACGTTTGGGTTGAAAAGTGCCGGTACGACTTATCAAAGAGCGATGAATTATATATTTCATGATCTCATCGGCTTGCTAGTGGAAATTTACATCGACGATGTGGTGGTTAAGTCTAAGAGTGAGGAAAGTGCTGGAAAGGGCCAAGAAATACGGACTAAGGATGAATCCCAATAAATGCGCTTTTGGTGTATCGGCTGGGCAATTTTTGGGTTTTATGTTCATGAGCGAGGAATTGAAGTTAGTCAGAGGAGCATCAGAGCCATCAAGACCACGGAGCCACCAAGTAACAAGACAGAGTTACAGTCATTGATCGGCAAGATTAATTTTGTAAGAAGGTTTATATCAAATTTGTCAGGGAGAATTGAATCTTTTACTCCGTTATTGAAGTTGAAAGCCGAACAAGAGTTCGTGTGGGGGGCAGATCAGCAGAAGGCATTCGATGGAATTAAGAGTTATCTGAGTTCCCCACCTGTTCTAATTCCGCCGCAGAAAGGAGTGTCGTTCAAATTATACTTATCAGCCGATGAGAAGTCCATCGGGTTTGTTTTAATTCAAGAATTTGAAGGAAAGGAGCGAGTCGTATTCTATTTGAGCAGAAGGCTTTTGGATGCTGAAACGAGATATCCCACGGTAGAAAAATTATGCCTTTGTTTATATTTCTCATGCACTAAGTTGAGGCATTATATCCTATCGGCTGAGTGTACAGTGGTTTGCAAGGCCGATGTGGTGAAATACATGTTGTCGACTCCAGTTTTAAAAGGGCGAGTTGGTAAGTGGATTTTTGCATTGACAGAGTTTGACTTGAGGTATGAATCGGCTAAAGCGATCAAAGGACAGGCGGTGGCCGATTTCATTGTGCAACACAGAGGGGTTCACGAAGATTATGTGGAGCCAATCCCTTGGACTTTGTTTTTTGATGGATCGGTTTGCAAGCATGGATCTGGTATTGGCTTAGTCATTATATCACGTCGGGGGGCAAGTTTTGAGTTTGCTTTTACAATCAAACCTTATCGACTAATAATCAAGCGAAATATGAGGCGGTATTAAAGGGACTTCAACTTTTAAAGGAGATCGGAGCCGATATCATAGAGATTGTTGGTGATTCTTTGTTGGTGATCAAGCAACTGTCTGGGGAATATGAGTGCAGGGATGATGTTTTGAGATCATATTATGAGGAGTGTACAGATTTGTTGAAGGTTTTCAAGATGGTATCAATAGATCATATTCCTAGGGAGCAAAATTTGGAAGCCAATGATCTTGCACAGATTGCTTCTGGTTATCGGCTGAATAGACAAGTTGAGGTTGAAATAGCCGATAATGATATTCAGGATAAAGCCGATGATTGGAGGCAGGAAATAATTGGTTATCTGCAAAATCCGTCGCAATCGGTTTCTAGGAAACTTCGGTATAAAGCTACTAAATATGTGCTGCTTGATGGAGACTTATATTATCGGACTTTTGAAGGAGTTCTGCTGAGGTGCCTGAATTTGGAAGAAGCCAAAGTGGTTATGTGCGAAGTGCATGAGGGCGCTTGTGGGACTCATCAATCGGCTCATAAGATGAAGTGGTTGCTAAGAAGAGTAGGGTATTTTTGGCCAACAATGCTGGAAGATTGTTTCAAGTACTATAAAGGATGTCAAGATTGCCAGAAGTTTGGAAATATACAACGAGCACCAGCATCGGCTATGAATCCTATCATTAAACCGTGGTCGTTCAGAGGATGGGGAATTGACATGATCGGCCAGGTTTTTCCTCCGTCAAGTAAAGGACATAAGTTCATATTGGCAGCGACCGATTATTTTACGAAGTGGGTAGAAGCGATTCCTCTGAAGAAAGTTACGTCAAAGAAGCGATCGAGTTTGTAAAAGAGTACATAATTTATCGATTTGGTATTCCTCAGACGATAACTACTGATCAGGGATCTATTTTCGTGTCCGATGAGTTTCAACAGTTTGCTACCAGTATGGGAACCAAGTTATTAAATTCGTCGCCTTATTATGCTCAGGCCAATGGACAAGCGGAAGCTTCGAATAAGGGTCTAATCAAGTTGATCAAGCGGAAGATTGATGAGCAGCCGCGACGATGGCATACTACATTAGCCGATTCATTGTGGGCCTATCAGATGGCATGTCATGGATCTACTCGGGTGCCACCTTATCAGTTGGTGTATGGACACGAGGTGGTTCTACCTTGGGAAACTAACATTGGCTCTAGGAGAGTTTCTTTGCAAAATCAATTGACAGCCGATGATTATTATAACTTAATGACAGATGAACTTGAAGATTTGGCTCAGAATCGGTTATGGGCGTTGGAAAGGATCAAGGAAAATAAGGCTAAGGCAGCTAGGCATTATAACAAAAAAGTAGTGAATAAGTCGTTTGCTGAGGGGGATCTTGTATGGAAATTGATTTTGCCGATCGGGTCTAGAGATAATAAGTTTGGAAAGTGGTTGCCTAATTGGGAAGGGCCCTATCGGATTAATCGTTGTGTGCCTGGTAATGCCTATATACTAGAAGATCTTGAGGGGACAGAATTTGCTAAAGCACTTAATGGGAAGTACCACAAGAGATATTATCCGAGTGTTTGGGTCAACTCCTAAATCGGTTAAGTGCAGCTGATTTCTAATACGGTTCAGAAAGCCGATGTTTTGCATCGCCTAAAGACAGCCGATATCAATTGATATCGCCTTTAGATCAAATAGGCAAAAAAGATACTAAGGGGCAATTGAGAGAAGCGGGCAACAGAGCCGATTAGATTATATTACAGCAAAAGGTTAATCGGCAGGTTTGAGAGGACCATCAGACGTCAATGTTAAAATTTACAAGAAGTTCTGAATTGTTTCGATCGCACGCAGGCGGATCTGGTCAATCTCATTGATAGCACGAATGTCGTCTTCATCGGAGCCCGGGATGTCTTCAAATTTTTACGCCGATGAACGACTTGACGCACCGTTGCTGCGACCTTGGCTTCTTGGTCTTGTATACCTTGTGGTAGGCCGATGAGCTGGAATCTGTTGCTTTAAGATCCTTACGAACTTTGTCAAGTTCTGCCAGCAAATCGGCCTCCTTTTTCTTCAGTTGGTCCAACTTGGGTTGGAGCTCTTGAGGGGCAGTTACCATGTCATCAAGCTTTTTCTTCTCTGTTTGGGTTGACAGCCGATCGGCTTGGATATCTTGGGTTATCTTCTGTTGGTCGGCACGATCGACTATGCACTGCCTGAGCTTGATGAGTCTAAATCTGTGCGACTCCAGATATGCCGCGGGAGTCAATGCGTCGATGAGTTCTTCGGGCAAATGGTGTTCAATATTTGCAAGTCTCGCCCAGATCGGCCCGCAATCTTCCACTAGTGCATCGATTGGATTTTCCAGCCAACTGATGATATTCATTAAGTACTCGCGCACATCGGCTGGGAAGGATGGTTTGGTTGCCGCGCTGGTGGCTGTTGCTTCTTCTGCCTCTAAGTACTTGCCGATGTCAAAGGAGAATAGATCGGCTAAGGACTGCAAATTGACATCGGTGAAAGAATCAGCGAAGAGTTAAAAAATGGAGTATGGATATAAGGGTTACCTGAGGCAGGGCATCGGCAGCTTGGGTGGCATCGGCTTCAAGTGGATGAGTAGGGTGTTCTTCAGAATGGCCGATGTCAGGCGATGTAGTGGGAGCAGCTTCATCAACGGCTTGAGGACTGGGTGCTGAGATTGGAGTGGCTGGAGGAGTCATCGGCTCAGTGCTTGGAGGGATGTCGGTAGAAAGTTGAGGTTCAGGGGCCGATGACTCGAGTTGAAAAAGAAATTGATGAGAAAGATGGGAAAACAGATAATGATATCAAGACTTAGCACATACCTGAGGAGATGTGGGGGCCGATGTTGTTTGGGGAGTAGGTGACATCGTGACCGTGACATCGGCATTGTTTTTCTGCTTCTTGAGAGAAGGGCTATGCGCTAGCTTTTTGCGCTTTTGACCTGTCGGCCGGGGTGCCTGGGGAGAGCTGATGGAGAGGAGCATCGCGCCCTAAAGTTCGGAGTGGCCGATGAGGGTTGATACATGATCGGCCGACCGCTATTGCTTGTTGTTGGGGGCTCGACGTGGGCAGCCTGCAAAATTAAGAGTGAATCGATGATCGAAGATGGTGATTAAGGCTTATGGGTGTTACCTCGTCATCGGATTCGATGTAGTCGGCGTTGAGGCGAGAACAGTAGTGGATGGCAGCTAAGTTGAATAAATGTCTCCTCCATTCTGACCACCATCGAGCAAAAAGATTTGTGTTGGCAGTACATACATTCACCTCGGTGGCGGCGCCCAGGGGAAGAGATTCTGTTAAGCTCCGCATCCGATCATACTCTAGAGCGTTGTTGACGTTGCCCCGGGCTTAAAGTTTATCGACGAAGAATAGGCGATCGGAAGCTGACCAAGACCAAGCTGACGGGAGCCGACCGATGGACGGTAGAATTCGTTATTGATTGGTTGCGATCGGTTTTTTCCCAGAGAGAAGCCAGTCGCAGCAGACACGGGGTAACAGCCGATAAAATATAGCTTCGAATTATCATCTTCTAGAGCATTGAGTGGATTGAATTGAAGGCATTTCGAATTTGACGATGCATCGTTGTATGCAAACCAAAGTGTGGCCTCCCTGGTGGTGAAGGCCGTAATAAACACACCTTTTTGGAACCCATTGACTGAGTCTGACGGTGTTATCTGCCACCAGGAGAGAGCCGATAGCTTTCGCCATGGAGGTACATCGGCGGTAGGTAAGTTTCGTCTAGCTCTGTATGATCAGCTGGAAAGGATTGGTCAAGAAAAGAGGTCTTAGAAAAGGCCTTTGGAGGTGTAGACATTGAGCCATAACTGCACAAACCACCAAGGACCCCCAATGTGGCCGATGGGCTGGCCGGCCGATAGCTTGATAGCTACTTGATGTAGCAGCTGATAAGTGGCGCCGAGAAGGTATTTCCCCAAGGGGATTTGTTTCCGATCGGCCAAACATTCTGCCAGACATTGCATGTTGGTTGTTGGGCCGAGGGTTGCGCCACCGAAGACAAACCGTTCTAGCCACAAGTTCAAAAAGGCAACATGTTCCCGATCGTCAACTGGTCCGGTTCCCTTGTTGTGGATTGATATATACCTGGACCAACCACCAATGTTCTTCGCTTGAAGCCGATGAGCGGGCTTGAATCGGAGCCTGAAGGGATCAATGTAACTCGTTGTGTCGAGGCAGGTGAGCTAGTCACATCCATCAAGGTGGGGGTCATCGGCCCGTGACCGAACATGAAGGCGTTAAGAGCATCTGACCAGAAATATGAAGCCGATGCAAGCAGAGGTTCGTTCTTTTCCATATCGGCCAGAGAAAGGTTGATGCAGTGGCCGATGTTGGATTCTTCCCAGAGGGTTCTCTTCATGGCCGATACTCTAATGTACCAGTCCCTCCACCCAGGGAGCTTGCTCGGCCATGATCTGAAGCTATTGGTCCAATCACTAACTAACATGGCGGAGTTCTTAAAAGGAATACGTTGGGTCTCGGCGCTGATGAAATCTATGGGATCCTCACTACCCATTGGGCCGTGATAGAAGAAATCCGGGTAATCGGCGGCTGGGATCAGAACTTGGTTCCTAAGGTGCTATAGTAAACAAGAACACGACGAAGAACAGGTGAAGAACATGGCAGATTGGATTCATCTAGGCTACAAAATCAGAAAAAACAGTTGGGCAGAAAGATTACCTCGGGGACTGCGGATGCTGATGCCATTGTGCCGGAGGAAGAAGAGCGGGAATCAATGGTCGTAGAAGGGAGATACGACGGTTCGTCTGAGTTCGCCAGAGTTCGTCGGGATCTTGGAAGACGAAGCGGTAGTGCTCTGGTGATGTGAAAGCGTAAAAAAAAAACTAGGGAGACGAAGCGGTTTATAGAGGTATGATGACCGGGCGGGAATCGAGGTCGTTGGCACTGTTTCAAACAATTAAGGCAAGTGGGCTACCTTGGGCCACCTCGGTATGGAAGGAATTTGAAGGCCCAAAATGAAAGAATTTTGAAGTCCTATAGAGAACTCCGAAATTGGGGGGCATGTGTTAACGCCAAAATTTGGTATGGCTCTATATTAGATTCGGTTAAGAAGAAAATTACAGTTAACTAACGGGAGTTGATCCAAAAGGGACCGAATCCAGGAAGAAGCCGTGGAGACCACAGTATGGCAGTTAATTACTGTATCTATTAATTAGGCAAGTGCTAGCGTCTATCTTCAGGAAACCTGATCTCGTGTCTGATCGGGTCCTGTTAGTGTTTCCTTTTGTAATTAGGAAATAGTGTATCGTGTCCAATAAGGACTCGTATCAACTCGAGGTATAAATACGTATGCCCGGCTGCTTTGTACGATATCTACATCAATCAGATCAATATAATTTCGGCGCATCGCCACCCCTTCGACGGGTTCTTGCTTCTCGAGCCGGGCTGCATCGGTTAAGTTCGACCTCCTGCGAGAGGGTAAGTCTCGTCACCCCGGACACCGCATTAGCTAGGACTTCCTCGATTAAGTCCGATATTCTAATCGGTTCACGGTGGACGGCTTACCACGATATGTCTATTTTATCTATGGCTGCATCAGTTTAGTTTGACCTCATAGATCGATTAGGTATACCACATCACGCGTGCGTAGATCGTATCAGCTTACTAGGAGCGATTTATCATCAGTTTGTGCTGCATCGGTTGGGTCCGACCTACTAAACTACCAGTGATAAATCGTTCCTGCTAGATTGATATTTTGTGCGCAAGCGTCTTATCGGAATACATAGCTGATAAGTTATCATGTTTTACATCACGTTCGCATTAGATCTATCGGCTCATCGAGGTCTTGTTATCATCATCAGTCTGTGCTGCAACGGTTGGGTCCGATCTACTAGACTATTGGTAATAACTTTACTTAATAAGCCGATGGGTTCTATGCGATGTTTTATCGGAGTGCTTAGCCGATAAGTTAACTTCATATCCAGCCGATTTGTCACAAACATTTAGAAAATCACTGCTAACCTGGGCGCGAGCACGAGCAAGTACCCAGGCACGAACAGCAAGCAAGTACCCGGGCACGAACAACAGGTAAGGACCCGAGCACGAGCACAAGCAAGTACCCGGACATGAACAGCAGGTAAGGACCCGGACGCGAGTACAGGCGAGGACCCGGGTACAGGCACGGATAGCAGGCGAAGATCCGGGCGCGGGCACGAGCAAAGGCCCGGGCACGGGTGAGGGCAGCCCCTTTGAGGCGGCACTAGCAATTATAATTGCAATTGGCTGAAGTTTATTCAATTCATTTATCTACACTTTTTGTCTATTTATTTTATCAATTTACAGCCGATTTTCGAGCATCCCTTCAATGATCGGCTAGTTTGATATTTGCTTATTATTATGTTACTGCTCATGCCATCATCGGCTTCCAGTCGATGTATAAGTGCTACAGTTCATATCGGCCATCGGCCGATGAGACGAGTCAAGATCGGCTTCCAGCCGATTGGCTCATTGATCTAATATTTTCTATCTCCTTGTCAATTGCAGGGTTAAATTGACTGGCATGCCTACGAACCTTAAGATTTTAGGACCTGCATTGGAGTGAAGCAAATCTCCCAGGCCTTCGCATGTCTCCAGGCGCCGAATGGCCCTCGGCGGTTTTCGGCGTCAACAGCAAGCGGCCTCGCAGGTAGGCCAGCGCACGAGGGAAAATGAAGTGGCGGGCCAACCAGAAGAAAACAGGCCCCTGCAGATCGAGGCTGTCTTGGACGGCCAGCGAAGGGTGATTGCGGCAATCACAGGGGGCTCTTCACAAGGGCTAGAGTCAAAAAGGCAAAAAAAGACGCATGAAAGGGTGATCAATCATATCACCACAACATCGCAGACCAAGCCACCGCCGTTCTCCGCAATGCCAAAACTTTCGGCCTCGACAACGCAAAAGGCATTTATTTCCCACACTAGGACCTGCTGGTCATGTCTACTGGCATCGCAGGATGTGAAGTCCACTGCATCCTAGTCGATGGGGGCAGCTCGATGGACATCATATTTGTGACACTTATCGGCAGATGGGGATTCCCTAGGACATGCTTGCCCCAGCTACCATATCGAGAGCTCAGTTCAGGCACTAGGGCAAGTGCAACTGCAAGTGGTGCTTGGTGAAGGCAAAAATGCTAGAGTGGAGGCCATCGCCTTCGACATTGTTGTCATCCCATATTAGTACAACACCATCTTTAGCAGTCCACACTAAACAAGTTTGAGGAAATAGCACATCACAACTATCTACAGCTCAAGATGCCTTGTCCGGAGGGTGTAATTACGGTGCGGGCTAACCAGCCTTCCGCTAGGCTAGGCAAACAAGTACCAACCAGTGTCGGTGATATCCACAATGTCCAAGAAGGCCGGCAAGAAATGCTAAGGGGCTATGGCCAAGCCAAGCCAAGCCTTAGGGCAAAGATAAGATAATCGCAATCGACCCCATTGACCCGTCGAAGACGGTTTCCATCGAAAGCGATGTCAGTGAAAAAGTAGCCGACAAACTTTTGCATGTCATCAAGAAAAACCTAGACATGTTAGCCTGGGGTCCTGACAAGTTCTCGGGGTGAGCCATAGCCTTATCAAGCACCACCTCATGGTGAAGTCGAGTATCAAGCTGCGGAAGCAAAAGCTTTGCAAGATGTCGGCCGATTGCCAAGAACCGGCAAAGGCCGAGGTGAACAAGCTGATCCACGCTCAGGTCATCCGTGAGGTCGAACACCTAGAGTCGCTAGCAAACCCTGTCCTGGTTAAGAAGTCGAATGGCAAATAGAGGATGTGTGTAGATTTCACAAACCTCAACAAGGCATGTCTGAAAGATGATTTCCCTCTCCCAAGAATTGACTAGTTGGTCAACTCAACAGCTGGTTGTGAGCTTATGTTCTTCCTCGATGCCTACTCTGGATACCATCAAGTCTTCATGCCTTAGAAAGACCAAGAGAAAACCTCTTTCGTCACCCCCCCCCTCGGAACCTTCCACTACATCCATATGCTCTTCAGTTTCAAAAATGTAGGCGCGATCTTTGCCCGCCTGGTCTACAAGGTGTTGAAAGCCAAATCAGCAAAAATATTGAAGCTTATGTGGATGACATTGTGTTAAAAAGCAAGCGGGCGAGGAAGCATGTTGAAGATCTGCAAGAAAGCTTTGACAACTTGTGAAAGGCGAAGGTCAAGCTCCATTCGGAGAAGTGTGTGTTTGGCATGCGTGTAGGCAAGTTGCTTGGGTTCTTGGTTTTGGAAAGGGGCATCGAGGTGAATACAGAGAAAATCAAAGCCATTCAGCAGATGCAGCCACCAAAAAGCACTAGCGAAGTGCAAAGGCTGACCGGGCGAATTGCAGCTCTCAGCCGCTTCATGGCAAAGTCAGCGGAGAAGTGGCTACCTTTGTTCAAAACCTTATGGGGTGCGAGCAAGTTTGAATGGACAACAGAATGCCAAGAAGCGTTCAAAAGCCTCAAGAAATACCTCTAGGAGGAACCAAAGCTCGCAAGCCCGAGGCCAAGGCAGAGTTGCTTCTATACCTGGCAGCTTCACCGATGGCAGCAAGCACAGTGCTTGTGCAGGATGGCAAGGGCAGACAAAAACTAGTTTACTTTGTCTCCGAAGCACTCCAGGGGGCAAAGACAAGATACTCGAAGATTGAAAAGCAGGCCTATGCCTTGGTAATGTCCTCACGGAAGCTCAGGCATTATTTCCAAGCCCACAAGATCATAGTTCCTTTACAGTATCCTATTGGGAAGTGCTTCGGAACAAAGAGGCGACAGGTCAATTGGGCAAGTGCGCAGCGGAGCTGGCCCCTTTCAACCTACATTTCGTGGCTCGAACAACGATCAAGTCATAGGTCCTGTCGGACTTCGTGGCCAAATGGACTTCAACCAAAGAGCCCGTAGAACAACCAGTTAGTGAAGAGTGCTGGACCATGTTCTCAGATGGGTCATGGTCTCACGCTAGCACTGGTGCAACGGTTATCCTCAGCTCACTTGTGGGAATGGTCATTCACTACGCTGAAGACTACAGTTCCCTACAACCAACAACACAATGGACTACGAAGCCATACTCCTCAGTCTGTGAAAGGCCAGAACGCTAGGGGCCAGGAGGCTGGTGGTGAAAACGGATTCCCCACTGGTAGCTGGCCACATCGACAAAAGCTGTGAGACAAAGGGCGAAGGCATGGACAAGTACTTGAAGGCCATACGGGCTATGGAGAAAGCTTTCGCCGGTATCACAGTCCAGCACCTCCTAAGGGGAGAAAATGAAGAGGCCGATACCTTGGTGAAGGCGGCAACCACTAGAGCTCCGTTCCAACCTGGGATTTTCTTCGAGGTGATATACACGCCCAGCGCGAAGCATGAAGAAGACCAAAAAGAAATCATTGGTATCGATCAAGGAGGCTAAGACTGGAGAATGCCTTTCGTTCAGTTCCTTTCCAAAGGAACATTACCGGCTAATAGAGCCGAAGCAAAGAGACTGCAAGCGAGGGCACTGTCGATGTTTTGTATCGGCAATATTGAATATAGGGCTACTCATCGGATCTACACTCGATGGACTCGAAAGGACACAAGAATTTATCCTGGTTCAGACCCTTAATGTGAGGTAATACCCTACTTCCAGCTTTTTGTGTATTGCTTTCATAGGTTGTATGATGCTGGATGTCGATATGCCATAAGGGGCTCCCTACCTCTCCTTATATACCAGGGAGATAAGGTTATAGGATAGTAATCTCAGTCGGACTTGACCAAGGGATTTTCCTTATCAGAACATAGAGTAACCGACTAGAACTATATCCCTTTCCTTGTCGTGCAAGATTACATGAAGAAGCCGAGTTCTACTCTATCCCTAACTATATGGGCCAGCCCACCCTCTGTCCGAGTGGTCGTATTTGCCTTCCTTGAGGTACCCGGGGCCCATGGCCTCCACAGTTGCTCCTGAGACCTTCATAGTTGAGTCACAGCTCAAGCCAAGTGCTCGTCCTCCACGGTGAAGAAATCCCAAGTGCACTACTCCCGAATACTCTTTGTCCGAGTACCTCTTCTCCCAAGTCCTGCTTCATATCAGCTGGCAGTGAGGCTATAAAGGGTTTCATGGAAATAAATGAATAGTGTGCACCGAATAGGCATACCTATTAGGTCGACTTTGTGCTTAATTGAGAAACAAGTAAACATAAAGTCAAAGATCTTTAACCTTGAATTCTTTCCCGAGTGTTTTGTTTCTTAAAAATTGGACTCTTTAGCCAAATATTGTCTTGAATTTTGCTCATAGAAATTTGGCTAAGCATGTAAGCCGAGTGTCACTATGGATATAAATGTGTGACAAGGAGTACTTGAGAGATACCTGCATCTCTAATTTTAATAGAGACCAGCTTTTGATCCTTATAAGGATATATCCTCCATACCTATAAATAATTCAGATACCTAAACATATATGTCCAGCTATAGGCTTAACATGAGGCATACCTAATTATTTTAATCGATTCTCGTAAAATATCACCCAAGTTATGATTTTAACACAACCAGCAAGTGGCCCAATAGGACATGCTATTTAGGAACTCATATCTTGCGACCCACTACTGAGCAAGCTGGCCCAAGCCAACCACCCAGTGCAGCCCTTTAAGTATCAGGGAGAGAGAAAAGTTTCCCCTTTCTTCCCCAAAATGCAGATCCCCTTTGGCTTCTGAGCAACCGCGCATGTGTAGTTTTCCAAACTTCGCGCTCTCCGCTCCAAGGAAAAAACCTAGGGTTTCCATTCATCGAGCAAACCTCTCAAGATCTGCAAACCCTCTTGCATCCGCTTTCGTATCCCCGCTCCAGAACTTCTCTACCTTCTTCTAGTAGCCATATCGACCAAGATGCCAGCCGGATCCGACGCCACTTCGCTGTCGGCCGAAGTGTGGCCAACTTCAGATAGCTGCTCTTCAAGGCTAGCACACCTGGTGCGGGAAGGGACACTTCAAGCCAGGGAGCTCATCAACTGGCGCCCCACCATCGGTGAGTCCATCCCCACCCCAGAGACCCATGAAATCATAGTCTTCGAATCTTTTTTCGATGGGGGCCTGGCTCTCCCCACGTGTGATTTCCTCCAAGGCCTTCTTTTGTATTACTAGATCAAGCTGGTCCACCTCAATCCGAACTCCATCCTCTAGATTTCCACATTCATTACCCTCTGTGAAGCTTTTCTGGGCATCCTACCCCACTTAAATCTCTTTCATTACTTCTATCACCTCAAGCCCTAGCTGAACCAACAGTAACCGCAGGTGATTGGGGGGGCTGGCCTTCAACTCCACAATGAACTAAAGAAAGTGTACATCCATCTCCCCTCAAATCTTCTTTGAAGGGATGGCATCAGGAGTGGTTTTACTGTTCCAATCCAGAGACCTTCTTGCCTCCCTATGTCGGCAACACCCCCAAGGTGCTCGAGAGCTGGACCGCACTCCCGACTGAGGCGGAGATGATCCAGTGTGTGTTCTACTCGAGAAGCTGGCGGCCCTAAAGAAGAAGGGGCTGACAAGGGTCTGGGTGGTGTGAGCATTCCTCACTCGTAGGGTCTAGCCCCTAAAGGACCGAGTGCACTTGGGCTTGAGTACCAAGGGAAAAACAACGTCACCCGGGAGAGCTTCGACAGGGCAAGCAAGGATTAGGTCACCGGTACTTCGTGTCAAGCTCGAAAATTCAACAAAATTTCTAAAGCTAATTTGTGCATTAAATCCTCATCCAAGTATTAGCGGACGTACACAAATCGACAATTTGATAAACATAACCAAAAAGATAAATGATAAATACTTATGAAAGAGGCACTTAGTCCTCACACAGAAGAAAACAACAGCGGAACGGCAATCTAGCGAAACTTCAGCACCAAGTCCACAGGCAGCTCAACTGGGGTGTAAGCCAAACTCCAAAATCTTCTTCTTCCACATAAATTTTCACTCTGATGATGGTAATATTGCAAGACTGAGTACCACCCACCATACTCAACAAGCCACACAAGGAAATGCAAAATAATGCCATAGGATTCCAAAGGAAAGGCATAGTATGGCTTACTTGCATAAACAACATTTAAAACACTTGTATTTGAAAGCATTGAAAATAGTATAGTTCAATTACTATCAGCATTAACCGATCGTTGAACAGCACTCCAATGAAGTTCAGGCCCAAACCAAATCCCTCCAGCCATCATTTATTATCATTAATGAGTGGTGTGGGACTAATCATGAAAAACATTGCTTGGCCGCCCATTAACCGGGGACACGGATATTCGAACATTTTTACTCTAGCCAGAGGTGTTCCAATTTACCGACAAGACACAACCCCACAACACATTACCGTGCACCTCAATACCACCATGGTACCTTGGAAAAGGTGCTATCACAGGACCCTCCATGTAACCCACACAACAAGAGTGCCACCCGCTGGACCACCCGTCTTCGGTAGGGTCGATCAGGTTTCTAGGCAGGGAGACGGCCCAACGCCCGAAACATCGACTTATTGGCAACTGCCATGCATGGACTTATTGATGGCTACCACAACACACCGTGGGGCCTCCGGTTGAACAAATCACACTTCAGTTCCTGCCATTACCCATTCTAGCTTGTGGTTAGTACGAGTATTGCTTCGCAACAAGTAGTCCGTGAACCGATCCTTAATTGTCATGAGCACCACTAGCATCAACCTCAATCTAGGTTCTCACATCCCACCATTTAATCAAGTTTTAGTTGGCAAATTAATTAACCAACCACGACCAACCGTCGTGAAAAGACAATCATTAATTAGTCATTGGTAAATGAATAGTGTGGGGTCACTCTAAGGCTTGTACCAAGTTTCGCAATTCGCCATGTCAATGCTAACTCTTGGAGTGATGGGGTTCCAAATAAAACCAAATAAATTCTATAACCACCATCCCCTCAAAGCTGACCTCACATCACGAACGATGAACTGGAACAAACTCAAAGTGCCGAACCCGAAACAGGTGAGATACTTAACAATGTAGCCTATGCCAGTCCCCCCCTCCCCCGCCCCACCCGAGGTATGCCCGTCAACCACTCAATGGTGGCGACCACAGAATACATACCATAGAGGATTTGATCCCCACCAGCTATTAAGTAAATATCTCAGATGTTTCAAGCCCATACTCGTGCAAAGCTAGCCCTAGGAGTTGATTCTAGCTTTGCACTTTCATCTTAGCAATTGACATCACAAACTAAGGTAGTAGTCTAACTAGATAAGTAACTTAGACGTACATCCATAATTTACATAGGCTGGCCAGCCAAATAGATAGTGGTTCGTGGAAGCTTGTTCTACCCACAATACCCCATAGGCAACCGACTAGGGTAAGCCCTAGTGAAAACTATCTTGGAAATCAGCAACATCCCGATCAAGCAAAACATCATCCTCTAACTCCTCACCTGCATCAAGGTCTAAAAACAACATACGAAATACAAGTGCAAGGGTCAGTACATCATTACAATGTACTAGCAATACCAAGCCTAACATACATGAAGGTTAATATCAAAGGAAGAGCTAATAGAGCTATTCAATTGCATAAAGGCAAGATTTGATTTCAGAAACATTTCACAGCGTATAGTTCACAAGCATGTAATTGAAACTCATAGTATAAAGCTTAAATCCATCAAAAGTCATAAAAGAGGTACATACCACCCTCCATGGTGGCAAGCCCAAAGAGTTCACAATTTATTCCTCTTTTAAACTTTCCACTTATATACACACTATTTAACACATATTTATAAATCTATACTCAACATAAGTCACTAGGCCACTCATGACCACGAGCACGGCTAATCGATTAGTTCTAACTCTGCAGAGTACGTATACTTTACCCACACGACGTGAAATAGTGATCATGCCTAACATGCCACGTGATACCCTAGTACCCGTTTCACTACTCACAACATAGCCTTTACATTGTCACCATTTAGCCCTGCACCAGCAACGGCAAGCGAAGATCCACCCTAGGAGCAGCCCTAGAGCCGCTAGGTGGCGGGCCCATGCCTTAACCTAGCGCTGTGGTGGCAAACCCCTTGTTTTCCGCATGAGGCACTATACCGTTGTATTGGATAGACTTAGACGCCTACACCGTTATGGGTTAATAGGTAGTTCCTATGAGTCACTACAACATCATAAATCATACTACTCTGGCCTACCAAATGCAAGGCTAAATAATGAGCAACTTAGTAAGCTATGGCTATCCCATACTAGCACATGTGGTCGTATTGTATTCCATAGTAAAAGACATTGAGTTCAGTCCTTAACCGACTCAGGTGAGCACTCCCCCTATCGGTTCGCAACTATCACATATGCGTACCACTTGCCGCCCAAATCTTAAAACCATTTTTCATCATTTTAATTCATCATTTTATCACCACTTCCATCTCTGTCCAGAATTATTAAAACACTCATTTTAGCATTTATAAAGTGACAAAAATGAATAAAAGCATAAAGCTAGGCATGGCTAAGCATATAAATGTATATATAACATAGATAGGCCCATTTGAGTGCAAAAAGGCACTCCATACCCATCCTATGGCTACGACAGTGAGGAATTCAAGTTTTAGGGGTTCCATAATGCATCTATTTGGCATTAGCTACCATTTACCCTTTTTCAAACCATACTTACAAATACACATGCAAATTTGGTAAAACCAACAATTTTCCTCCAAAACATAGGAGCAATATGTTCAAAGGGAGCAGTGAGGTGACTTGCCTTCCTCAGTTGCAACTCCTAGATCAGTGTCAAGTTCAGCGCCCTTGTGAAACATGATTTCCTCCTCTAAACAAATAACGTATAATCGAATAATTAAAAAAAGGGAGAAACTCAAAATGCTCTATTATGCATGCATGTTCTACAGTGGTTTCGTACTGCTATGGGAGGATTTTTGGTGGAAGAGTTTCTATTTTACTAGCTTGTATTTGGGAGATACAATTTTTAGAAGTTTCATACTAGGAATACGGTATTTTAATATTATACAAATTTTAAAGGTCTAGGAGCTTATATTTTGGATTTTAATCCTCCAGAAAAATAATTCATAATTTTGTGAATCTACTGCAATTTTTTCCATACCGTTTGGAGTGAAAATGAATTTTCTATGAATCTCTAAAGTTAAATCCATTTCTTAGTGCAACAGAAAAGCTTTTAACCCTTTTCTCAATTCTTTTCTCGGATTTAAATCAATGAGGCCCACAGGTCAGTGAAACAACATTTGTGCTGAGGCCCCTCAAGTTCTTAGAAATTAACCCGCAGTCCTAAAGCACGTGGGAGGGTGGTTTTCATTAAGAGTCCTCGTTGTTTTTAGTTATTACATTTAGATCCATGGCCCACTCGTCAGTGACTGGTACTTTTGCTAAAAAGACCTCGGGAGTTTTAAATCTTTGCTGACAGCAGTCCTCATGCGCTAACCATAGTGGGGCCTGCTCGTCAGCTGCTCGGGATAGAGCTCGCAACAGCGCGCGACCGACAAACTTCACGGCGGCGGCAACGGCGAACGGCGGCATATCTCGCTGAGCTACCAAAAGAGAAAAGGCAGAGGGGTTCCAGGCGCAACTATCGGTGGCTTTCTTGGCTTCAATGGTGACCGGAATTGCTGCTGATGGAGGTTTATGCGGCGGCAAGCTTCAGCATGCACTTGTATGTCGAACTACAGCCCGGATTAATGCCAAAGAATCCATGCATGTGCTTTCTAAAGTTCCCAGGAGGCTTACCGAGCTTGGGAAGTGGTCTGGACTACGTCGTCAGTGCTCAGGTTGGTCCAGCAGTGGTAACAGATGGCGGCGACTAGGTGAGAGCTGGATCTACAAGGGGAGATGACATGCATGCATGCGCATCGGGTCAGAGGGGTCCTAGGGAGAGTACACGTGCAAGGAATCGAGATATTTCTCACCAGAGAGCGCGGATTTGAGATGGGGTGTGTAGCCGGAGTTGGGAAAGAAGACAGCGATTTGGCGTCCTAGGGTGTCTTGGCTCCGTGGGCTAGGGCTGCTGGTTTCTTTGAAGATGGTGAAGCTACACACGAAGCAGAGCGGCCGGATCTCTCGGGTTCAGCTGGAACAGGGTGGAGTGGCGTCGGCGCCACGCCAGGGCCGACGGCGTGAACTGCAGCGACACCATCGGATGAACCTGCACGACATGGGAATAGAAGGGCTTGGGTGGGTTAGGCATGGAATGGAGGTTGTGTTCCCATAGTTGGACTGTGGCGAAGCTCACCAAAGGAAGAGTGCGGTGGTCAGGATCTCGCCGGCGCTGGAGAAGACACCTCCATTCCCAGAGCTCCCGAGGTGGGATTCCTCGGCTATTCTGCGGAACAGGACTAGGGTGAGCTAGAGAAATGGTGGGTGAGAGGGTTAGCTAAATGGTGGAGGTTTTCGCTCAGTGAGGTGGAGAGGAGCTCGGTCGGTGGGCTGGCGAGTGTCCTGGCGCGTGGCGCATGCGTTCTGCAGGGTGGGGCCATGCTAGAGTGTCTCTGAGGCTGATATGCAGGTCACACACGTCCAGGGGTCCACTAGTAGAGAGAGAGTGAGAGAGGATTGAAGAGGAGCCCAAAAATGGCTAAGTTTGTGGGCTGTGTTTAGGGTGGTTTTGCCATCTCCTTTAAACCGTCTTCTAGAAGGAATTTAGATGAGCCAATTTTTTTTTGATGTTAGTGGGAAGTGTGGTCTACAAGCTGGCAAAGTGGCATTACCTAAAAATATATGGTTTGCAAATGACAAAGCTCCAAGGTGGGCCAAAAATTATGTTTTCCTGCAGATTAGCCTAAACCAGTGAGATTCGGCTTATCATTTTATGTATAAATTTTGTGAGTCAGTTCCTGCAAGATTTACTGTAAATAGTTTATGTCTTGTTCTGTGTATTGGCCAAGTTTTGCAGGACGAGAGTTGTGAATAAATTCTAACAAAAAGAACAAATGGTCTGTCTGCAGTGAAGATTATCTACTGTTTGGCTGATTTTGAAACATTTGTTTGAAGCACTAACTGAAATGATAAAATTTAACAAAAATTACAGTGAGTAGTTTATGTTGTTTAGTTTCTATGGAAATTTTCTCAGATTTTTATCTCTCCAAAAGTTCCCTTAAATTTTTCTATAGCCATGGTTGTACCTATAATTTCTATTATGCCATACAAGGAAAAATCAAAATTAGAGTTGAAAATGCATTATATAGAATATATGCAACAGAGCATGAGGGCTTTTTATTTATCTCCATAATAGCTCATAAGTTATCTAGGGTACATTTTTGGGTATGTTACAACTCTATCCCCTTTACAAAAAAATCTTGTCCCCGAGATTTAGTATTCTAGAAGAAGCTTGGAAATTCGGCCTTAAGTTTGTCTTTCCTTTCCCATGTGGCCTCTTCAGGAGTATGATTACTCCATTGTATCTTAAGCATCTTGATGGTGCGACTTTGAGTGTGGCGCTCGGCTTCGTCTAGAACACAAATCGGGTATTCTTGGTATGAAAGGTCAGGTCGCAGGTTGATGTCCTTCAGTGGTGTAAGTTCATGAGGGACACGGAGACACTTCTTCAGTTGCGAGACATGGAAGACATTGTGCACATCTGAAAGTTGGGATGGCAATTCCAGTTGATAAGCAACTTGTCCTCTTTTTGCAACAATTTGGAATGGGCCAATATATCGGGGAGCTAGTTTCCCGTGCACATGGAAGCGGCGTATGCCATGTAGTGGCGAGACCTTAAGGTAAACATGGTCACCCACCTCAAAGCTTAGCTCACGGCGGCGACGGTCAAAATAGCTTTTCTAGAGCGACTGCGCCTCTTTAAGCCGATTTTGGATGAGGGCAACATTGTGTTCAGCCTCGTTGATCAGTGCTGGTCCAAAGAATTGTCTCTCTCCAACTTCAGACCAGAATAATGGTGTTCTACATTTCCTCCTATAAAGTGCTTCAAATGGAGTCATGTGAAGGCTTGCTTGGTAGCTATTATTGTAGGAGAATTCGGTAAATGCCAAGCATTTCTCCCAAATGGTGCTGTAGGATAGTACGCAGGCTCGGAGCATATCTTCTAGGGTCTGATTTGTACGCTCAGTTTGGCCACCTATCTGAGGATGAAAGGCCGTACTGAAGAATAGTTCGGTGCCAAGAAGCTCGTGCAAGTTTTCCCAAAACCTTGAGGAGAATTGTGGCTCATGGTCTGAGATGATTACTTTTGGTACTCCATGGAGGCATACAATATGTGTCAAATAAAGCTCAGCAAGCTTAGATCCACTATAGGACACGTGCACTGGAATAAAATGTGCCACCTTCTTGAGTCAGTCAACAATAACCCAAACTGAGTTGTGACCCTTTTGTGTTTTTAGGAGGCCTGTAATGAAATCCATGCCTACGTCATCAAATTTCCATTCGGGCACTTTTAGTGGTTGAAGTAAACCCACTAGTCTTTGATGTTTAGCTTTGATGCGTTGGCACACGTCGCAAATGGCAACATAGGCAGCAATATCTCGTCTCATGCTAGGCCACCAATACTGGGTGTGAATATCTTGGTACATCTTGGTACATCTAGGATGAATAGATAGTGGAGAATGGTGTGCTTCTTTGAGGATAATTTCACGGAGGCCATGACCGTCTGGTGCATACGTTTGCTTTCCATGGACAACTATACCATCTGAAGTTAATGAAAGGATTGTTTTTGCGCCTTCTTTTATCCTGCTCTTAATTTTGGCCACTTCTGTATCATTGGCTTGAGCAGCTTTGATTTGAGAAGCAAGGGCTGGTTGGAGTGCTAGGGCAGTAAGGAAACCTTCCTTAACCACTTCTAGATTTAGACTTTGGAGTTCAGAGAGAAGTGTTGGTTGGTCAGGTACAGTAGTGGCAGTGATATGATGAAGCTTTCGATTGAGAGCATCAGCCACAACATTTGCTTTACTAGGGTGAAAGTGGATGCCTAGATCATAGTACTTGATGAGTTCTAACCACCTTCTTTGCCTTAGGTTCAGATCTGGCTAGGTGAAGAAATACTTCAAACTTTTATGATCAGTATAGTTTTCACACCTCTTGCCGATTAGATAGTGGCACCAAATTTTCAGAACATGCACCACAGCGGCTAACTCCAGGTCATGTGTGGGATAATTTGTCTCATGAGGGTGTAATTGACGTGAGGCATAAGCTACCACTTTGCCTTCCTGCATCAACACACACCCTAGGCCATGATGAGAGGCATCACAGTAGATATCAAAGTTTTGATGGATATCGGGCATCACTAGCACTGGGGCTATGGTGAGCCTTCTCTTTAATTCTTGGAAACCCATTTCACAAGCTTTGGTCCACTCGAATTTCTATTCCTTCTTGAGGAGTTGGGTCAAGGGTCTGGAAATCTTGGAGAACCTTGCAATGAACCGGCGGTAGTATCCTGCTAAGCCAAGAAACCTCCGAACTTTGGTTAGATACTGAGGTTGCTTCCAATCCAGTACATTTTGCACTTTTCTAGGGTCAACAGCAACACCGCCTTCAGAGAGTACGTGGCCAAGGAAAGCAATTTCCTACAACCAAAACTCACACTTGGAAAACTTCGCATATTGCTTATGCTCGCGAAGCTTGTCGAGCACTAATCACAGATGCTGAGCGTGCTCTTCTTCATTCTTGGAGTAAATGAGGATATCATCAATAAATACCACCACGAACTTGTCCAAGTACTCCATGAAGATTTTGTTCATCAAATTCATGAAAGTAGCAGGAGCATTGGTTAGCTCGAAAGAAACTACCGTATATTCAAATAAGCCGTAATGGGTGGTAAAATCAGTTTTGGGAATATCCTCCGGTCTGATCTTTAATTGGAAGTAGCCTAGCCTTAGATCAATTTTGGAAAAGATTGAAGCCCCGGTCATTTGGTCAAGGAGGTCATCTATCCTAGGAAGTGGGTACTTGTTTTTGATAGTGACTTCACTAAGAGGACGATAGTCTACACACATTCGCATGGTACCATCTTTCTTTGGGGTAAACAGCACTGGGCATCCCCACGGGGAAGAACTAGGTCGTATGAAGCCTTTTTTAATTGCTCATTGATTTGTGTTTTAAGTTCTACTAGGTCTTCGGAAGTCATTCTATAAGGTCTTTTAGAGATAGGTGATGTCCCAGGTACTAGATTAATGACGAATTTGATATCTCTATCAGGTGGCATTCCTGGTAGTTCATCAGGGAACACATAGGATATCTTTGACAATGGGGCATGGTTCTAAGCTCTGGAACAGTGTGGGAATAAGAGGTGGCTATTGCGAAGTAGCATAGTTCGAGGTATAGGTGACAACTTGGCCATCTATATTTTCTAAGGTCATGGTTCTTTTGGCACAATCTATTGTTCCTTGATGCGAGACTAGGTGCCCGATCTTCTGATAGGTTCGATTTGGCGACGTGTGGACATTCACGTTTTAAGGCTTCCGATCAGTGGATCGTCACCTCGCATTCGCTACACCCACTCGTCTTGTCGTTATCGGCCACGCTCTCATGCAGTCGTCCTAACCACAAAGATTTTGCTCCTATAAACAATCAAAGAAATTTGCAAGAACAAAGAAAACACAATCTGAATTGCAGATGGATGTTTAGCACATAAAGTTGGGGTTCCACAAACCGATCTAGACGGCGAAACTGCAATGGCAGAATAATCTAAGCAAATCCAACTCTAACTCGATGACTTCTACTGAATATATAGGGTCTAGGGTCGGCCAAGGACCCCTGGACGCATCCCTAATAGACTCTGACACGATACAAGGCCCAACGGCCCAAAAGATGGTAACGCAGCACCCTAGTAAATTTTGTTCACCCTCTTGTTTCAAAGATATCTTTGGATTTGTAAGGAATTTTGACGTGGAACTAAATCCATTGGAAAGCTTATCTCCTTAGCTTTCCGTACATATGTAGAACGTCGAAAACGGAACTCATATGCAATATGGGCGATGATTTTAGTGTAGACTGCTCCTGGAATCCGAGATGGACTCGAGCTCGATATGAATTGGGCCTCTAATTTGACTTGAACGCCTTTGCTAGCCTTGTCCGCCTCCTAGCCTCTCTCTAAATACTTCCTAGTCCTCTCCAAGGTTTCTAATCATAATTAAATCTTTAGGTAGCAATCTATTCTCAAAATCATATAAAGAAGTGCTTAGGAACGAGCAGACCTGTTGATTTAATTGTCTAGCTCGAGCTCTAGTAATTGGACCTTGCATAACAACTAGAGGAGGGTTGTGTGTATCCAAAGGAGTGATGTCCTCATCATCCTCCCCCTCTTGAAGTGGAGTCGTCTTTGACTCAAACTCATCTCTTCTCCAAGTATGGTTTTAAATCTAAAATGTTAAAGGTGGGACTAACCCCAAACTCGGAAGGCAACTCAAGTTTATATGCATTATCGTTAATTTTCTCAATTATTTTAAAAGGACCAGCAGCCCTAGGCATCAATTTAGATTTTCTAAGCTCTGGAAATTTATCTTTTCTCAAGTGTAACCACAGTAAATCACCAGGTTCAAGAGTAACTTCCTTTCTACCTTTACTACCAGTAATTCTATACTTTTCATTCATCTTTTCAATATTTTCTTTAGTTGTTTCATGCATTTTCAAAAATAAAATTAGCACGCTTCTTAGAATTATTTTGTGTCCGCTCAGTAGTAGGTAAAGGCAAAAGATCAATAGGAGCACGAGGATTAAATCCATATATTACCTGGAAAGGACTTACCTTGGTGGTGAAGTGTTCTGCCCAATTGTATGCAAATTCAACATGTGGCAAACACTCTTCCCACATCTTCAAATTCTTCTTCAAATACTCGCAACATAGTAGAAATGTTCAATTCATGACCTCGGTCTGTCCATCAGTTTGTGCGTGACATGTTGTAGAAAATAGCGACTTTGTACCCAATTTATTCCAAAGTGTATGCCAAAAGTGACTCAAGAATTTAGCATCATGATCTAAAACAATAGTAGAAAGCATACCATGCAAGCGAACAATCTCTTTGAGAAAGAGGTCAACAACATGAACGGCATCATCGCTTTTATGACAAGGAATAAAGTGTGCCATCTTAGAAAATCGCTCCACTACAACAAAAATGCTATCCCTCCCCCTCTTTGTCACAGCCCTAAATCTAATTTCCACGTAATTAGTGTTATGCCCTACTATCATCAGAATGCACAATTTAAAATTCTGGCATTTTCACTTCATAGAAATTTAAGTTGGCAATATTAAACCCTAATCGGCAAAATTAGACCAACTCCTAAAAGTGCATCAAGTTGAATAGAAACATATGGGGGAAATAATTTATTCAAATACTAGCTTATTTATCATGAATCAATATATTTTTTCCAGAATCTAATTTCATTAGTTTAGACCCCTTAAAAATTCAAACAAGTTTCAGCCTGTGTCCTTTTTCCTTGACTTATGCATTTGTATAGTCTAAGGATTTTCTAAAGATGTTTGGTTGCACATAAAATCATGGAAACATTCCTGTAAACACTATCTCACATAATTAATCCACTGTAAATTTTACATGATTTTATCACTTCAATAAATGTTTCAACCAAGTCCCTCAAATCAGCAAACTAGGAAGCTAGCTGAAATAAATTGGTTTAATTCTCAAATTCACCACATAAAAATGATGACTAATTAGACAGAGCCCTTTTTCCAAAGTGTGTGCCAACATGAACCCTACCACCAGTAATTTTGTCTTAATTTAATTCTCAAATAAACCACATAAAATGATAAGAACAAGGCACTGGGAGATAAATCAAGCTGCAGAAAAACTGGATCAGTAACCCCAGTTTGCTTTTTCACCAAAGGCAAACCAGACCACTTCTAACCACGAAATTTGGTCAGCGGGTTAAACACATCTTCCTCCACCTCCAGTAATTTTCCCATAATTTATACTCCTCATTAACCTAGTGAAACAGTGATACAAAGACTACATGTTGGACAGATCAGAAGACTTAGCTTCTAGAGTTTTCTCCTCGCTCAAGTCACTGACCAGTGGGACCCACAAGACCTGGCCCACTTGTCAGCCTTACTACAGCATGGGACAGTGTGTTTCACGAAGTCTTCTACCCATACCCCTCTCTCCTCCCTAGGAACTAACTTCTTGGACCCACAAGTCATAGAGTAAACCTAGCCAAATGTGTGTAGAAAAATATTGTCTTACATGTGGGACCCACCTT
The DNA here is from genome assembly GCA_003991445.1 of Oryza meyeriana var. granulata. Lineage (NCBI taxonomy): Eukaryota > Viridiplantae > Streptophyta > Magnoliopsida > Poales > Poaceae > Oryza > Oryza meyeriana. The sequence goes on from RYFJ01004210.1 coordinate 73,998, forward strand.
GACCACTGTGGAGTTGGAGCACCTCAGCACTGCATGGCACAGGTGTCGTTTCCTCCTTCCTTTCTCCTTCCCAGCTCACAGAGCAAGCCCTGGACAGCACACCCTTGGAGACCTCGACCATTTCACTCCAAAATTTGCCAGAGAACTCCTCTCCTCTTCCTCTTCACATTCCCACCGAGTAAACCAAGAAAATCCTCAAAGATCACTGCCGGCAAGCTCATCTCCTCCTCAGCCGAAGGTGTTCGGTTGAGCCCAAGCTAGATCCGGTGAGTTCCACCCTTTCCCGACCACAGGAACACGATAAGCAAATCCTAAGCATTCCATTTTTGGATTTCAAAACCCTAGGATCATTGACCGAAGTCGCCGTGTCGCCGCCGTGCTTGGTCTTGGCTCTGTAGAACCGCCGCCGGCATCGCCTCGCCGTTTCGGCCGAGCCAATACACCGCCGAGCGAGCCACTGCGCCTCCAGTGTCGCCTCACCTCCAGAAGCCCGCTGACCAGAGGAATCGAGCTGGAAAGCCCTGAGCCACGAGATCGGCGTCGTCTTCCCCAAGCCTGACCGCCTGCCGCCGCCGTCAATTCCTCGCTCTCCGATGCGTTTCTTTCCGATTCCTCGCTCTCTCACCACCCCTAGGGGACCTCTAACACGATGGACATCCTCCCTTGGAAGCTTGGCGAACGAATCGAGTTGCCGCTGTTGTCCAAAAGATTCCCGCCGCCGCCGGACCATTTCCACCGTCGCCATTGCTGTCCCAGCTTCGCCAAGCCGAGCGCGACATCTGGTGAGCCCTCTGGAGCCCTTTAAAAGCACCTGCATGCATTAAGTTGCCCCAAGTGGAATCGCTCTTTGAATTGCCGCAGCATCCCGGAGCACTCCGCCGCCTGCGCCACCTTTGCCGTCGATTCCGGCCACCGCCAGCGATGAGGAGACCACCGATGTGTTCGCCTCGTCTTCCTCTACCTTTTCTCAATTGACCGCTACCCGAGCCGCGCCGCCGTTCACCGCCGGTGCCGGCGAACAGAGCCGGCTGCAAGCCAGCCCCGTGCTCTCCTCTATTTTAAACCACCGACAGGTGGGCCTGGACTAGAAGAGAAATAAGAAAAGAAGAAAGAATTAGAAAAAGGTTAAACTGAAATATCTTTCCAATAGAAAAATAGCCAAACTTTGAAAATTCATAAGTAATTCATTTTAACTCTTTTTTGAGTGAAACCCATTTTGTTAGCTCTGTAAATTTGTGAACTTTAATACTGTCAAATAAAATAAGACCACTTCTGTACATAAAATATCCAGAAAATAATATAAACAAAAGTAACTTATTTTGTGCCTAGGAAATTGGAATATTTCTATAAAATCCATTACAACTCCTTTTCAGGTGAACCAAATTTCTATGGATTCATAAAAATTTTCTCTTTAATTTTGTAAAATAAAAAGTGAGAACTTATGTGTAGGATTTTTCTCTAAAAATGAAAATACCTTTTATATGTCATCTTTATAACCTAGAAGTTTATAAATTTCTAGGAAATTCATCCTAATTTCTAAAAATGTGAAACCACTTTTGTTTAACTCAGAAAATTGTAACATTTGCTGTAGATAAATTGTTTTTGACAAAACTACCTCCCAAAATAGGCCTAAGTGATTTCTAACTTTCCTTTTTGATAAACTTGTAAAATTCACAACTAAATCATTTTAAATCAAAATCCAGTGAACCAAATTTTGTTAGAACCAGTAGGTTATGCTCTTTTATATAAAAATATATGCCTTCTTGAAATCTTAATAGAAAATGCCAGTCAATATAATAACTTAAGGTTACAATATAATAATTACAAATGCCATTTTCAGCCTTCCTATCTTATTATTTTTGTATCTCCCAATCCAGAGATGCAAATGACTTGGTTCTTTCTTCTAAAATCTTGTTAGTACATGTCCTACCTACTGTATTTATCTCAGATTTTATTGATCATTTTTGCATGAGCATATTTAATTGATTCTTATTTGCATACTCGCTTTTATCGGTAGATTCAGACAATTCGGAGTACGTGGAGCACGAACCTGAAGTTGAGTGTGAACCATCGCTGCAGCAAGGCAAGCATCTAGAGCAAGCATCTAAGTATATTGAACCTATATTTTCAATAAATTGTTTTGTTTGCGAAAGCAATATCTATATGCATGTTTCGGTCTATTTAAAATGGGAAGACGGGTAGAGTCAATATTACCCAATTGTATGTATTTTCTTTCCTTGATTGTTGATACCATACTTCTACCTTGTCACCCCTGGTTAAGGACTTTGGGATACTTTTATTTTACCAAATGCTTAGCCATGCTTATTTCTAGACTTAGAGAAATCCGATAGATGGAGCTATCGGTTCAAAACTAGTTTAATACGAACGGATGGGTTAAAATCTGACAAGAATAACTTCTGATTAATAATTAAGAAAATGTTTGACTTGGACGGATGATAAGGCGATGAAGGGATGGTGTTTCCCTTATGCACGTAGCTCCGTCTAGGTCGTTAAGAACCGAACATGTTGACGTCTATTCAAGCACCCTACGTACTTCCACACGCCGGGAATGGGACGGCTTAACTCAGTAGCACGGGTGGCTGTGGCCATCTCCGCCCATCCGTCAGTCGTGAGGGGAGACCTTTGGAGGACCTCATGCGAGCTTGGTTTTAGCCGGAGGTACCTCCCGCGACGGTGAGCCCGCCTTAGTTACCTTACGGCACGCACATGACTAATTCGTCGGGGGCCCAGACGTGGTTTAGGTGGTTGGGGCTAAGCGTGTAAAAGGTTATGTTGTGACCTCTAGTCCGCACTCAACGTGTAGAGTGTGGGTACCGACGGGTACGGATCAAACTAGAGTGTAGCCGTTTGGCTTCTATCACATCGTGTGGGTAAAGATGTACACCTCTGATCAGAGTAAGAACATTCGAATAGTCGTGTCCAAGGTTACAGGACGACCGCTTGATGTGTTCCTCAATGATGTTAGCATCTAACTTGGGATATATGGTTATGGGATTATGTGGTCATACCATGACTTAGGATAGTCATGGATGGATGGGTTTATATAAAAGGCTTTGATGTTAAATATGACTTGGATTAGTCATGATAAATGGTATGCTTATGTAGCATATATAATTGGGCAATGGTGGCCCATGGATGATGATTAGAGCATGGTTTGTGCTCATTTATATTCCAGTTTCAGAACTATAAGCTTGCTTTCCTAGAATTTTAGATTGCTATATTTTGCAAATGCTTATGTTTTTAAAGGTAGTACTTGCTCAATAAAATCAGCTTTATGCAAAATTAGATCGACATAGCCACACTCCTTGATGTAGAGACTAGCATTACTCCTTTGAACTATTATTATTGTATAAGTCTAGCTGAGTACTTGTGTACTCACGCTGCATCTTTCAGGTGAGGACAACGACGACATTGATGTGGTCTACTGTTATCCCGCCGAGGGTGGCGAGGATAATGTGTAGTTGAAGTTAAGTTCTATCCCCAGTCGGTTGCCCTGTGATTTGGTAATGGCACCACTGGTCTTATCCTTTATGTTTCATATTCCTCGCTGCTATCGTTTTGCGTTACTTGTGATGTATCAGGGTGTGTAAACCCTCTATATAATATATATAACCTGTTGTTCATTTATCCATATTTAAGTACTTGTAATGTTTATCAATTGTTTGCGATGAAAGTGTGAGGCTAGTCGCTTTCGTAGGGACTAGCTGAACATGAGTATGAGTTGTGTAGAATTGACATGGTTGGGGATAGCTATTGTGGTTCGAGTCCTCTGGGGTATGTATCGTGTTTGGTCACCACCATCGAGTGGTTTGATGGGTGTCTGACAGGGAGGACTGGCAAGCTATCCTTATGATTATCTCTTTTGTACACTTCTCAGTATTTTAGATTTGTATTATGAACGGGTAAATATTATGGCAAGGCTGCGATGAGGATGGATGGTTACCATACTTAATTGGGTTTTATTCGAGATCCCATCCATCTAGATATTCCGTGTTGTCATAATAATTACTCTCCATAATGCACTTTCGGGGTGCCCACACTCTTTGTCCTAGGCAATCGCAAAACAAAATTCATAGATATGTCTGCCGAAGGAATAGAAGGAACTGGAAGAGGCATATACAAACCATGTGGATTCAAATGAGACTTAGCTTTTTGACATGTGGTGCGGCAAGCCACGAAACGCTCTATATCTCACCTCATCATTGGCCAAAAGAAGTGTGTGGCCAAAACTTTTCTCCGTCATTTTAGTGCCAGAATGACCCATCAAACCTCCTCCATGGGCCTCCTGCAGCAACAAAAGACAAACAGATCCAACTGAAATGCATAGGTGGTTAGCTCTAAACAAGAATCCATCATTAAGCACAAATTAATTCCATGGACGTCCCTCTTTACAATTCAAAAGCATGTCTTTAAAATCAACATCAAGTTCATATTGTCCCTTAATCGATTCAACCCCAAATATACGACAATCAAGATGAGACAACATGGTATAATGTCTAGACAAAGCGTCGGCAATAACATTATCCTTCCCTTTCTTATGTTTGATGATGTAAGGAAAAGATTCAATAAATTCTACCCACTTAACATGTCTTTTGTTCAATTTTGCTTGACTTCTAATATGTTTTAGAGACTCATGATCAAAATGTATAATAAATTCCTTCGGCCATAAATAATGTTGCCATGTCTCTAAACTTCGAACCAAAGCATACAATTCTTTATCATAGGTTGAATAGTTCAAACTAGACCCGAACAACTTCTCACTAAAGTATGCAACAAGCTTACCTCTTGAATAAGAGCACCTCCAATCCCAATTCCACTTGCATCACATTCAAGTTCAAAAACCTTACCAAAATCAGGGAGTTGGAGTAGCGGTGCATGAGTCAACTTCTCTTTGAGCAAATTGAAGGCGTCTTCTTGTGCTTGTCCTCATTGAAATGGAGCGCCTTTCCTTGTTAGCTCATTCATGGGTGCGGCAATGGTGCTGAAATCTCTCACAAAGCAAAGGTAGAATCTAGCTAGACCGAGAAAACTCCGTACCTGTGTAACCGATTTAGGAGTTGGCCAACTCTTGATCGCTTCAATCTTGGTTTCATCAACTTCAATTCCTTGTGGAGTCATAACATAACCAAGAAACAAAATCGTTGCGTGCAAAAAGTGCACTTCTCAAGATTACTGAACAAGCGTGCATCTCTCAAAGCAATAAAAACAGCACGTAAATGTTCCTTATGTTCATCTAAAGACTTGCTATAAATCAGTATATCATCAAAATAGACCACCACAAATCTACCAATAAAAGTGCGTAAAACTTCATTCATGAGTCCCATAAAAGTAGAAGGGGCATTTGTTAAACCAAAAGGCATAACTAACCACTCATACAAACCAAATTTTGTTTTAAACGCAGTCTTCCATTCATCACCCAATTTCATTCTAATTTGGTGGTATCCACTACGCAAGTCTACTTTAGAGAACACAACAGAGCCACTTAATTCATCTAGCATATCATCTAACCTAGGAATAGGATGACAATATCTAATAATTATATTGTTAATGGCTCTACAATCCACACACATGCGCCATGACCCATCATTCTTAGGCACCAAAATAACAGAAACAGCACAAGGACTAAGACTCTCACGTACATACCCTTTTTCAAGCAAGTCTTGCACTTGACGCTGAATTTTCTTAGTCTCTTCAGGATTGGTCCTGTACTGCGCACGGTTTGGCAACGCAGCTCCTAGGATCAAATCAATTTGATGTTCAATTCCTCTCATAGGTGGCAGCCCTGGGGGTATTTCACTTGAAAATACATCAACAAACTCCTGCAAAAGGTTAGCAATTGCATGTGGCAAAGATGGAGGCAAATCCTCAAGTGTAAAGAAAGTATCTTTGCAAATCAAAGCATAGCAAATAGACTCATGTGCAATTAACTCAAAAATTTTAGATTTAGTAGCTAACATGGAAGCACCTTTCAACCTGAGTGTATCATTCCTAGCATGTGGGTCCTTTTCTCCTTCTTTGGCGGAAAAACATTTTTAGCTACTTGCTAATTTTCAGACTTAGATTCATTTAATCTCCTCTCATTTTCAGCACGTGCTACATCATCTTTTAGAATTTCAGCAGGAGTCATTGGTAGCAACTCCATCTTCTTACCATTGTGTGTTAAGGTGTAAGTGTTAGTTCTACCACGGTGCAACACATCTCTATCATATTCTCAAGGCCTACCCAATAGTAAAGAACATGCTTGCATAGGCACAACATCAAAATTTGCACTATCATGGTAATTTCCAACGGAAAATTGCACCCTCACAACTTTGCTTACCTTTAACTTACCACAAGAGTTAAACCATTGGATGTAGTAAGACCGTGGATGTGGTTGTGTAGGCAAACCAAGTTTCTCAACCAAATCAGAACTAACAAGATTGCTATAGCTCCCACTATCAATGACAACATGGCATGCCTTATTATTGACCACAAACCTGGATTGGAACAAGTTATGGCGCTGATTTTGCTCCGCCTTCTCCATTTGAGTACTTAGCACCCGTTGTGCTACAACGCTCAAGTACTTGCTTGTATCAGCAGCACCTATTTGCTCCACACCGTCATCGCTGTGGTCTTTATCTCCTGTTTGGTTAGTGGCATCTACTAATTCTTCTTTAACATCACTGGCACTAGTGTAGCCACCATCATCTGTAGCAATGAGAACTCTCTGGTTCGAGCAATCACGTTGCACATGCCCCATCCCTTTGCACTTGAAGCGTTGGATATCTCTTGTTTGCCCTGTGGAAGCAACCGATGATGCACTTTTTTGCGGGTGCCTGTGAACGAACAGATTTACTCACCTTGGTAGCATAGGATGTTGGCGCCGATGCCTCTGAGCGTGCCCGATTGGTGGAGGGTGTAGAAGTCCAGACAGTGGTGGGGGTACTTTTTCCGGGCCCAAAGGGAGGCCTCGATGTAGACGTGATGCCCTAATTGTTCCTTTTCATTGGTTGTCTTCCTTGCAATTCCTGTTCAGCTAACATAGCTAGATGGAACAACTGGTTAATAAAATTGTATTCTTTATAGGCAATTATGTTCTGAATTTCACATATCAATCCCCATAGAACTGAGCCATCTTATCCTCCTCATCCTCCTGTACCTCACAACGCAACATGCCTATTTGTAGTTCCTAAAATTATTCTTCTATAGACTTATCACCTTGGTCTAAGCATTGCAACTTTTTTCACAAATCTCATTTGAAGGATGGAGGAATAAATCTACCCTGCATAGCTCGCTTTAGTCTATCCCATGTGTCAGGTTCTAGGCTAGATTTAACTAGTTCACTCCACCAAATAATAGCAAAGTCCTTAAACTCACTAGTTGCTTGCCTAATCCTATGAATTTTAGGAACTAGATGGGAATTAAATTTCTGCTCTACTGTCATCTCCCAATCAAAATATGCCTTAGGGTCATATTTTCCAGAAAAAGGAAGACAAGGTAAATTTGACTTTAGCAAAGGGATCATTATTACCTCGCCCTTGGTGGCGGTTACCTCCCATACCTTGCCGGTTGAATCATAGCCGTTGTCGTAGGCGCTCGTCATGAAATGCAGCGTGTGTGTCACTATTGTTGGCTTCCTCTTCTTCATTACCTTCATCATTATCAACAAGTGGTGGTGTTGGGTGACGGTTTGCTACCAACTGCTCGATGCTGTTAGTGAGGGTGGTAATGCTCCCCACTATAGCCTGGAGGTCTTCCCGCATAGCATTCATGGTAGCTACATTTTCCTCAATCTTCTGATCCAGCTTAGTGATCTCCTCTTTTGAAGCACAATCAGCGAAATCATTCACCTCACCTACCATGGTTAGTAGAAAATAGAAAACAAACAACACAAAAGTATGGTCCCTATCAACTACTAGGCGATAGAACACACTCTCAAGTGTCTTACCTTGCTCTTACAAAAATCTTACCAATTGAAGCAGGCAGTACGACTCGGAGAGGTGGGATGTTTGATGACGGTAGGGGTGCGATTGTGAGGATCAACCTATACTGACCAGAAGTGTGTGGATCTCGGAAGGCAGTGTATTATAGCAAGGGTTAGCAAAATTCAATAACAGAATAGCAAAGCTGAATAAGAAGCCCAAATACTTGTCACAATCACTGGCCGAGACACATCCCTAGGACTAGTATAAGCAAACAAGAGTAAGGAACAAAGAAAACTAGGACACAAAGCAATAGATACACAAGAACCAGAACGGAGAACCATACGCTCTCCCCTTCTCTCTATCTTTTTCTTTTTCTCTCTTCTCTTTCTTCCTTTTTTTGATATTTTTTTCTCAACTAGGAGTACACAAGAAGCAACCACAAAAATTGGCAGCTTGATATAATGCACGAATTGGCCCTGGAAAAACAAGTAGGGGCTCTAAAAAGCGTGCAGGAACTTCGGGGCTCGAAAACTCAGTCCTGTAGGCCAAATTTCGTGATTTTAGATCCACCAAACCTGATAAAGTGGGTAGAAGCGGATGTAAAATTTTCTATAGATATCCGCAGATATAAAATTTGCCTAATTTCGAGTCCGTATGCAAAAGTTATGGCTGTTTTACGAAAGGAGACATAGAACAGGTCTCTCTGCCACACCGTATATTTGGCTAGGGAAAAAATTTGAAGATAGGTTAAGTGCGGCAAACAATGAGGCTAGCGATGCAGGGCGATTGACACAAGGCAGCTTGCGACCTATCTACACGGCTTACGAAGCGGGTTATTAGCACAAGGCGGTTGCAAAACGAAACCGAGTAGAACCCGATCTCTCAACGTAGGCTCTCGCGCAACGCAACTGCTCAAACTAGATACCACGAACACGACTCTAAACCAGTTACCAGACTCGATCTAGGACTCAAACTCAACAAAGCAAAGCTGAAATTAAACTTGCAAAGGCAGAAAGGGGTTTGGACATCGGAAAACAAGGACTACGATGAATACGATGCTTTTTTTCGGTTTTTCTAGACTCTAGGTAAAAGAAACAAAGATGGATAGATGGGAACAGATAATACCTATCAGGCAATCTGTGCTCTGATACCACTTGGTGCAAGACTAGGTGCTCGACCATCTGATAGGTTCGATTTGGTGACGTGTGGATGTTCATGTTTTGAGGCTTCCGATCAGTGGATTGTCAACTCGCATTCGCTACACCCGCGCGTCTTGTCATTATCGGCCACGCTCTCATGCAGTCGACCTAACCATGAAGGTTTTGCTCCTACAAATAATCGAAGAAATTTGCAAGAACAAAGAAAACACAACCTGAATTGCAGATGGACATTTAGCACACAAAGTTGGGGTTCCACAAATTGATCTAGATAGTGAAACTGCAATGGCAGAATAATCTAAGCAAAACCCAATCCTAACTCGACGACTTCTACTGAATATATAGGGTTTAGGGTCGGCCAAGGACCCCTGAACGCATCCCTAATGGACTCTGACATAATACAAGGCCCAACGGCCCAAAAGACGGTGACGCAGCACCCTAGCAAATTTTGTTTGCCCTCTTGTTTTGACGATATCTTTTGACTCATAAGGAACTTTGATGTGGAACCAAATCCATTGGAAATCTTATCTCAGCTTTCTGTACATATGTAGAACATTGAAAACAGAGTTCATATGCAATCTGGGCGACGTTTTTAGTGCAGTTTGCTCCTGGAATCCGAGATGAACTCGAGCTCAATATGAATTGGGCCTCCAGCTTGACTTGAACACCTTTGCTGGCCTTGTCCACCTCCTAGCCTCTCTCTAAATGCTTCTTGGTCCTCTCCAAGGTTCCTAATCATAATTAAATCATTAGGTAGTAATCCATTCTCAAAATCATATAAAGAAGTGCTTAGGAAATAGCGCACCTGTTTATTCAATTGTCTAGCTCGAGCTCTAGTAATTGGACCTTGCATAACAACTGGAGGAGTGTTGTGTGTATCCAAAGGAGTGATGTCCTCATCACCTTTGTGTTTGGTTAGTGATGAGGACATCAACACCATCGATACATCAACACCTACACCGCTGCTTACTCGTGTTCGTGCACGTCAGCTTAATTATCAGGTGAGTTCGTTTCTAAGTTTGTCTCCAACTTATGTAGACCATGGAGATCCGCGCATGTCATTGTTGCTTAGGAATGATGAAGGAGATCAACAAGGAAAGGGATTCGCGCAGGCTAGATTCGGACTGTAGGACAACACCAACTTGTGACAGCCGCCACGACTTCATACAAACTCCGATTTGGGAGTTCTAGTACTTCACGGAAAGCTTATCATGTCTACTTTCCAACAGATCTAGATTCATGCTCATATCTACTCAGAATTATCCGCAATCATCATTTTAGTGATGAGAGGTTTTCTATTTAAGGTGTTGCATCACCGTTTTTGGGCCGAAGGCCCATGTATCAAGTTGGGTCCATTAGGGATGCGTCCTAGGGTTGGAGAATGACTCCAACACCCCTGTGGTCATCCTCCCATCCTATTAATACCTTTAGAGTCACCACAAATAGATTGGATTTTGTTAGATTAAAGTTAGCGTCACTACTTTACCGTGTAATCTCATGATCGGTTAGATCGCCGGTTTGCTCGTCTTCGAAACCCCATCATTTGTTCTCTTTGAGTTAAACCTTCATCTTTATTCGTATAATGAGTTGCTTGTTCATCTTGTTCTTGCTAGTTCTCGATTGCTTACAGAAACAATTACCCTCGTGGTTGGGCTGATCATGCATCCGTCGAGATTGCGAACAGCCTCTGGAGATGGAGTAACGATTTCTAAGACGCAACGTCTCTGGACGGTTGTAGTCGGATCGCAACATCGCTCCATCCAATCAACTTATCTCTCATCGAAGATCGGGATGCCCACGTCCACATCAAGTGGTATCAGAGCTTAAGGTTGCTCGGTGAGAGATTTCTTATTTCGTAATTTTTTTTCCTACAGTCTAGAAGCCAAAAAAAATAGTAGATTAGATTACCAAGGTCCAAGACAATTTGAGCCTTTTACTAGTTCTGCTAAGTTTAAGTTTGTTGAGTTTTCTGTTGCATCGTTGTGTTGAGTTGCTGGTCTTAGCGTCTAGTCGTTTAGCAGTTTCGAGTCTTCACCATATCGCCATCACCATCGCCACACCGCCAGTCGAGTCTTCAAATCTAGGTTTGCTGAGTCGAGTTGGTCTGGTTGAATCCATGTAGTAGTTGTTTTTGAGTCCGAGTGGGAGTACTTCCCGATCCGAGGTGGGGTTGAGCCGCGAAACCCTAACGCGCACTACCTACCGTACAACAGGCATAACTTTCGCATACGGTCTCGGAATCGGGCAAATAAGTACTCTGCGGATATCTACAAAAAATTTTACAGAAGGTTCTCCCTGCTTTGCTAGGCTTGTCCAAAAAATTTTTGTGAATTTCAGCCGGGAAGATTGAGTTTTCGAGGTCCGAAGTTTCAGCACGAGTTTTAAAGCACGCTCACAAATTTCTACAGGCCACATCTTACATCAGTTTGAGCTGCACCTTCCTAATGTTTTGCTGTTTTTGAGTTCCTACTTGAGGAAAAAAATAGCACAAAAAAGAGCGAAAAAAAGAAAAAAAAGAAGTGTGCAGTCTTGCTGTTTAGGAGCTGTTTCCTACCTTCGCTTCCGGTAGGAGCTTTGTGGCGTCATTTGTGGTTAGGCTCGCGTCTCTAGTACATCCTAGCCTAGGACCAACACGGTGCCAACTTTGAATGATTATTCAACTTGCTTTGACTAACGTGGTTCTAGCATTCCTTTCTTCACTTTCAGCCCTCCTATAGCTCCACCAGTTTGACTATCACTTGACAGGGATTCAGCAACCAAGGCGTCAATACACCTTCTCCAGGGGGTTTTTGCTCCAGTCTGACGGTTGCCATCACCTCCTGTTTAGCTTGGTAAGAATTGGTAAGAGCTTGTTTGAATAGGTTGAGAGTGAGGGACTTACACTAGCTACATCCTAGTAGTGTCGAGGAACCTTCTTGTGTATATTTGTCCTTGTTTTCAGTTTCTTTTTCCTAACCATGGCAGAGATTGAAGAACGGAACGAGGGAGCGTCACATTCACCCCGAACCAAGGGAATCATACAACATTTTGCTACCTGTTGACACCGAAAATCACCGGCAGCATCGAGAACGAGCCGATGATATGGTTCGGTGCACTAGACATGCGAAGGCCTGGGAGATCTGCTTAGCTCTAGTGCAGGTCCTAAATTTAAGGTTCGTAGGCGTGCCAGTCAATTTGACCCCGCAATTGACAAGGAGATAGAAAATATTAGTTCAATAACCAATCGGCCAATACAGACTCCTTCTAGCCGATTGCCGATAGCACTTATACATCGGCTAGAAAACTGATGATGATAAATAGATAGTAAACCAACCGATTGCCAATAGCACTTGTGTATCGGCTACAAAGCGATGATGATAAGCAAATAATAAGCTAGCCGACTGCCAATAGAAACATGTGCATCGGCTGGAAAGCCGATGATAGTGTAGATAATCAAAATAATAGACAATGCAGTCGGCTTTATCTAGTAAAAGATAACTTATCGGCTAGACACTCCGATAAAACATCGCATAAAAACCTATCGACTCAACAAGGATAAATTTTATCACCAGTCTAGTAGGTCGACCTAACGATGCAGCACAAACTGATGATGATAAAAGAAACTCGATAAGCGATAATCCTATGCAATCGTGATGTGATATATATACTCGACTAAGAGATCATACTTCACTGATGCAGCGTAGACAGAATAGATACACTGTGGTAAACGACTACCGTAGATCAGCTAGAATATGGACCTACCGAGGAAGTCCTAGCCGATAAGGTAGTCGGGGTAACGAAACTTACCCTCTCGCAGGAGTTCGGACCTAACGATGCAAGCCCGGCTCGAGAAGCAAGAACCGTCGAAAAAGGGTGGCGATGTGCCGAATTTGTATTGATCTGTGAGATGTTTACATGGTCCTGGCATACGTATTTATACCCCGAGTTGATACAGTCCTGATCAGATACGAAACAGGAGTTTCCTAACTATAAAAGGAAAATTAACAAGCCCTGATCGGACACGAGATCAGGTTTTTCCTAAAATTATTAAAGCTACCTAATTTATAGATAAAATAATTAACTGCCATGCTATGGTCTTCACGATTCCTTCCTGAATTTGGCTTCTTCTGGATTAGCTTCCATCGGCTGATATCGGCTTTATCTTAACTGAACAGGATAACGAACCGTACCAAATTTTGGTGTTAACACTACCCAAGTGAGGGTGCGCACAGAAGGTCTTGAGGAAGATGTGTGTATCACCAATGATCGGCTAGGTCATGTGGAGGCTACGCAGATCACGACTAACACCAAGCTCATGGCCCTAGAAGCTTCCATGGGCACTGTGAACACCGCTGAGGCACTTGATGAGATCGCCAAGCACCCCGGGTGGCACTCCAGCAGTGCCCAATGTTGCTGCTGGCGAATATGGAGTCATGGGCAGCGAGGTGGATGAACATGACTATGGGCCTGTTTGGCAGGGCTCCAGCTCCTAGATCCTAACTCCTGGATCCAACTCCAACGAGAGCTAGATCCTGTAGGATCTAGAGGTGGTCTGAAAGTGTTTGGCTAGCCTGATTAGCTCCAGAAATCCTGAAAGAGATAGGTAGGGAAGATGACAATTTTAGCCTGAAAGAGATAGCCTCCGGCCGCCGCCCCTGCGTCCCCTCCGGCCGCCGCCGCCTGCGTCCTCCAGCTGCCGCCGGTTCCCTCCGGCCGCCGCTGCTTCCCCTCTGGCCGACGGCTGCTCCCCTCCGGCGCGTCGCCTGCTTCCCTTCGGCCGCGCGCTTCCCCTCCTGCGCCGCCCTGCTTCCCCTCCGGCTGCGCCGCCGCCTGCTCCCTTCGGCAGCCGTCGCCTGCTCCCCCTCTCGGCCGACGTCGCCTGTCCCCTCGCGCCCGTGCACCGTGCAGAGAGGGATGCAGAGGAGGATGCGCGTGGGCCAGCCTGTGCGCCGCCCTCCGCCGCGCTCGCTCTGCCTGCTCCCCTCGGCGCCGCCGCCGCCGCCTGCTCCCTCGGCCGCCGCTGCCTGCTCCCCCTCGGCGCCGTCGCCTGCTCCCGCCGCCTCGCCTCCCCGGTCGCTGGAGCTCGCGCAGGAGTCGATGGGGATGGATCTGGGAGAGATCGGGAGAGAGGCCGCTGTGCCTAAGAGGCCCTTCGAAGTCTGGGAGGGGGCGAGGGAGGGTATATCAGTGGCATTTGCGGGTAATTACAGTACAACTTCTATGGGTACATATGTAAAATGGACGGAGCTGGAGCCATGGAGCTGACAGAGACCCGCTCCAACCTGCTAGTTCTTTTTCTAGGAGTGCTCCAGCCTGATCTGATCTATTTTTTGCTGGAGCTGGACCGTTTGGTTGGGCTCCAGCTCCACCAAACCAGAATCTAGGAGCTGGAGCCCTGCCAAACAGGCCCTATACTGCTGACTCTGAGGATGATCTAGACCAACGATGACTTAGATTCAATAGCAACGGAATGGCTCCCAATCGGCCACGCCGTGAGGTACGTGGCAATAATGATTCGTTTGTAAGATAAAATTCACTATGCTCCTTTGATGGTAAATATGACCCTGATGCTTATCTTTCGTGGGAGTTAGCAGTAGACCAAAAGTTTGCTTGCCATGATATTCCAGAAAATAGGAGGGTTAGGGCTGCTACTAGTGAGTTTACTGATTATGCTTCTCTTTGGTGGAGTGAGTACCGTCGTACACATATGAATGCTATGCCACCTAACTGGGATGATTTGAAACGGATTATGCATGCTATTTGTACCTTCATATTATGCACGTGATTTGTTAAATAAGCTGCAACAATTGAAATAGGATAATAAAAGTGTGGAAGAATATTATCAAGAATTGCAAGTAGGCATGTTGCGTTGTGGTTTAGTAGAGGATGAGGAGGCTGCTATGGCTAGATTTTAGGGTGGTTTAGACCGAGAAATTTATAATATTCTTAGCTACAAAGAGTATAATAATATGACTCGATTGTTTTATTATGCTTGCAAAGCTGAAAGAGAAGTGCAGGGACAATGTACATGCACAAGAGCTAACTTTTCTGCAGGGAGAGCTCCATGGACACCTCGGAGCGCCGCTGCCCTACCAAGCCGTACAGCTGCACCGTTGCCCTCCAACAGCAAACCGTGGCCACCACCTTCTACCACAGCACCACGTGCTTCATAGGCAACCAAAGGTTCTGTACAAACACCTACCAAGAGTGCTTCTTCGGTTGCTTCCACAGGACGAACAAGGGATGTTCAATGCCATCAATGCAAGGGTTTTAGACATTTTCAAAGGGACTGCCCCAGCAAACGCTTTCTGATTATTAAGGAGAATGGTGAGTATTCTTCCACTAGTGATTTGGATGAGGATACACTTGCATTGCTTGCAGCTAATGATGTAGGAAGTGAAGATGAGGAACATATTGGTGCTGAAGATGCCGAGCACTATGAGAGTCTTATTGTGCAGCGTGTGTTGAGTGCACAAATGAGCAAAGCGGAGCAGAACCAGTGGCATAACTTATTTTAGACGAAATGCGTCATCAATGAGCGATCCTATCGCACCATTATCGATGGGGGAAGTTGCAGAAACTTGGTAAGTACTGAGATGGTAACTAAGCTTGCGTTGCACTCTAAACCGCACCCGCATCCATATTAAATTCAATGGTTCAACAACAGCGGCAGAGTTAAGGTGACACAACTGGTTCGGTTGAATTTTGTGATTGGTTCTTATTGTGATTTTGTTGATTGCGATGTCGTACCTATGCATGCTTGCTCTTTGCTGTTGGGTAGACCTTGGCAATATGATAAAGACACGTTGCATCATGGTAGAACAAATCAATACTCTTTTATGCATAATAAAAAGAAAATTGTGTTACATCCTATGTCTCCTGAAGCTATTTTGAAGGATGAGGTTGCTAGAGCTAATAAAGAGAAAAATCAGGGGCATGTTAACAATGAAAATCAGATTGTAGCAAAGGAACTCGAGCAACATAAGAAGAAAGAATCTAAATCTGAACATGACAAGAAAAATGTGATTAAAATGAAAGGTGTTTGTTTGCTCGCTACTAAATCTGATGTTGTCAATTTGGATACAAGTAATGCTGTTTGCTATGCTTTGGTATGCAAGGAAGCTTTATTTTCATTTGAGGATATACCCTTCTCTTTTCCTCCTACGGTCACTAACCTTTTGCAGGAGTATGAGGATGTTTTTCGAAAGGAGATATCGCTGGGGCTACCACCGATGCGTGGGATTGAGCATCAAATCGATCTGATTCCCGGAGCTTCCCTACCCAACCGTGCGCCATACAGGACCAACCCGGACGAAACAAAGGAGATTCAGCGTCAAGTTCAAGAATTGCTTGACAAGGGGTACGTAAGCGAGTCTCTTAGTCCATGTGCTGTTCTGGTGATTTTGGTGCCTAAGAAAGATGGGTCATGGCGTATGTGTGTTGATTGTAGAGCTATTAATAATATTACAATTCGATATCATCATCCTATTCCTAGGTTAGATGATATGCTTGATGAATTGAGTGGCTCTATCATTTTTTCTAAAGTCGATTTGGGTAGCGGTTACCACCAGATTCGCATGAAATTGGGAGATGAATGGAAAGCAGCATTTAAAACTAAGTTCGAATTGTATGAGTGGTTAGTGATGTCTTTTGGTTTAACTAATGCGCCTAGCACTTTCATGAGATTAATGAATGAAGTTTTACGTGCTTTTATTGGTTGCTTTGTGGTGGTATATTTTGATGATATTCTGATCTATAGCAAATCTTTAGAGGATCATCTTGATGATTTACGTGTTGTTTTTGATGTTTTGCGCGCTGCACGTTTATTTGGTAACCTTGAGAAGTGTAGTTTTTGCACCGATCAAGTCTCGTTTCTTGGCTATGTTGTTACTCCATAGGGGATTGAGGTTGATCAAGCCAAGGTTGAGGCAATTCAAAGTTGGCCGACTCCTAAAACGGTCACACAGGTGCGGAGTTTCCTAGGACTTGCAGGATTCTATCGTCATTTTGTGCGGGATTTTAGTACAATTGTTGCACCATTGAATGAGCTGTCAAAGAAAGGCGTCCAGTTTCAATGGGGGCAACTACAAGAATACGCTTTCAATATGCTTAAAGACAAATTGACTCATGCACCACTGCTCCAACTTCCTGATTTTGGTAAGACTTTTGAACTTGAGTGTGATGCTAGCGGAGTAGGGATTGGAGGCATGCTGATTCAAGAAGGTAAACCTGATAGATTTTCTAAAATGGCACACCTGCATACCATGTCATAAAACTGATGATGCTACTCATATTGCTGATTTGTTCTTTAGAGAGATTGTTCACTTACATGGTGTGCCAAATAAAATTGTTTTTTATTGTGATACTAAATTTCTTAGTTACTTTTGGAGAGTTTTATGGGCTAAATTGAGAACTAAGCTTTTATTTTCTACTACTTGTCATCCTCAAACTGATGGTCAAATTAAAGTTGTGAATAGAACTTTGTCTACTATGTTACGGGTAGTTTTGAAGAAGAACATTAAAATGTGGGAAGATTGTTTGCCTCATATTGAATTTGCCTATAATCGTTCGCTGCATTCTACTACAAAGATGTGTCCTTTTGAGATTGTTTATGGGTTGGTGCCTCGTGCTCCAATTGATTTGTTGCCTTTGCCATCTTCTGAAAAATTGAATTTTGATGCTAGGCAATGTGCTGAATTGATGTTAAAACTGCATGAGACCACAAAAAAAAACATAGAGCGTATGAATGCTAAGTACAAGATCGCTAGTGATAAAGGTAGAAGGCAACTGATTTTTGAACCCGGAGATTTGGTTTGGTCGGATTTGAGGAAGGATAGGTTTCCTGATTTGAGAATGTCTAAATTGATGCCTAGAGCTAATAGACCTTTTAAAGTGATAGAGAAAATTAATGAGAATGCATATAAGCTTGATCTGCCTGCAGATTTTGGGGTTAGTCCCATATTTAATATTGCAGATTTGAAGCCATATTTGAGTGAAAAAATGAGCTTGAGTCGAGGACAACTCAAATGCAAGTTGGAGGGAATGATGAGGACATCAACACCATTGATACGTCCACACCTACGCCACCGCTTACTCGCGCTCGTGCACTTCAGCTTAATTATTAGGTGAGTTCGTTTCTAAGTTTGTCTTCAACTTATGTAGACCATGGAGATCCGTGCATATTGTTGTTGCTCAAGAATGATGGAGGAGATCAACAAGGAAAGGGATTCGCGCAGGCTGGATTCGGACTGTAGGACAGTACCAACTTGTGACGGCCGCCACGACTTCATACGAACTCCGATTTGGGAGTTCTAGTACTTCACGGAAAGCTTATCAAGTCACTTTTCAATAGATCTAGATTCATACTCATATCTACTCAGAATCATCTGCAATTATCATTTTAGTGACGAGAGGTTTTCTATTTAAGGTGTTACGTCACTATTTTTGGGCCGAAAGCCCATGTATCAAGTTGGGTCCATTAGGGACACGTCCTAGGGTTGGAGAACGACCCCAACACCCCTATAGTCGTCCTCCCATCCTATAAATACCTTTAGAGCCACCACAAATAGATTGGGTTTTGTTAGATTAAAGTTAGCGTCGCTACTTACCGTGTAATCCCATGATCAGTTAGATCGCCGGTTTGCTCGTCTTCAAAACCCCATCATTTATTCTCTTTGAGTTAAACCTTCATCTTTATTCACAAATTGATTTGCTTGTTCATCTTGTTCTTGCTAGTTCTCGATTGCTTACAGGAACAATTACCCTTGTGGTTGGGCTGATTGTGCATCCATCGAGATTGCGAACAGCCTCTAGAGTTGGTGTAATGATTGCTAAGGCGCAATGTCTTTGGACAGTTATAGTCGGATTGCCAACGTCACTCCATCCAATCGACTTATCCTCCCATCGAAAGATTGGGACACCCACATCCACATCAGTTAGCCAATCCATGCCGAGTATGACATCTAAACCTAGAGTGTTTATCAAAATGAGGTCAGCTTTGAAGTCTACTCCATTAATCTTAATTCCTACATCATTACATATTTGATTAACCTTAATTGTGGAACCTGGTTATTGCACTAGCATGGCATCTTTCAGTAGGTTTGTAGGAAGTTATTGTTGTTGGGCTAATTTGGAGGATATAAATGAATCTGATGCACTAGAATAAAAAAGAACTAAAGTGGGAATGGTGTGAACAAGAGATTTACCTAGTACGACGTCAGGAGCATTTGTAGCTTCCTCGGTGGTCACATGATTGAGATGACCACGCCCGAGGGAGCGAACTGGTCTAGGGGTCATACGACTTCCTTCTGGTCTTCCATGGCCTTGTGAAGGTCCACTGGGCTGCTGCTGCATGACCTGAGGACGAGGCGCTGAATTGGTCTTCCTAGGATACGGGCAATTGCTTGCATAGTGCCACCACTTGCCGCAATTGTAGCAATCAACATTTGCCGCTTTGTTCTGACTCATAGGTGGAGGAGCACTGCAGGGATATTGCTGTGAGGTCACCACCTGGGGGCGAGGAGCGACATAAGTGGGCTTTGGTGTAGATGTAGCCGCATAACGGACTCCAGGAGGTGAGGCAAGGCGAGGCCAAGTATTACTGCTGTTGCTGCTACTGACAGCCCTTCCTGCTACCCACTTGCGCTTGCGATCCTCGAGCACTTCCTTCACACTCTTCGACTCAGAGGGCCTTATCTACCAGAGTCATCATGCTATGGATCTCATGAGCTGAAAGGGCGTGTTTGAGCTATGGGTTGAGGCGTTCGCGGCAGAGTTTGACCTTCCTATCTTCAGTTAACATTTCCTCGGCGGCATACCGAGAAATAGTTGAATTGGTTCAAGAACTCCATGAAGGTTTGGTTCCCTTGCTTGAGGGTGAGAAACTCCCTCCTCTTGATCTCCATGAGACCAGCAGGAACATCGCCTAATCGAAATCCTTCCTTGAACACAGTCCAAGTGATTGGCTCGTCAGGTGGAATGAGGGTCTTGTAGCTTTCCCACTAGGCAGCTGCGGTGCCTTGGAGGTAGTGAATAGCATAGGTTGCCTTCTTCGTCTCGTCAAAATGGGCAAGAGTAAGCTTGGCCTCGATATCGCGGAGCCAGTCATCCGCGTCGAGGGGGTCGGCTACAGAGGAGAAGGTTGGTGGGCGTGTGCATTACACATCGGCCAGCCTCGATTGTCCTTGGGTTGCACCCTGAGTGAGTGCTGCACCGAGATTCTCAGTGTGGAGGCCATGGGCCCCGAGTACCTCATCACAAACATATGGGCCACGCGGACAGAGGATGGGCCTAGCCTTGTAATTAGAGATATAATAACCCCTGGCAGACTTTGCCTTGTACGATAGGGAATATACAGTCCTAGCCGGGTACATTATATCTCTAAGGGGAGATTCCTTAGTCATAATTCAGCTATGGCTCCTACTTTGTAACCCTGTCCCCCAGTATATAAGGGGAGGCAGGGCGCCCCCTGAGGGCAAGTCATCACAAGATCACCAAGTTCATCAGAACCACCATCGTATATCCTCAAAGGAATACATCCCAACTAGAGGTAGGGTATTACCTCACATTGAGGGCCTGAACTAGTATAAACTCCCTATGTTCCTTTGCAGTCCACAGAGTTTCGATCCGACAAGTAGCCCTATAATCATATTGCCGGTGTAAAACATCGACACTCGGTGTTGGCCACCATCCTCTCAAAGAGACGATTTTGGATAGCCAAGAGTTGGGCCATCATTGGTTCTTCATCTGGGTGGTCGCTAGGGGTAGCTGATCGACTACCACTAGCTTGCCCTACAACATCGGGGCTTGGTTGGGAAGGATTTGTCTTAGGAGCTCTTCCTCCAGAAGCAGCAGTCCTGGACCGAGTATTTGTCATCCTGCGTAGATACGCATCAGAAGATCGAGTCATAAGAGTTACTTGGTTATATAAATGATACAAATTCATAGAAATGATCACAGTCCGTAATTAAGTGATAGAATTTAGGTAAGGTGGCTCAATTTGAAACTCCGTACATTCAACCCATATATTTAAACAGTTTAGCACAACAATCAACCAGTGCTGAAATCTCATCCTAAGCCAAGTTTCATTCCAACAACAATTGTCATACATAATGGGAGATACATGGCAGCCATCATTAGCCTTTAACAATCTATTGTAGTACAAAATTTGACTACCAGATACAACAGAGATACACATTCTTAACCTAGGAGAAAGATACTTAGATTCTAAACATTCATAAGATCACTTCTAAAGGCTACTGAAGCCATTTGGTGGATTATCTGGAAGGTTGGCATCAGGGGAAATCATGGTCAAGCAGAAGTAGCGACACCCAAATTGATACGTCTGGGATGCCCCCAGCTCCATGGGATCACCAATCAGTACTGAGGTAGGGATAGCCATAGTATGGTAGTTACGACGGTAACTGGTGCTCACACGGGGTCTTTGATTCACCTGCTCATAGTAACCTGAGGGATGTGGAAAGAACTCTACAGGGGCCATGTGTTCATCTATCCCATATATGATTTCCTCATTGAAAAATCCCAAGTTACCCATGGACTCTATATGGCGGTCAATCATGATAATCCTAGCCCGAGCCCTATAAAGCTCCTCACGAACTAGAGCCAAGTACCTATCCATGGAAGGAACCATGTCTACAAGGCACAGAAGCTGGGTGTCGAATACCCCTGGCATGGCATCTAAGTCCAGATATAGGGGTCATCGGTGGATTGAGCCCGAGCTAGAAAATAACGGTACAAGTTAGCTAGTAACGGGAATCGATAGCGAAGCTGAGTAATTGCTCGATGAGCGGCTTCATGCATGGAGGTCAGGGCTGTCCATCCTACTCCACAAAAACAAAGGGGAGCTTCACGAGGGTATCGTCCCGGAATAGTGATATCCGCTCCATACTCAACGATGGAGGACCTACGCCGTGAAGTGAATATATAGTACTGTGGTGGTCGAGGGTAGTTGAGCTGTTGTAGCATGATCCAGAGGGTATCCTGCATGGTCCCCTCAAGGAACCCTCCGGAGTAACTCACTGGCTGCCAGGCATTGGACATCTACAAAAGGGAGGCAAGAGTTAGTCAGAAATCCTTAGCTGAGGTCAAAAGAACTAATGCATGGTAATGTTTCTGTCCTGCACGACATTTGGCAGAAAAAAAACAAAATGGCCAAGCTAGAAGTATGATAAAATTTCGAAAATGTTATATTCAGGTCCCTGGTAAAGTCTCCTTCCTTCCAAGAAAAATTTGGAATTTTTGCTTAAATAGATTTCTGTAAAGAAAATAAACAAGGTAGACTGTGCAGTTTTGTGGCAGATTGTCTAACGTTCTTGTCGAATTTTTATCTACAGACTCACTGATCCAAAAATTCTGAAAAAATTCATGGTTGTTACTGGACATGTTGGAAGACGACAGTTTTAATTTTGGATGTTTTGCACTTACAGAGAGGGCTACATAAATTCGTGAAGACTGCTGGCTCCAGGTAACAGAACACCGGTAGCGTGTACTATTCAAAATTTTAGACTATGCTATCAATCATCCTTTGGTAACATGCTCGTGGTTATGACCAGAAACTACTCAAATTTTTGGAGGGCCAAACTTGCAAGCAAGCTAGAGGTCAAGGTACAACGATTCCATCCTACCCTGATTCTACCCATTCTAGGCCATTCCGTCAATTTCTTTGAAACGTCGAGATAGAAGAAATTTAAAATCCATTTATTTCAACTTTGATGCAGAGAAATCATGTTGAAGCCTCATAATCTATCATGCCTATCCATTTTTACAAGTTACTTCATAAAAAAAGAGTTCCACCATTAAACGGACATTTGACCCAAAATTTTTTAGAAACTTGTACCTAGCTATAGAAGCCATTTTTTCCTGAAATTACTTTTCTTCAAGCCTTTCGGTCCTATAGAGTAAAGATGAGATTTAAATCAAAATAGAGGCATAGGAAAGAGTATCCTTTCTAGAGTTGGAGGAGAGATGTAAGAATTGACACGGTTTTCACAAATAGTTGTAACCGAGAACTAAGTTCTCAAAAATATTTTCGGGAAGCCATTTAAAAAAGGTTCCTACGGTCGGTCTTGGCTCTGATACCAACGCTGTGGGGTCACTCCGAGGCTTGTATCGAGTTTCGCAATTCGCCATGTCAATGCAAACTCTTGTAGTGATGGGGTCCCAAATAAAACCAAATAAATGCTATAACCACCATCCCCTCAAAGCTGACCTAACATCACGAACGACGAACCGGTACAAACTACCAAACTTGAAACAGGAAAAGATACTTAACAACGGCCTATGCCAGTCCCCCCCCCCCCCCCCAAGGTATGCCTGTCAACCACTTGATGGTGGCGACCACAGAATACATACCACAGAGGGTTCGATCCCCACCAGTTATTAAGTAAATATCTCAGATGTTTCAAGCCCATACTCGTGCAAAGCTTGCCCTAGGAGTTGATGCTAGCTCTACACTGTCATCGTAGCAATTGAAATAAAAAATTAAGGTAGTAGTCTAACTAGATAAGTAATTTAGAGGTACATCCATAATTTACATAGGCCGGCTGGCCAAATAATAGTGGTTCGCGGAAGCTTGTTCTACCCAAAATACCCCACAGGCAACCTTCTAGGGTAAGCCCTAGTGAAAACCATCCTGGAAATCAGCAACATCCCGATCAAGCAAAACATCATCCTCTAACTCCTCACCTGCATCATGGTCTAAAAACAACATACGAAATACAAGTGCAAGGATCAATACATTATTACAATGTACTGGCAATACCAAGCCTAACATACATGAAGGTTAATATCAAAGGAAGGGCAAATAGAGCTATTCAATTGCATAAAGGCAAGATTTGATTTCATAAACATTTCACAACATATAGTTCACAAGCATGTAATTGAAACTCATAGTATAAAGGTTGAATCCATCAAAAGTCATAAAAGAGGTACTTACCACCCTCCATGGTGGCAAGCCCAAAGAGTTCACAATTTATTCCTCTTTTAAACTTTCCATTTATACACACATTGTTTAACACACATTTATAAATCTATACTCAACATAAGTCACTCGACCGCTCATGACAGTGAGCACGGCTAATCGATTTGTTCAAACTCTGCAGAGTGCCTACACTTTACCCACATGACATGAAATAGTGATCATGCCTAACATGCCACGCGATACCGTAGTACCCGTTTCACTACTCACAACATAGCTTTTACATTGCTCACTATTTAGCCCTGCACTAGCGATGGCAAGCGAAGATCCACCCTAGGAGCAACCCTAGAGTCACTAGGTGGTAGGCCCACGCCATAACCTAGCGCCGTGGTGGCAAATCCCCTTGTTTTCCCCACGAGGCACTATACCATTGTAATGGATAGACGCCTATACCGTTACAGGTTAATAGGCAGTTCCTATGAGTCACTACAACATCATAACTCATACTACTCCGGCCTACCAAATGCAAGGCTAAATAATGAGCAACTTAGTAAGCTATGGCTATCCCATACTAGCAGATGTGGTCATACTATATTCCATAGTAAAAGACATTGAGTTTAGTCCTTAACCGACTCAGGCAAGCACTACCCCTATTAGTACACAACTATCACATATGCGTACCACTTGCCGCCCAAGTCTTAAAACCATTTTTCATCATTTTATCACCACTTCCATCTCTATCCAGAATTATTAAAACACTCATTTTAGCATTTATAAAGTGGCAAATGAATAAAAGCATATAAATGTATATATAACATAGATAAGCCCATTTGAGTGCAAAAAGGCACTCCATACCCATCCTATGGCAACAACAGTGAGGAATTCAAGTTTCAGGGGTTCCATAATGCATCTATTTGGCATTAGCAAACATTTACCCATTTTTCAAACCACACTTACAAATACGCATGCAAATTTGGTAAAACAAACAATTTTCCTCCAAAACATAGGAGCAATATCTTCAAAGGGAGCAGGGAGGTGACTTGCCTTGCTCAGTTGCAACTCCTAGATCAGTGTCAAGTTCAGCATCCTCGTCAAACATGACTTCCTCCTCTAAACAAATAAAGTATAATCGACTAATTATAAAAAAGGGAGAAACTCAAAATGCTCTATTATGCATGCATGTTCTATAGTGTTTTGGTACTGCTATGGGAGCATTTTTGGTGGAAGAGTTTCTATTTTACTAGCTCGTATTTGGGAGATACAATTTTTAGAAGTTTCATACTAGGAATACGGTATTTTAATATTATCCAAATTTTAAAGGTATTCTAGGGGCTTATATTGTGGATTTTAACCCTCTAGAAAAATAATTCATAATTTTTTGAATCTACTACAATTTTTCCCATACCATTTGGAGTTAAAATGAATTTTTAAAGTTAAATCCATTTCTTAGTGCAAGATAAAAGCTTTTAAGCCTTTTCTCAATTTTTTTCTTGGATTTAAATCAATGGAGGCCCATAGGTCAGTGTAACAACATTTGCACTGAGGCCCCTTGGGTTCTTAAAAATTAACCCGTGGTCCTAAAGCATGTGGGAGAGCGGTTTTTATTAAGAATCCTCATAGTTTTTAGTTATTACATTTCGATCCATGGCCCACTCGTCAGTGATAGGTACTTTTGCTAAAAAGACCTCAGGAGTTTTAAATCTTCATTGACAGCGGTCCTCACATGCTAACCATAGTGGGGCCCACTCGTCAGCGGCTCAGGACAGAGCTCGCAATGGTGCGCACAGACGACGAACTTCGCGGTGGCACCGACGGCAAACAGCGGCATATCTTGTCGAGCTACCAAAAGAGAAAAGGTAGAGGAGTTCCAGGCGTAGCTATCGATGGCTTTCTTGGCTTCAGTGGTGACTGGAATCACCGTCGGTGGTGGTTTATGCGGTGGCAAGCTTCGGCATGCACTTGCATGTCAAACTACAGCCCGGATTAATGCCAAAGAATGCATGCATGTGCTTTCTAAAGTTCCTAGGAGGCTTACCAAGCTTGGGAAGTGGTCTGCATGACGTCGTCGGTGCTCGGGTTGGTTCAGTAGAGGTAACAGGCAGTGGCGACTAGGTGAGAGTTGGATCTACAATGGGAGATGACATGCATGCATGCGCATCGGGTCAGAGGGGTCCTTCAGAGAGTACACGTGCAAGGAATCGAGATATTTCTCACCCAAGAGGGCGGATTTGAGATGGGGTCCGGTAGCCGGAATTGGGAAAGAAGGCGTTCTGGCATCCCAAGGTGTCTTGGCTCCGTAGGCTAGGGCTGCTGGATTCTTTGAAAATGGCGAAGCTACCCACAAAGTAGCGCAGCCGGATTTGTCGGGTTCAGCTAGAACAGGGTGGAGCGGCGTCGGCGATGCACTAGGGCCGATGTTGTGAACTGCAGTGACACCACCAGATGAACCTACATGACATGGGAATGGAATAAACAATACATAACAAGTACATAAACATGTAGATCATGATTTTAGATGAATTTATGAAGAAGAATGGATCGAATCGAAGTTCAGACGGAAAAGTTATGACCTTCGAAAGTTTGAGTTCAGAGAAAATTCGAAAAGAAATAGAAAAGGAATATTCTCTAGAATAGTCACTAGATTTTTGGATTAATTTAATTATTTTGGCTAATTGCTGACACATAGGGCCCGCTGTCAAAGACTTGAATTATGGTGGACCTTGTCCTTGGAACAGAGGAGAATGAAGGACTTCTGTGGTGGATGCCACGTGGATGACACAAGGGCCGAAGAGAGGTGGCGACTGAGATGGATCGATGACATGGCGAGTTAGGGCTGACATGGCCCTGGTCCGAGTTTATGGAGATCCGACAGTTCAGATGGATTGGAGATGATCCAACGGCTGAGATTTATTCGGGTTTCTGATGGATATCTAAGATTGATTCGGGTTTCTGATGGATATCTAGCGGCTCTGACTGGACCTAGATGATCCAACGGCTGGTATGGACTTGGGAACTGTCCACCGAGCCCATATATCATATCGATAGGGGGAGCACCTATGGGGCCTGCATGTCGGCGACACACGGCTGGGCGAGCACGCGCTCGCGCCATGGCACGATGCGGTGCAGCTCCAGCGCACAGCGAGGGGAGAACCTGAGGCGGGCATGGGAGAATGGCCGCGATGACCGACGGAGCCACAGCAACGATCATTGGTTGGGAAGACGGCGCAGCAGCGGCAGTGATGCAGAAGGGGAAAAGGCGGTGAACGGCGAGGCTGAGATGGAGGACGGGCGCTGGAGGCGAGGAAGAAGGGGTGGTGGTGGTGACTGGGTCTGAGATGCTCACCTGCGGCGGACGACGGAGGACGCAATGGTGACGCCAGCGACGACGACCAAACGGCGGCAACAGCGAGATGCAAAGCGGTGGTGCTAGGCGGTGGAGGGGCCGAGCGGCGACACTAGAGAATAGAGTAGCGGTGGCAGTGGCACTTTGCTAGGGCAAGGGCGGTGGCAGCTAGGGTAGTATTTATAGAGGGGAGCCGAGCTAGGGCTAGTGGATTTGGTGGCGGCGGCTCGGAGTCCGGCCATGGCATGGCTTGCGCGAGGCGGTGGAGTGGGCCAGGCCGGGCTAGCGGCGGAGCAGGCCGAGGGCCGGGGCGGCGCGAGGCTGGGCTGAGGGTGAGCAGTAGCAGGCCGAGGAGAGCTCAGGCCCGGGGCTAGAGGAGAGAGAGAGCCGGAGGAAGAAGAAGAAGGAAAGAGGAAGAAGAGGGGAAAAAGGAAAAAGGAAAAGACAAATGGGAAAAAGAGAAAAAGGAAAAGGGGAAAATGAAAGGGTTTTTAAGAAAATTGCCAAATTTGGAATTTTGGAATATAGAGGATCCAAGGAATATTTCAGGATTTTGGAAATTAAAGGAATCCGAAGATTTTTTGGGACATTTGGATTATTGGAATCGGAATAAAAATGGAAAACATTTTATCAAGATTGGAAATTTGGAATATTCGGGGAGTAATTAGACTTTCTGGGACATTTGGATTTCGGGAGTCGAGAATGGAAAATATTTAGTGAGAACTAGGAAAATGGAATATTTTGGGAATGGAGGAAATCAAAGAAATGTCGAACATTTGGAATATCAGGATATTTTTTAGAGTAATGGAAATATTCTAATTATGAGAATATTTCGGGGATAATTACACATCCAAAATATAGGAATATTTCGGGGATTCAAGAATAGAAAATATTTTGTGGAGACTACAAGTTGGAATATCAAGAATTTTAGAATTTTTTGGATTATCTAGGGATCAGACAAATGATATTTATTGCAGAGCAGAAATTCCATCAAACATTCAGAATATCCATGGATCTGGATTTATTTCGATGGAAAGGAATTTCGAGGAAATATCCAGGGATTTATTTCAAAAACAATATGGATATTTCGAATATCGAGAATCTCGGATTGGGAGTTCATAGGGATTTTCGGGTTACAAAAGTGAACATATCCGAGAACTCTAGATTTTGGGATTTCAAGGAGATTTTAGGGTTTTGGGAATGACACAAAACATAAGAAGAGGAGGGAAATCAGAGTTCGAGTGAAACAGAGGGATATCCAAGGGTTGGAGCAGGAACGACCCGAAAATGGGGAAAGAAAGGGAATTTATTTTCTATTTAATTAATTACTAAATTGTTCTTTGAACATTAAAATTAATTCTTGAGCTCCAAAAATTCCGAGAAAATTTCAGAGAGTTATTTCGACAAAGAAGTAAAAACCGCCATGAAACAAAGAACATGCATTATTATAAATACTTAAATGTTTAAAATATTTCGACAAAACCTTAGGGAATATAAAAACATCCAAGCATTAATTAGGTTTTAACATGGAAATTTCTAGTAGTGTTGATTTCTGGATTTTATTCAAACACTTACAACTTTAGTGTATTCTTGCACTTCCATTTACCCAAAATAATTTTTAATTAGGGCAATTTTCTAGGTGTGACAATTCGTCAGCCTCGTTCCGGACAACCTGGATCTAGAGAAGTTCCCAAAGTCGTTCAGCCTAAAAGGCCTCGGCCGGTGGTAAGTCGCCTAACCTTGGATATCTTCAGATGATTGTTAATGTATTGTATGTGATGAATGATATGATGTGAAGTATGAATCAATGTCACATGTCTTGTTTGCAGGAACACACTGACACTTCCTCTCACCCCCCAGCCAATTGACTAGGGGGACAAAGAAACGCCCGGCCAACCCCTCGACCAACGAGCCTAGCTCTAAGAGAGCTTGGAAACAGCCTGCCAAGGAACCAGCCAAGAAGAAACAAATGCCAATCAAGGCATCCAGTGGTGCCAAAATCGGGGACACAAGCACCAAGACCCCATCATCAACACCCACCGTCATGCCAGCAACACCGCTGGCTGCACCATCCACCACACTGGCTGTCGTGCCATTGCCACCGTCAACAACACCGCTGACTGCGCCGACTGCAGTACCGGCTGCTCCTACACCTCCGGCGATCACCACACCATCACCGCCACCTGCCCACCACCTGTCGATGTTTTATATCGGCTGTATTGATTATGGGGCTATTCGTAAGACCTAAACTTGATGGATGCAAAGGAACACAAAAGATTTATCCTGGTTCAAGCCCTCAAGGTGACTTCCAGCTGTTGTGTATTGCCTTCGAGGTTGATGTTGATTATCTCTTGTGAGATTATTCTGCCCCAGGGAGCTCTTTGCCTCTCCTTATATACTGAGGAGTCAAGGTTACATGATAGGAATCCCGATCGGACTCAACTAGGGGAATTCCCTCTAGGAACACAGTGTAACCGACTAGGACTATATCCCTTTTCTTGTCATGCAAGGTAATACAAGCTGAGTTCTACTATATCCCTAATTACATGGCAGGCCCACCCTCTATCAGAGTGGCCATATTGCCTTCCGTAAGGTACCCGGGGCCCATGGCCTCAATAGTAGCCCCTGAGACCTTCATAGTTGAGTCACAATTGACACCGAGTGTTCATGCTCCATGGTGAAGACTTCCTGAGAGCATTGCTCTTGAGTACTCTTTATCCGAGTGCTTCTTCTCCCAAGTCCTACTTCATGTCAGCTGGCAACGAGGCTATGAAGGCTTCATGGAAAAATTTGAATAGCGTGTGCCAAATAGGCGCACCTATTAAATGTAGCCCTTGACTTTGTGCTTAATTATAAAACAATTAAACATAAAGTCAAAGATTTTTAACCTTTAAGTCTTTCTCGAGTGATATATTTCTCAGAAATTGGACTTTTCAGCATCATATTAGCTAGAAATATTTTTGCTCAAGGCAATTTGGCTAAGCATGTAAGCAAAGTACCACTATGGATTTAACCCAATGTGTAATTCGGTGTACCTGAGAGATACCTGCATCCCTAATTTTAATGGAGACCAGCTATCGATCTTTATAAGGACATATCCCCAATACCTATTAAATAATACAGATACTTGAACACATGTGTCCAGCAATTAGGCCTAACATGAAGCATATCTGATTATTTTAATTGGTTCCTGTGAAACAGCAGGTTCCTGTGAAAAAGCACCCAAACTGCTATTTTAACAAAGTTGGCTATCGGCCCAATAGGACCTGCTATTTAGGAACTCATATCTTACGGCCCATTACCGAGCAAGCCGGCCTAAGCCAACCTCCCAGCGTAGGCCTATAAATCCCAGGGAGAGAGAAAAGATTCCGCTTTCTTTTCCAAATCGCCAAAATTTTTCGCCTTCCAAATCCACGAGCAAAAGCTAGGGTTTTCCCTCCACTTGAGCTCCCATCTGCAGATCCAAAAAAATTCCAATCCAAAGTCGATTCTTCCCCTCCAGACACTTTCTCCCCACATCCCAAGCTCCGAATATGCGAAGGTCTTCTTCCGACGTCCCTCTTGTTCCTATTGGAACATGGCCGACATCAACCCCGTGCCAAGCGAAGCTGGCTCATCTAGAGAAGATCAAGCGTCTTCAACCGTGAGAGTTGATCAACTGGCGCTCGGCAAAAGGTGAAACCATCCCTACCCCTGACTCCCACGAGATTGTGGTTTTCGAGACCTTTCATAGGGGTTTCACTCTTTCAGCCTCTGATTTCTTTCGGGGTCTTCTTGATTTCTACCAAATCGAGCTCATCCACCTCAATCCGAACTTCATTCTTCACATTTCTATTTTTGTGAATCTCTGTGAAGCCTTCTTGGGGATCGATCACCATTTCAACCTCTTCCAATACTTCTTCCATATCAAGCCCCAGCCTTCCAAAGCCAACCTACAGGTCATAGGGGGAGCTTGGCTACAGCTTCGTATGGAGATGAAGAAGGTTTACCTTTATCTCCCCCTCAAGACCTCCTTGAAAGGATGGCACCATTTGTTGCTTGGAAATCCTCCCATGTTCTTGGAATGTTGGTCATCGTTGCCCTCGGAATCCGAGATGGTAGAGTTGCGGCAACTTGTGGAGAGGATTGAAGTCCTGAAGAGTCAAGGACTAACTGGGCCCTAGGTTGCCCGGACGTTCCAAAACTGGCAACGCAGCCCCTCAAGGTGCGGATCCACCCTGGGTATGAATACTAGGGGAAGAATGATCCCACCCGGGAGTCCGCTGACCTCGTCGTGAAGGACACGGTGACAGAGACCCTTCTATGCTACTTTGTAAGTGGCGTAGTAGAGACTCTGGACTCTGAGAAGTGTCCCAAACCATACTGCTTGAAGAGGCCAAGGCTGTTGATAAGCTTCTGGTATCTTATCATCTTGATACTTGCATGTGGTGAATGCTAGGTATCTGAAGTGTAGGAGATTGTATTCGTATGCATTGTTTGCAGGAAAACGCCGGCTTTGTGTCAACCCCCTCCAATTCATCGACTGGGAGGGTCAAGAAAACAACTGGCTAGCCCATCGGCTGACCAACCCAGCTCTAAGCGAGCTGGGAAGCAACGTGCTTAGGACCAGGCTAAGCCCAAGAGCACGCCCGTCAAGGTGTCTGGCAGTCCCAAGATTAATGATGCCGATGGCGTAGCTTCAGCTCCAACTGCAGCTCAAGCTGCAACACCTGCCACACCACCAGCCCAGTTGGGAGTGCGGAGCCAATTGGTACTGGCAAGATGCCACTTACCAAGTGCCACACTCTCCCGAAGTAAGCCTTCGGGCTCTCCGCCGACTACCTCCCCCTGTGATTCTCAGGGGTGGAGGTATAACAATTCCAAAAGGTATGTGGTCTTCTGTCTTCAAATAATTCAAAGTGATTTGTAATGTCTTGATTGTTGAGTAATATGCAGGAAGCCAAGTGACGCTGATCCCAAGGGGACAGCACCACAAACCCTCCTCACCGACCCGACCTCGACAGGCGTAGAAGCATTTGTGCCACTGCCTAAGTCAAGTACCATCCTAGCCCCTGAAGGCATGGTGATGCACTCGGGCGAACATTCGGCTTCGCCTAGTCGGCCGGCCACCAAGCTGGTCATGGAACCAGTCATCGAGCCAACTAAAGGGCCTATACTTTTGAAGCCCCCAGGCTAGTGACCCTTTCCCCTTCGTCTTCTCCTTCATCGAATGATGACGACCTCCCTAGACTTGAAGCGCCACCTCGCAACTTCCCCTGGTGTTCCATTGGACCAACCCGGATGGGAGCGAGGACACCCTGAGACTGGACGAGGAGGCCACCAGAAAGAAGTGGATCGAGCTGTTCGAACCCACCATCAAGGCTTCGCAACAGGTCCAGGTAAGCAACCCAACATACTGACACTTTTGACTTGCTTGTTGATCTCGTGATCTTGTAATCCATCGCTATATGCAACAACGATTTGTCTTGTAGAAAGCTATAGATCGGTTCGAGAAGATGAGCCGAGTTCTTGCTAGGTTAGCTCCTCAGATCGCTCAATTTACTCAGCTCCAGTCTGAGAAGAACAAGTTGGAGCAGACCAACAAGGAGAGGGAGGCCAGGCTGAGGGACTCAGTCAACCAGCTGCGCGATGAAGTATGGGCAAAGACTAGAACCATCCAAGGTGAGTTCTACTAATGCCCACGTTGTTTCAGGTGCCCTCTTCAATTTGCTGATGCCCATGTCTGTCTTGTTGTAACTCATGAAAAAGAACTGAACAACCAATCCATGGAGCTGGAACGCCTGAGAAAAGAGCGTAAAGAGCTTGAGAAGGCGAAGTCCAAGGTCGACACTGAGTTTGCGAGTAAGTTGCTTGTCTGCCTCTGAACTTTGGCTGACTGAGTGATCTGGCCCCTTGATTGCTTGTCTTTGGATGACAGACTACAATGTCAACGTGTAGACGCAATTCAACTCCTTTGGCAAAGAGATCAAGGCAATAGAGAACTCGCGAAGTGCCATTGTGGACTCTGTGAGGTCTGTATTAGATATCATGCAGCCAGGGGAAGCCGAGTCCAGCTCAAGTACTCCTACCCAGGTGCTACAACAACTTTGAGATGCCCCGGTTGTCTTGAAAAACTTTGCTACGGAGCACGCCACCCAAGGGATTACCCAGGCCCTTGCTATGACCAAATCTCTTTACCCCTGTGTAAATATCAAGGCGGTCAGCGAGGGTTCACTGAAGGCACAACTCTAGAGCAGGGGCTTGAGTTGATCAACTTGGTGAGGCCCACTACAAAGACAATCACTGAAGAGTTGCCACTATAGTTGCTCTACCCAAAAAATAAACTCTTTAAGTGGTCTGTGTATGGGGGAAACAATCATGATTTGTATATACTGTAAATGCATGTGCTTCTGTTAATTGCAACTCGAGCCCAAGTACTTGATTCATCATAGTCGTCATTAGCCTTATCCAACATGCTAGATTATACCAAGTAATGAGGATCAACTTAAAAAGTGTTCATCCGATAAATCTGTACTCAGTAAAACTAGCATGATTGATATAAGACTTCGTGACTTGAATAAACTAGACTCGAGGTTAAGCAATAACAAAAGACATATTATCATCATGTAGCTCCCGACTCACTACTCGGTTGAAACAATTGGCGTAGTGAGTCAGAGTTAAAAACTTTAGTGATATATATATAAATTGAGTACATACTCAAGTATAGAAAAGATGTAGTTATTTTATGTTCCATGAGTTGTTGACTAGGACGCCGTCTTCAGTCTTCAGTCGGAAAGCCCCCGGGCATGTTACCTCCGTGATATGAACAGCCCTCCCATAAGGGAGATAATTTGTGCCTATCTTTGGTGGTCTGAATTTTTCTCAATATGAGATCTCCCACCGAAAAAGCACGGCCACGGACACTATGATTGTGATAACAATGTAGGCCTTGAAGGTGTTATGCCGACTGGATTGTTGTGACATCCCTTGCTTCCTCCAACTGATCGAGCTCGACCAGTCTGTTTTCGTTTGATTTTTCTTCTGAGTGGGATTGAACTCGCGGAGAGATAAACTCCAACTCGGTTAGTAACACAGCCTCAGCACCGGGTTATGCTAGCAACGGGTTTTGCCTCAATCCACTTTGTGAAATTGTCCACCACGACAAACAAGTGTGTGAAACCTTTTGACGCTTTCTTGAAAGGCCCGACCATGTCAAGCCCCCATACTGTAAAGGGCCAAGATATAGGAATTGTCTACAACTCCTGAGTTGGTAGATGTGTCTGTCGAGCAAAGATTGACATCTCTCGCATGTCTGAACTATGTCTTTTGTGTCGGTATCCATAGTTAGGCAGAAGAAACCCTGTCTATAAGTCTTTCCGACTAACTTCCTTGATGCAGCATTGTTGCCATAAATGCCCGAGTGGATCGATTGATGTATCTACTTGCCCTCCTCAGGTGTGACGTAGCGCATGAGGACTCTAGATGTGCTTCGATGAAAAAGTTCTTCTCCAACTACAATAAAGCTCTTGCTCCAGCATTTGACTTGTTTAGCTTCATTGTGGTTTTCTGGGGGCTCATTTTCCAATAAAAATTAGATGATTAGAGTCTGCAAGTCTTGAGAAACAATAAGCACCTCCTTTGATTTAGGTTCTGGTCAGTCCCCGACTGATTAGGTTAGATTTTACCTTAACTGATGGCTTTAGTAGCTGCTCAACAAAAACTCCAGTTGGGACCACTTCACACTTGGATCCCGTGTTGGCTAGCTCGTCTGCGGCTTCATTGTATTGGCACAAAACATGAGTGATTTCTAGCCCGTCAAACTTGTTTTCTAGCTTCCTCACTTTCTGGTAGTATCCCGTCATATTGTCGTCTAGGCATGTTCAGTCCTTCATGACTTGGTTCACCACTAATTGGAAATTCCCGCAAACCACCAATCTTCGGATACTGAGCGATATGGCAATACGGAGCCCGTGGATAAGTGCTTCGTACTCGATGATGTTTGTGGGATGCTAGAAAATGTATTTGAAGGACGTATTTGAGTTTTTATCCTATTGGTGATGTCAGAACGATGCTAGCTCTTGCTCTGCCAATCTGTAGAGAACCATCGAAGTACATTGTCTAGTACTCAAGCTTGTCCATAGGTATAACTGACTGAACTTCTATCCACTCGGCCACGAAATCGGCAAGTGCTTGAGATTTGATCGTTGTCCATGGTTGGAAGAAAATATCAAACACCATTAACTTCAGTGCCCATTTAGCGATTCCGCCAGTGGCTTCGCGATTATGTAGGATGTCCCCAAGTGGAAACAAAGTGACAACTGTGACCGGTGGGATTGGAAATAGTGCACTAGCTTCCGAACAGTTATGAGCAGTCCATAGAGCAGCTTCTAGACTTGAGGATAGCGCATCTTGGATTCGCCTAGGACTTTGCTGACGAAGTACACTGGTCGTTGTACCTTTTGGATGTGTCCTGGCTCTTCACGCTCGACGACCAAAACCGTGCTGACTACTTGAGTAGTTACCGCCAGATACAGCATGAGCGGTTCCTGGGGCATATGTGACACCAACACAGGTGGTGATGTGAGAAATTTATTGAAGTCTTCGAAGGCCTGTTGAGCTTCGGGCATCCATTGAAAAGGCATCCCCCATTCGTCAAGTCGGGAAACAAATCGGCTGAGTACTACCATATAGCCGGTCAGCTTTTGCACGTCCTTCTGGCTAGTTGGAGGAGCCATGCTCATAATTGCGTTGATCTTCTCTGGGTTTGCCTCTATGCCACAGTGTGAAACAATGAAACCGAGCAGTTTTCCTGAAGGTACTCCAAGGGCGCACTTTTCTGGGTTCAGCTTCATCTTGAATCTTCAACCACGTCATCGACATATGCTTTTGAACTTGGTCTTGATTACCACGTCATCGACATATGCCTCCATGTTGAGCCTGAGTTGAGTGTGAAGAGACCGCTGGATGGCTCATTGGTACGTTGTGCCAGCGTTTTTCAACCCGAACGATATAGTGACATAGCAATATGCCCAAACGGCATGATAAAAGAAGTCTTTAGGCAATCCTCCTCCTTGAGACTTATCTGATGGTATCCCGAATAGCAATCGAGAAAACTGAGTAATTCGCATCCCACAGTTGAGTCGACCACCTGATCTATCCTGGGTCGACCAAATGGGTATTTGGGACACGCCTTCTTTAAGTCGGCGTAATCGATGCACATGCGCCATTTAACATTCTTCTTCCGGACCAAGACTGGATTTGCCAGCCAATGTAGGTGGTAGACCTCTATGATGAACCTGGTTGCCAGGAGCTCAGTTATCTCTTCATGGATAGCATCTTTGTGGTCTTGTGCGAATCGCCGTAGTTGTTGTTTGACTCGTTTAGCGTCCGGCTTGATGTTGAGGGAATGCTCAATCACCTCCCTTGGTACACCAAGCACGTCGGAAGGCTTCCAAGCAAACATATCCCTATTTGCCTAGAGGAAGGTGACGAGCTCATCTTCCTATTTGGGGTCTAGTCCGGTCCCGACAAGTGTAGTCTTAGTGGGGTCGGAAGGGTCCAGTGGATCTTCTTGGTTTCTGACTCCGCTGAAATTCCTGACTTGGTTGCCTTTTTCGTCAGGACTTCGTCGTCCTCCTTTGAAGTTGATGCTGCAAGTCGGATCTTGCTTCGTCTGACTGCAGCCTCCTGTGACTAGGCCAACTCGCAGCTCTCCTTGTTGCAGGTGAAAGCTTGCTTGATGTCACTATGTAAGGAGAATACTCCTGCTGGGCCAGGCATCTTGAGCATCATGTATGTGTAGTGGGGTACTACCATGAATTTGGTGAGTGCCGGTCTTCCCAATATGGCGTGGTAAGCTATCTCAAAGTCGGCAACCATGAAACAGATATTCTTAGTGTGAAAGTTCTCCCGCGTGCCAAAGGTGACCGGCAGAGTAATCTTTGGGAAGCCCCATCAACCATGTCTGTACTAAGTCGGCTAGGGCGACTAGGAGATAATTTGCCATAGCCTTGTGGTCGCCTCCAGCTGCTTAGATTGCTAGGGTGTACACGGTGAGCCATGACACAGGATTGATCTTTCCATCATACTTCTCTGTGCCAGTGGGTTTGAAGCCTGTGGGCTAGCCAACTTGCTGTAGTTCACGCGAGAAAGCGGGGAACCCTTCGTCCGGGTGAGGGCTTCGGCTCCAGTAGCGTTGGTGGAACCATTCATGGTGAAGGCCAAAGTGCTCGTGCTCATCCTCAAGTTAGCGTTGTTCGTCCTCCTAGCATTCTCGCCGTCAGGCGTTGATATCATGATGGAGATCACGTCATAGTCGTTCGTGGGCATCACAATCATCTTGACACCCGTCATGGTGGTACCACTGATGATCATCATTGTGCCCTTGTGAAACACGGTTTGACTCCGAGCAATGCTGACCAGTGCTTGCCACCTAGCGTCATGCCGCAGTTGACAATGTAGCAGCGTCTAAAGATGTGTTGCCCGATGGGATAAGGGTGTCTCCAGACAGCTGATGTTGTTGACAGGCTACAGCGGTTATCATGGCCTTGATCCTTGCAATAATCGGGGAAGCTTGGTGATCAGGCCCCAGCTACAGGGTGTCCAAGTGCGGCCACGACGTTCTGCTGAGGTGTCACATAGACGTCATGGTTGCCCACCCTAGTTTGGAGGATCTCTTGTTGCGACGTTTGCCCAGCCTTGCACAGATTGTCATTGCAAGCCTCGCTCTTGGCTTGTAAGCGTCGTGAATCTTCCTCCTGATGCTCACGTAGCCGACGAGCTTTCTCCTCTTGCTGGTCGCATAGTTGGTGCACATCTTGTGTCGGAGTTGATCCCTTCGATGCCATGAAGACTTCACATGGTGGAGAAAAGCTTTTCAAGCTGCTATCCAACTAGGAGTCAGACTCGGAGTAGTTTATCGATGTAAGAATTACTCCAACCTCCCTAGATCTGATACCGAGTGGCTTTGAGCTATATCCGGGTCGACTTCCAGATGGTTGGGTTTGCTGCACCAGATTGGAATCAAAGATGGCTGCGGAGTTGTTGAGTCCGAACGGGAAATTGACGATCTCGTCTCTCCCAGGCCCGATCTCGACCAGCTTAGAGCCGTATCCGAGTCGAACACTAGGAAAGAGAGTTGTCCCTAAACTTGTAGATCTTGGGTATCACCATAGCAAGTCGCCGAAGACCACTGTAGCATTGAGTAAGCCATCTACCACCGGGTCGGCCTGGTTCCTAGCTGATCAGGTTGAAACCGAGTTGGACAGGATGAGATTGCCGAGTTTGTCAGCGATGAAGTCGAGGCTCCCGAAGCTGATGGCTTGTCAGGGGAATAACTTGACACCGTCGACTCCGGTAATTAGATCCATCAGGCTTATTGACGATGCCCCTACATGGCGTGCCAACTGTCGATGTTTTATATCGGCTGTATTGATTATGGGGCTATTCGTAAGACCTAAACTTGATGGATGCGAAGGAATACAAAAGATTTATCCTAGTTCAGGCCCTCAAGGTGAGGTAATATCTTATTTCTAGTTGTTGTGTATTGCCTTCGAGGTAGATGTTGATTATCTCCGGTGAGATTGTTCTGCCCTAGGGGGTTCCTTGCCTCTCCTTATATACTGAGGAGGCAAGGTTACATGATAGGAATCCCAGTCGGACTCAACCAGGGGATTTCCCTCTATAAACACAGCATAACCGGCTAGGACTATATCCCTTTCCTTGTCATGCAAGGTTGTCGATGCTTTGTATCGGCAATAATTATATGGGGCTATTCGTAAGAGCTAAACTTGACGGATGCAAAGGAACACAAAGCGAATTTATCCTGGTTCAGGCCCTCAAGATAAGATAATACCCTACTTCCAGATGTTGTGTATTGCCTTCGAGGTTTCACTGATGAGATTGGTTTTGGTGTATGTTCTCTACCCTAGGGGGCTCCTTGCCTCCCCTTATATAGTGAGGAGACAAGGTTACAAGGTAGGAATTCCAGTCGGAATCAACCAAGGAATTTCCTTCTAGGAACACATTGTATCCGGCTAGGACTATATCCTTTCCCTTGTCATGCAAGGTAACATAAGACGAGTTCTACTGTATCCCTAATTACATGATCAGGCCCACCCTCTATCCGTGTAGCCATATTACTTTCCATTAGGTACCCAAGGTCCATGGTGTCATAGCCCTAGATTTAATTCTAGGTAATTAATATTATGCCCTACTGTCATTAGAGTGCACAATTTAAATTTTGCATTGCCACTTCATACAAGTTAAAGTTTGCATTAATTAGACCCCAAATCAGGAAAAACCAAACACTACTAAAAAGTTCATCAAATTGA
Source organism: Oryza meyeriana var. granulata (assembly GCA_003991445.1). Classification (NCBI taxonomy): domain Eukaryota; kingdom Viridiplantae; phylum Streptophyta; class Magnoliopsida; order Poales; family Poaceae; genus Oryza; species Oryza meyeriana. The sequence continues at coordinate 113,648 of RYFJ01004210.1, forward strand.
ACAGAAGTGTATATGGGAGATAATTTATTCAAATACTAGTTTATTTATCATGAATTAATATAATTTTTCCAGAATTTAATTCATTATTTTAGACCCCCTAAAATTCAAACAAGTTTTAGCCAGGTCCTTTCCTTTGAATTTCTGTGAGCAAACCTTTTTGAATTTTTGTGTAAAACTTTCAAAAAAGGAACCTAGGTACCCAGCCCTACCTCCACAAATTTTGGTTGGTCAATCCATCTTTTGTAGCTTAGTCTTTTTCAGTTTCAAAGAAGAGGGAGAGAGGAAAGATATGAAAAATCCAGAAAAATCCTTCAAAACCAGAGTTTACCAGCTTTCCTACTCAACCCTTTCTGCTATCTCTAGACCTCCACGGCTAGGACCCACCTGGCAGTGACCTAGGCTCACCCAGCCCGCTGTTCAACCAGCCCAAGAGGTGGTGAGCACGCCATCTTTGCTTGAAGCTTGGCTGACGTGTGTGCCCATGCACGCCAACGTGTCCACGCTCTCCTCTCACCCTATATCTCCCTCAGCTACATTAGCCGACCATCCTCTTTGCCCTAGCTAGAACATCAAGAGGGAAAGGCTACCTTGACCAGCTCGCCATCCATCCTGTCGCCGGCTGAAAAGAAGCTGCCGCCGCCATCAGACATCCATCCGGTGAACTCCTTTTCTTTTCCATATTCCAAGCTCCCCTCCGCACGCCGTTTGTCCTAATCTTGCCTCTTGCCTTGCAGCCAATCTCCGGGAACACGAGCCTTGCCATTGCTGTCTGTGGCTGCGCTCCAGCACTGCCACCAGCATCAACTTACCGTTTCGGCCGCCTCAGAGAAGTCCCGGCCAAATCCTCGCGCCACTAGCTTTTACTCGAACTCCGCAGCCAAACGTCCAAGGAAGCCCCAAGAATTGAGCCCCAAAGGAGGAGATCAACCATTGCTTTCCTCAACTCCGGCCAAAGACATCACCATTGAATCTGTCGCCCTTGGTAGGTTATAGTTCAATTCCTTGCATAGGGACCATCCATGGGAGACTTCTAACACGATAGATATCCTCCCTTGGCAGCATATCAACCGGAGCAAGCCGTTGTTGTGAACTAGGAAGTTTTCGCTGTCGCCGGGATGTCTCCAACCTTGCCACTACTGTACTGACCTCGTCGAACCCCATGCGATCTTCGGTGAGCATCCTGGAAGCATTAGGACGCCCATGCATGCATCCATTTCGACCAAATCGAACTGTAACTCCACTTTCACCTATAGCCCGAACTGCACCACCGCTCACACCGCTGCCACCATTAGATGCACAAGGGAGTCCTCTACATTTTCTCTTTTTGCCTGCATTGTGAAATTCCCCTCCGTTCGCCGCCAGCGAGGCCAAATACGGACGTCGCGCATGCTGCCCTGTTTTGTCCAGATCCAGGGACTTCGTGTTTAGAAGAATCAAAAGTCTAGGTGCTATCTTGTAAAACATATGGTGCATGACATGTGGGCCAAGGACTATTTTGCAATAACTAAATACTTCGTGTACTTTTTATAAACTATGTTTTACACACGTGGGGGAGTGCGGGTTGTTTTCCTAAAATCCCATGGGCTTAAGTGCAATCTGTATCCCACTGACTAGTGGACCCAGCTATTTTAAATTCTGAGAAAATTTAAGAAAAGGTTAAATACATTATTTGTTGAACTGAAAAATGGATAAAATTGTAAAATCCATAACTATTTCATTTTAACTCCTTTTTGAGTGAACCAAATTTTTGTTTGATTCATCAAAACATGTGTTTTATTTCTGTAAAATAAAACGTAGCACACACAGTAGAGAAAATAACCCCTAAAATTCATATTACAAATAAATATGCTATTTATTGCGTAAGTTATGTATAAACTTGATAAATTTTATTCTAATTTCAAATGTTCTCAAACCCAGGTCCAGTAGCCTTACCAAACCATGTTCTCTTTTCTGAAAATTAAATTGTGAGACACTTTATATATAAATCTTAAACTAGAGTTTAATGGTTATAAAAAGAAAGTGATTAATAAATTTATATAGATATCCAAAGTGAGTTGGACCTAAGTTCAGTATGCTCAGCAAAGCATGACTTTCTTTCCTGTAAAGTAAATTGCAACACATTTTGTATTTATTTTATACACTAGAGTTAGTTGCTTTATAAGAATAATGTTAAATACATAGAAGCTTCAAAAACTCATAATAAATAGAAAATATGTCCAAATGGAGTGAATCCAACTTTGTTGGAACCAGTACATCATCTTTTTCCATATAACAATGGTTCCACCAATAAAATATTGATAGAAAATACCAGAGACTATATTATCTTATGTCACAATAAAATAATTATAGAACTGTCATTTTCAGCCTTCCTATCTTGTTATTTTTGTATCTCCTAAAAAATAAAAGATTTATAAATGATTCTTTAACTAAAATTAAATTTAAAACGTTAACTACCTACTTTATTTATCTCATAATTAATTGATCATTTTTCATCGACATGTTTATTTGATTCTTATTTGCATATTTGCTTTTTATCGATAGATTCAGACAATTCGGAGTACGTGAAGCAAGAACCTAAGGTTGAGTGTGACTTCTCGCAGAAACAAGGCAAGCGACTACGCATATTAAACCCATGATTTTATCAAAGTTATTTGATTGCAAAACACTATATAGATGCATGTGTCGATTTGCTTAAAAATATCGGTATCGGGTAGAGTTGTTTATATCCTAATTCATGCATTTATCTCATTGTTATATTGTTGCCCTATATCCTTGCCACCTCTGGTTGGGAATGGTTGGGATGATTTTATATTTAATCGATGCTTAGCCATGCTTAGGTCTACTAGGCAAAAATTGATGGATGGAGCTATTGGGTATACTATACTTAGTTATTTTGATGTTTGGGCGTAAAATCTGAGAACTTACACTAAATATTTAAATCTGAGAATATGCTTTGACTTGGACAGGTGATAGGACGATGACGGGATGGTGGTTTTCCCCAATGCATGTAGCCTCGTCTGGGTCACCAAGGACCAAACATGTTGACATCTATTCAAGCACCATTCGTACTTCCACTCGCTGGGAGTGGGACGGCTTGTCTTAGTACCTTGTGACGCTATGATCATCAACGTCCGTTAGAAAGTCGTGAGGTGGTTTTCCCTTTGGAGTGCCTCGGGTGTGCCTGGTTTTAGCATGGGGTATCTCCCACAATGGTGATCTTGCCTTAGTCATAACACACGCACGTGACTAAGTCGTCAGAGGCCCTAACGTGGTTTAGGTGGTTGGGGCAAAGCTCGGGGAAAGACTTGTTATGAGCTTATATCACTTGTGAGTCACACCTGTGTGCGTGTAAAAGCATTTGATCCTTGTTCATTTCATGTGGGTAAAGATGAACACCTCTTATCGGAGTAAAACTATTCGAATAGCTGTGTCCACAGTTACAGGACGACCGCTTGATGTGTTAGTCAGTCTATGTTAGCATCAAACTTGGGTTATATGGCTGGGTTTAGGCATGGATATCATGATGGATATGTGGGAAAATCATTATTGGGCAATGGTGGCCCTTGAATGATCATTAGAGCACCGGTTGTGCTCATTTGTGTTTCAAATTCAGATTTATATGCTTGTTGTCCAGAAATTTCAGATTGTGTTATTTTTCAAATGCTTATAGTTTAAACTCATTACTTGCTCAATAAAATAAGTGTAGAGCCCATGGGCCCCGGGTACCTTATGACAAGCATATGGGCCACTCGGACAGAGGATGGGCCTAGCCTTGTAATTAGGGATATGGTGGGACTCGGCAGACTTAACCTTGTACGATAAGGGAAATACAGTCCTAGTCGGGCACGTTGTATCTCTAAGGGGAGATCCCTTGGTCGTATTCCGACTGGGACTCCTACTTTGTAACCCTGTCCCCTAGTATATAAGGGGAGGTAGGGTGCCCCATGAGGGTAGGTTCATCAGAATCACCACCATACATCCTCAAAAGAAATACACCACAACTAGATATAGGGTATTACCTCACCTCGAAGGCTTGAACCAGCATAAAATCCTTGTGTTCCTTTGCAGTCCACCAAGTTTCGATCCGACGAGTAGCCCTATATTCATATTGCCAGTGTAAAATGTCACGCCCAGAAATTCACCAGAATTTCCAAAGCTAATTTGTGCAATAAATCCTTGTTCAGGAATCATCCGAGGTACACAAATCAACAATTTGATAAACATAACCAAAATGATATAACGATAAATACTTACAACAGAGGCACTTAGTCCTCACACCGAAGAAAACAGCAGCGGAACAGCAACTAGCGTAGCTTCAGCACCAAGCCATAGGCAACTCAACTGGGGTATAAGCCAAACACCAACTTCTCCTCCTTGCTAAGGCTTCATTCTGATGATTGCAATATTGCAAGACTGAGTACCACCCACCGTACTCAACAAGCCACACTAGGAAATGTAGTGTAATGCATCTGGATTCCAAAGAAAAGGCATAGTATGGCTTATTTGCGTAAACAGTATTTAAAACATTTGCATTTAAAAGCATTGGAAAACTGTATAGTTTAGTTAATAATCAACATTAAACCAATCTCTGAACAACGCTCCAACGCAGTTCAGGACCAAACCAAAACTCTCCAAACAGGAGCCATCAAATTCCATCATTTATCATCATTATTAAATAGTGTGGGACTAATCACAGAAAACATTGCTAGGCCCGCTCATTAACCCCGAGCACGGCTATCCGAATAGTTTTACTCTGGCCAGAGGTGTACCAATTTACCCACAAGACAAAACTCCACAACATATCACTGTGCGTCTTAATACCACCACGGTATCTCGGAAAGGAATTGTGACAGGTCCCTCCATGTAACCCACACAACAAGAGAGCCACCCGGTGGACCACTAGTCTCTGGTAGGATTGATCAGATACCTAGACAAGGAGACGACCCAACACCCAAGACATGGACTTATTGACGTAGCCATGGTGGTCTTATTGACACAGCCACAACACACCATGTTGGACCCTGGTTGAACGTACTACACTTTGGTTCCCACCATTACCCATTCTGGCTTGTGGTTAGCACGAGTGTTGCTTCGCAACAAGTAGTCCATGAACCGGTCCTTAATTGTCATGAGCACCACTAGCAACAATCACAACCCTAGTACTCACAATCCACCATTCAGTCAAGTTTTATTTGACATAGTTAATTAATCAACCATGACTCACTGTCATGAAAATATAGCCATTTAACATTAAAGGGTCATTGATGTTTGAATTGTTTCCCCACATAAAATGATGCTATAATTTCTAGGCATTGGCTAAGCAAAATCCTAAATAATCTAGCCAGATAAATAATTAAACATCCAGCTAGTCAATATTTTTACCCGGGGTATCAAGGTAAAGGAATCAATATCGACATGGCCATAATAGTCAAGGATCATAGGATAATAAATAAATACCCATATAATGGCATTCAAAAGCGTTGCGAGCAATAATGTTAAAAAAAATAGATTTCGCAAATGGGATCAACATGCTCAAGGAGATTGTCATGTGACTTGCCTTGCAACAAAACGTCTTCCGCAAATCTTCCGAACTCTTCCGTAGACTCCGCAATCTTCCGAAACGGCGAAACAACGGACTACACGTAAAACGATAATAAATCCTAAGAAACTCTAAATAAATAGTACATAAAAAGCACATAAACAAATAAATTATGATTTTAGATGAATTTAGGAAGAAGAACGAGTCGAATCGGAGTTTGGACGGAGAAGTTACGGCTTTCGAAAGATTGAATTCAGAATAAATCCGATAGAAAAAGAAAAGGAATATTATCAGGAATATTCCCTGGATTTTCAATTAAAAGAATTGTTTAAAAAGGGAACTGACACGTGGAGTCCACCAGTCAGTGACTTGGTTCATGGTGGAATTGGTCCATGGACCAAGGGATAGGTGGACTAGGGTGAAGTGAATGCCACGTGGCCGAGTTGTCCAGGTGGTACAGAAGTGGCAGCGCACGTGGTACCCTAGGGCTGACGTGGCACCAGCAAGATTTATTAAGATCTGATGGCACAGATTTGATCTGAGAAAAACGGATGATCGAGATTGCTTTGGGTAATTAGGAAGATCCAATGGCTGGGATTTAATGGGAATAAATCAGACGGCGAGGATTTGCTCGGGATGATTTATGGTGATTGAGCGGATTGGATAGGATCTATAAATCGGACGGCTAGGGTTGATCAAACCACTGTGCTCAGGCCCTGATGGTCATACACAGAGAGAGGCTGTCGGCCGGACCCCCAAGGCAGAGACACCAAGGCAAGCAGAGCCTGGCTGGTTCCAGCCATAGCGACGCGTGGCAAGGATTTAGCAACGGGCGGCAGCAGGCGTTGAAGGGCGACAGACCGAGGACGGTGGCTGGGCGCAGTGACGATGTCCAGGGGCGACGGGACTTGCAACAGCGAGGCGGTGGCTAGGGAGCAAACGTAGCAGTGGCACTAGATGTGGACGATGGCGACGACGCCGGTGTTGAGTAAGGGGAGAGGGACAGAGGCACCGATGGGACTTACCCACGGCGGCGACGACTGTCGGCAGGGCGGTGCACAGATCGACTTGCAGGGTGGCGCTGGCTTCGGGGAAGGGGAAAGCAGCAGGGGCCGGCGTCGAGGGATCCTCACCTTGAGGCGGCGAAGGATGGCGACGACCGTAGCCGAGCGGCGGCATTGGCTCCTGGGGTCGGCGCGGCTTCCAGAGGCGGCGGCGCTCGGCAGGGGCGAGGAGTGGCGGCGCACAGGAGCAAGCATGCTGCAGCGGCCGGGCGATAGCAGAGGAGACGGCGGCGATCGGCGACTCACAGGCGGTAGTTCTGGATGGCGCGAGGCGACAGCCTGGGCGGAAAAATGCAGCGGCACGGCGGGATAGGGCGGCAGCGGCTTCCTGGGACGGCGCTAGGGCACAAGGGCTGGCGGCGGCTCTGGCTTTATAGGAGAGGGAATCCGAGGCGGCGACGGGTGGTGGCTGCGCACGGATTCGGCAGCGGCGGTGGCACTGGGCTGGGCCCGTGGCTTGGGCGCAGCAGGCAGGCCAGCGGCCAAGGAAGTGGTGGCTCCAGGCCGGTGCAGGCTGGGCTGGAGGCCGAGGGGCTCAGCCCAAGGGCAAGCAAGCCGGAGGGGTGCAGCTGTATTGGGAGGAACAGAGAGAGAGAGGATCCAAAGGTAGGAGAAGATGAATAGGAGGGAGGAAAAAGAAAGGAAAAGAAAGAAAGAAAGGGAAAAAGGAAAAAGGTAGAGGAAAAAAGAAGAAAAAGGAGAAAAAGGAAGGGGTTTTTGGGGAAAATTCCAATTTATCAAAAATTGGAATTTTCAGGATATTTACGTATTATATTTTTTGAAATACTCTGAATATGAGGATATATATTCATACATATATATACGTATATATACATAGGTATAAATATATATATTGGGATTCGAACAGTATTTGGAAGTAATTAGAAAACAGAATATATGTAGTGGGGTCTGGGAGACGGAATATTTTGTGGGATTCAGAGAATGAAGAATATTTTCCCGAGGGAATTTTGGGGAGTAGAATATCGGAATATTCGAGGAATATTTGGGGAATAAAGTATTGGATTATTCTTCGGGTTGGGAACTAGAGGAGATTTTCCAAGAACTGGGAAATGGAATATTCCGAATAAAATATTTCGAGATTAGGGAATTAACGAGGGTGTTTCATTGGGACCAGAATTTGGAGAAATCTCAGATGATTAGAGATTTGTATTTATTTTGACAGAAAAAGGGTTTAAGGGAATATCTGGGATTTATCTCAAAGGGAAATATAGATATTTCGAATACAAAGGATCTCGGATTGGGAGTCCAAAAGAGTTTTAAGGTTTTAAAAATGATTAAATCTAGTAACTCCGGATTTAGGTTTTCGAGGTGACTTTTGGGTTGTGGGAACAGCACAAAACCCTAAAAGAAAAAGGGAGTCAAAGTTCACGATGAACAGGGAGACTTCAAAGGAGTGAATCAGAAATGACCCGAGCAGGGGAAAGGAAAAGGAATTTATTTATATTTATTTGATTACTTTAGTGATCTTTATAGCATTAAAATTAATTCTATAGCTCCGAAAAATCTGAGAAAATTTCAGAGAGTTTCTTAAATCACAGGGAATTTACCAGAAGTAAATGCCACCACGAAACACGAAGAATTTATTATTATAAATACTCAAACGCTTAAATACTCCGACAAAACCCCTGGAATATAAAAGCATTCAAGTATTTATTTAAAGATTTAAAGTCAGGATTTTTAATATTGGAATTTTCAAAGTTTTATTCAAACTCTTTTCTCAAACAAAAAGTTTCTAGTGTATTCTTGTATTTCCACTTACCCACAATAATTTTTAATTAAGATGATTTTCAGGGCGTTACATAAAACATCGACAGTTGGCACGCCAGGTAGGGGCTTGGCAAGATCTACATCAACAAGCTCGATGGATTCGACAACCGGAGTCGACAGCAGCAAATTCTCCCCTAGAGACACGATTACATTCAAGAGCCTCGACTTCGTTGCCAACAAGTTTGGCAACCTTAGCCTGGCCGACTCGGACTCCATCCGATCTACCGGGAAACCAGCCGACTCCACGCCAGTCGGCCCACTCGGTGCTGCAGTAACCCTCGTCGACTTGCTGCGGCGATCTTCCTCTTGCCCGGGTCTCGGGACAACTCTCTCCTTCGGCGTTCGACTCGGACTCGGCCTTGAGCCGGCCGGGGTTGGGCTAGGAAGGGGAGAGGTTGTCAATCTCCCATGCAGACTCGGCAATGCCGCGGACATCCACAATCTACATCCCACGAGGCGAACCCGATCACCTACAGTTCAATTCGGACAAGGACTAGAGCTGTTCAAGATTGGATCTAGGGAGGTCAGAGTCGTAATCACGCCTATAAATTACTCCGATTCTGACTCCAGGTCAGACAGAAGTTCGAACAGTGGTTCGGACAGCAGTCTGGCAAGCCTTTTACTGCTCTCAGGAGTCTGACACTCCCTCTCAGGAGGCACGCCGACTACGCGAGCAACAAGAAGAGGAGGCCCGCCGACTGCATCAACAACAGGAGGCCGAGCGCAATGCCTGCAATGACGAGCTACGCTAGGCTGGGCGTACCGCCCAGCAACAGATCCTCCAAACACGAGTCGGCGACCACGACGTATTCGTCACGCCTCAACAGAACGTCGTGGCCGTTGTAACCCTACTGGATACGCTCCAGTTTGAGCCTGATCACCAGGCCACCCTGACTATTGCAAGAATCAAAGCCATGATTACCGCCGCTGCATGTCAGTAGCACCAGCAGTCGGGCGACACCCTCGTACCGACCCATCAGTTGGGTTCTCCAACAGCGGTCTTGTCTGCATCAGCGCGATGCCGGGCGGCTGGCTCTAGTCAGCCGCATGCGAAATCATGCCTGATGTCTCTCGGCAACCCTAATAACAACAATCAGCGGCGTCCCCAGAATGACCGCCATGACAATCAAGATCTCCAAAGCCGTTTGCAACGCGATCTCCGCCAAGACATCAATGCTCGGCACCGCGAACGTGAAGAAAACGAGCGTCGCTGACTGGAGGACGAGAACGAGCGCTTCGGCCTCCACCACAAGTGGTTCCACCGCTGTAATCAGAGCCGGAGTCCTCTTGCAGATGAAGGCGTACCAGCCTTCACCGAGGAGCTACAACAAGTCAACTGGCCATCGGGCTTCAAGCCTACAAGAATAGAAAAATACAGCGGCAAGACCAATCCCGAGTCCTGGCTCACGGTCTACACTCTGGCAATACGAGCAACCGGAGGCGATCATACGGTCATGGCTAACTACCTCCCAGTCACCTTAGCCGACTCGGCGAGGACATGGCTGACAGGGCTCCCAAAGCTGTCAATCGGCTCCTGGGGGGAACTCCAGGAACGCTTCATCACCAATTCCAAGGGACTTACGAGAGGCCGTCTTCCGAGAACGATCTCTACCAGCTGCACCAAAGGAAGAATGAGTCTCTTCACGAGTTCATTAAAAGGTTTTTCAAGAAGCGCAACTCGATCCCAATGATCAAGGACGAGTTCATCGCCAAATTCACTCGGAAACCTCCTGCCTCTGTCAGGGCTCTCTTCGATATGGCAAATAAATATGCCGACTTAGCCGAAGCGGTCGCACAGGCCCTCGACGACAAGAAAGAGTCCCGACAGAATGACCAGAAAGCCAACGATGAGCCAGAATAGAACAAATCCGGCAACCGCAAGTGGAAGTCGGACAACGTAGTGGCCAGCGTGGAGCATACTCGGTCGCGACCCTCAAGGAACAACGAATACCAAAAAGTGATGAACGGGCCCTACCCCTTTCATCCCAAGGGAAAACACACAACCAAGGATTGCTTCATTCTCAAGAAGTTTGCTTCCGAGCAGGCTTCAACATCTAGCGCCGACAAGGACAAAGACACACGATGTCAACTCGGTTTCCACAGTAGACGCCCCCCAATATTTGCGTTGGTTAGAGACGCCCATCATGTTTGATCGTGCAGATCACCCTAATCGGGTTACACACCCAGGACGCTATCCACTTGTGGGTGCCATGGGCCCCGGGTACCTCATGACAAGCATATGGGCCACTCGGATAGAGGATGGGCCTAGCCTTGTAATTAGAGATATAGCTAGATTCGGCAGACTTCGCCTTGTATGGAAAGGAATATACAGTCCTAGTCGGGTGTGTTATATCTCTAAGGGGAGATCTCCTAGTCGTAATCCGATGGGGACTCCTACCTTGTAACCCTGTCCCCCAGTATATAAGGGGAGGCAGGGCGCCCCATGAGGGCAGGTTGAGTTGGTTCACCAGAATCACCACCACAAATCCTCAAAGGAATACCACCACAACTGGACGTAGGGTATTACCTCACATCGAGGGCCTGAACCAGTATAAATCTCCTTGTGTTCCTTTGCAATCCACCGAGTTTCCATCCGCCGACTAGCCCCATATATTTATTGCCGGTGTAAAACATCGACAGTTGGCGCGCCAGGTAGGGGCTTCGGCGCGATCTACATCTACAAGCTCGATGGATCCAGCAACCGAAGTCGACGGCGGCAAACTCCCCCCCGGAGATACAATCGCATTCAGAAGCCTTGACTTCGTCGCCGACCAGATCGGCAATCTCACCCCGGCCGACACGGACCCGATCCAACCGGCCGAGGAACCAGCTGACTCCGCGCCAGTCGGCCCACATGACGCTGCGGCAATCTTCGACGACATGCTGCGGCGATCTCCAATACGCCCGAGTCCAGGGACAACTCTTCCTTCCAGTGTTCGACTCGGACTCGGTTCTGAGCCAGCCGAGATCGGGCCGAGAAGGGAAGAGATCGTCAACTTCCCGTTCGGACTCGGCGACGCCGCGGATATCTACAATCTACATCCGACGCGGCAAACCCGATCCCCTGGAGTTCGACTCGGATACGGCTCCGAGCCGCTTGAGATCGGATCTAGGGACGTCGGAGTTACAATCACCCCCATCAACTATTCCGACTACGACTCTCAGTCGGACTACGACTCCCAGTCGGATTCCGACTCCAAGTCGGATACCAGCTCGGCAAGCTTCACTCCGCCACGAGAAATCTTCATGGCATCCAAAGGCTCTACTCCTACTCAGGAATCACGCCGACTACACGAAAAACAAGAGGAGGAGACCTGCCGTCTGCGAGAACAACAGGAGGAAGAAACAAGACGCCTGCACGCCCACAACGACGGCCTACGCAGGGCTGGGCGAACCGCTCAGCAACAAACCCTCCAAACAAAAGTCGGCGACCACAACGTCTTCGTCACGCCACAGCAGAACGTCGTGGCAGCCGTAACCCTACTGGACACGGTCCAGGTCGGGCCTGATCACCAGGCCACCCCGACGATCGCAAGGATAAAAGCCATGCTTACCGCTGCCGCATGTCAGCAGCACCAACAGTCGGGCAACACACTCGTATGACCAGTCAATCAACTTCCCAGCGGCAGTCTCATCCACCTCAAAGCGACGTCGAGCGGCCGGCTCTAGTCGGCAGCACGCGGAGTCAAGCCAGACGTCACTCGGCAACCACAACAACCGGCAACGTCGAAGCGACCGTCGGGACAGCCAGGACCTCCGAGACCGACTGCGGCGCGACCTTCAGCAAGACATTAATGCTCGACGCCGCAAACGAGAAGAAGACGAGCAACGCCAACTGGAAGACGAGAACGAGCAATTCGGCCTCCACTACGAGCGGTTTCGCCGCCGTAGTCGAGGTCGGAGTCCTCATGAAGACGATGGAGTACCGGCCTTCACTCAGGAGCTACAACAAGTCGACTGGCCGTCAAGTTTCAAGCCTACAGGCATCAACAAATACGATGGCAAGTCTAATCCCGAGTCCTGGCTCACGGTCTACACTCTGGCGATCCGAGCAGCTGGGGGAAATCACAAAGTCATGGCTAACTACCTCCCAGTCGCTCTAGCCGACTCAGCGAGAACATGGCTAACAGGACTCCCAAAGCGATCAATCGGCTCTTGGGGAGAACTCCGGGAACGGTTCATCACCAACTTCCAGGGAACATACGAGAGGCCATCTTCCGAGTACCACCTATATCAGTTGCGCCAAAGGAAGAACGAGTCTCTTCGTGACTTCATCAAGAGGTTTTCTGAGAGGAGGAACTCAATCCCGAACGTCAAGGATGAGGTCGTCATCGCCGCCTTTCGAAAAGGAGTCAAAGACATCTCGTTCATCGACAAATTCACGCGGAAGCCTCCCAACTCTGTCAAGGCCTTATTCGACATGGCAAACAAGTACGCCGACTCGGCCCACGCTGTTGCCGAGGCCCTCGATGACAACATGTCACCCTGACAGAAGGAACGGGACGACACCGACAACGCGGTCCCGACTAAAGCTGGGAATCGCAAACGCAAGTCAGACGGCTCCATTGTGGCAGTCGGTCACAACCGCCTTCGACCTTCAACAACTGAGGATTATCAGAGCAACAAGTGACACGCTCGGGGGCTCACAAGCTCAAACACGAGGATGGCATCCCCACTCCCAAATACCGAACAGCTAAGTCGCTTTCTGATAAACATCTCCTCACTCGGCCTTGCTAGTGCCACAGCCGCTTACACCTAATAGGTGTATAAGCTGCGCATTTACTTTTTTCCGTTTTTGCTCTTAAATGATTACAAAAGTACTCGAGTAGCATAAATCTCGATCCGTGAAACTCTGCTCCATGTAAGACGAACTCAAGTCACCCAAAACGCGTGCCTGGGAAAGAGCCATGAGCCAACTCCCGACGCTAGGGGGCTATGACTAGTCGGGCAGAGTGCTTAAACGTAAGGGGTCAACTACTCGAGGAAATTAATATCAAAAAGAGGAAGAACACGTATTTACATACATTGTAAAATACATTTTATTCGGGTGATTATTTCCATCATCAGATGCTACTCATCCGATATCTTTATATTGCAGGCCCAGCTCCGGATACGCGTGACAGGAACTCAGGGCTGCGAGCCCATCTCCTACGCTCGGGGGCTGGACAAGTCTGCCAAAATACACTCGGGATGCTCCATGAGGGCTATTCACCGAGTACTTGCGCCAGTCGGGACGTCATCTTCCCCGACTACGCTCCATGGGAGCTAACAATCGGCCCCCGGCGCCAGTCGGGGCTGTGTACCACTCGGCTAAGTAGGGTACGCCCCATGAGGGTCGCCAGCCGAATCCTACGCTAATGCTAGGTTCGGGTACCTTATTTGGCTGCAACTCTGTCAGGTTGGGTACGCCCCATGAGGGTCGCCAGCCGAATCCTATGCTAATGCAAGATTCGGGTGCCTAGCTTGGCTATAACTCTGTTGGATAGGGTACGCCCCATGAGGGTCACCAGCCGAACCCTCTGCTAATGCAAGGTTCGGGTACCTGGTTCGGCTTTACCCAAGTCAGAGAAGACTTACATCGTCAAAGCGCATCCGGAGTTCTCATGCACTGCGTCACACCTGAGGAGGGCAAGCAGATCCTGCAACATACCTACTCGGGTACATGTGGCAACCAGTTTGCATCCAGAACGTAAGTCGGAAAGGCTTGCGAATAAGGATTTCTCTGGCTGATTGCGGTTACCAACACCAAAAAACTCATCCTGACATGCGATGGATGATACTTCTCTAGAGCTATGCTGGATAGGTCGGCTCAGGCCGGCTTATTTGGTAGCAGCCACCAAGACATGAGTTCCTACAGTAGCATGCTCCATGTGGGCCGCCCGCAGGCTGAGTTGAAATTATAGCGCTGGTGCTACCCACAGGAACCGATGAGGTAAACAGATATGCTTCATGAAAGCCTTATTGCTAAACATATATGTTTGGGTATCTGTCTTATCCACCAGGTCTCGAGGATACATCCTTACAAGGATCACAAGCTGGTCTTCATTAAAATTGGAGATGCAGGTATCTCTCTCGAGTACACCTTACCACGTAATGGATTTATTTTTCATACAGTGGTACTCGGCCTACATGCATGGCCACCAGTTGCCATGAGCAGCATCATTCCCGCTGACATGACGCGGATGAGTCTAACTTTCGAGTAGTGCACTACTCGGGAGAGACTATAAATTTCTCATTCCCGCTGACATGATGCGGAAGAGTCTAACTTCCGAATGGGACGCCACTCGGGAAAGACTATAAACACCTTTTCCGGCTGACATGATGCCGACGAGTCTAATTTTCGAGGAGTATACTACTCGGGAAAGACTATAAACACCCCCTTTCCAGCTGACATGACGCTGAAGAGTCCCATATACGAGTAGCATCCTACTCGGCAAGACTATAAACACACATTCCGACTGACATGAAGTCGAAGAGTCCTATATACGAGTAGTTCCCTACTCGGCAAGACTATAAATCATATTCCGGTTGACATGATACCGAAGAGTCTCATATACCAGTAGTAATCTACTCGGGAAAGACTACAAGGTTAAAGATCTTTGACTTTACGTTTAATTGTCTTCACAATTAAGCACAAAGTCGGGGGCTACACCTAATAGGTGCGCCTATTCGGCGCACACTATTCCAACATCTACATCGAGCCCTTCATAGCCTCGCTGCCAGCTGACATGAAGCAGGACTCGGGAGAAGCAGCACTCAGACAAAGAGTACTCGGGAGCAATGCACTCGGGAAGACTTCACCGTGGAGGATGAGCACTCGGCATCAGCTGTGACTCAACTATGAAGGTCTCGGGGGCTACTGTGGGTGCCATGGGCCCCGGGTACCTCATGACAAGCATATGGGCCACTCGGATAGAGGATGGGCCTAGCCTTGTAATTAGAGATATAGCTAGATTCGGCAGACTTCGCCTTGTATGGAAAGGAATATACAGTCCTAGTCGGGTGTGTTATATCTCTAAGGGGAGATCTCCTAGTCGTAATCCGATGGGGACTCCTACCTTGTAACCCTGTCCCCCAGTATATAAGGGGAGGCAGGGCGCCCCATGAGGGCAGGTTGAGTTGGTTCACCAGAATCACCACCACAAATCCTCAAAGGAATACCACCACAACTGGACGTAGGGTATTACCTCACATCGAGGGCCTGAACCAGTATAAATCTCCTTGTGTTCCTTTGCAATCCACCGAGTTTCCATCCGCCGACTAGCCCCATATATTTATTGCCGGTGTAAAACATCGACACCACTCATCCTGGACCCAGTCGTCAAGAGCATCAAGTTGAAGAAGGTCCTCATAGATGAAGGCAGCGCCCTCAACATCCTGTTTGCCAAGACCCTGGATGAGATGAAAATTCCTCGTTCAGAGCTACGGCTGAGTACGGCACCCTTCCACGGGGTAATCCCCGGCCTATCTTCAACACCACTTGGACAGATAACTCTGCCGATCATCTTCGGCACGCGGGATAACTTCCACCCAGAGAACATCTGCTTCGAGGTCACCAACTTCGAGACTACATACCACACGATACTCGGACGGCCGGTGCTAGCCAAATTCATGGCAGTGCCGCACTATACCTACATGATGCTCAAGATGCCTGGGCCAGCCAGAGTTCTTTCCCTTCGCAAAGATGTCAAGCAAGCCTTCACCTGCGACAAGGAGAGCTACAAGTTGGCTCAATCCCAAGAAGCGACAATCGGATGCAACAGCATTCGGCAAGCCGTCACAACTGAAGTCAAGGACGATCAAGTTCCGGCAAAAAAAGCAGCGAAGTTGGGAATTTCTGCAGACTCTGACATGAAGAAGATCCCCTTGGACCCTTCCGGCCGGTCCAAAACTGCTCTAGTCGGGACCGGACTCAACTCCAAAACTGCTCGTCACCTTCCTTCTGACATGCCTGGGGTACCAAGGGAGGTGATCGAGCACGTCCTCAACGTCAAGACAGACGCAAAGCCAGTCAAGCAATGGCTACGGTGCTTCGCACAAGACTGCAAAGATGCTATTCGGGAGGAGATAACAAAGCTCCTCGCAGCTGG
Organism: Oryza meyeriana var. granulata; assembly: GCA_003991445.1. NCBI lineage: Eukaryota > Viridiplantae > Streptophyta > Magnoliopsida > Poales > Poaceae > Oryza > Oryza meyeriana. Next base: position 130,129 of record RYFJ01004210.1, read on the forward strand.
GTTCATCAAAGAGGTCTACCACCCGGATTGGCTAGCAAACCCAGTCCTGGTCCGGAAGAAGAATGGTAAATGGCGCATGTGCGTCAACTACACCGACTTAAACAAGGCGTGCCCCAAAGACCCATTTGGTCTACCCAGAATAGATCAGGTGGTGGATTCAACAGCGGGGTGTGAACTTCTCAGCTTTCTCGACTGCTATTCGGGATATCATCAGATTAGCCTGAAGGAGGAGGACTACCTAAAGATTTCTTTCATCACTCCATTTGAGCATACTGCTACATCATTATGCCGTTTGGTTTGTAAAACGCTGGACTAACGTATCAACGAGCAATTTAGTGTTGTTTACACACTCAGATCAGGTGCAATGTGGAAGTGTATGTCGATGACGTGGTGATCAAGACAAAGTCCAAAGAAGACCTCATCGCCGACTTGGTGAAAACCTTCCAAAATCTTCGAAGATTCAAGATGAAGTTGAATCTGGAAAAGTGCGCCTTCAGTGTGCCATCCAGAAAGCTACTCGGCTTCATCGTATCACATGACGGCATCGAGGCCAATCTAGAGAAAATCAATGCAATCATGAATATGGCACCCCCGACTAGCCAGAAGGACGTCCAGAAGCTGACAGGCTACATGGCAGCACTTAGCCGATTCTTCTCCCGATTGGGTGAATGAGGTATGCCCTTCTTTAAACTACTAAAGAAAGCAGATAATTTTCAATGGACTCCTGAAGCCCAGCAAGCCTTCGAAGACTTCAAGAAATTTCTCACATCACCACTGGTGTTGGCATCACCCATGCCCCAAGAACAATTAATGTTATATCTGGCGGCAAACACTCAGGTAGTCAGCACGGTGTTGGTGGTCGAGCGATCCGAGCCAGGTCATATACAAAAAATTCAACAACCAGTCTACTTCATCAGCGAGATCCTAGCTGACTCAAAGATGAGATATCCTCAGGTCCAGAAGCTGCTATATGGCCTACTCATCACTGTTCGGAAGCTGGTGCACTACTTCCAGTCGCATCAAGGCACAGTGGTCACATCGTATCCACTCGGGGACGTTCTGCATAACCGCGAGGCCACTGGCCGTATCGCTAAATGGGCGCTCGAGTTGATGGTGTTCGACATCACCTTTTAGCCATGGACAGCAATCAAATCTTAAACTCTAGCTGACTTTGTGGCTGAGTGGACAGAAGTTCAGACGACTACAACAACAGACAAGCTAGAGTACTGGACAATGTACTTCGATGGTTCTCTACGGATCGGTGGCGCTGGGCCCGGCGTTGTGCTGACGTCACCCACCGGCGAAAAACCCAAGTATGTTCTCCAAATTCACTTTTCGGCTTCCCACAATGTCACCGAGTACGAGGCACTCATCCATGGGCTCCGCATTGCTATATCACTTGGCATCCACTGACTGGTTGTACATGGAGATTCTCAACTCGTGGTGAACCAAGTCATGAAAGACTGGACATGTCTCGACGATACTATGGCGGCGTATTGTCAGGAGGTCCAAAAGTTGGAAAACAAGTTCGACGGGCTGGAGATAACCCATGTATTATGACAATGCAATGATTCTGCTGATGAATTGGCAAACATGGGATCCAAATAAGAAGTGGTCCCGACTGGGATCTTTGTTGAACAACTATTGGAGCCATCAGTCAAGAAGAAACCAGTGCAAGACAAGTCGGAGGCTGAACCTACCCGGGCAACAAACGAAGTACTGACCATATCCCAAGATTGGCGGACTCTAGTTCTCAAATTCCTCTTGGATGATGAACTCCTATAAGAACGCAGTGAAGCCGAACGGATCAAGCGTCGAAACAAATGTTTCCTTGTAGTCGGAGAAGACCTGTACCGAAGAAGCGCATCTAGAGTCCTTATGCGCTGCGTCACACCCGATGAGGACAAGCAGATTCTGCAATCAATCCACTCGAGCATATGTGGCAACCATGCCGCATCCAGGATGTTAGTCGGAAAGGCTTACAGGCAGGGATTTTTCTGGCTAACAGCAGTAACAGATGCTAAAGACATTGTTCGCACATGCGAGGGCTGTCAATTCTATGCAAGACAAACAAATCTTCCAGCCCAAGAACTTCAAACCATCCCAATCTCTTGGCCATTTGCAGTCTGGTGCCAAGAGGGTTCACATACTTGTTCGTCGCAGTGGATAAATTCACAAAGTGGATTGAGGCAAAAACCCATTGCTACCATAACAGCGGCACGAGGAAAGGACTTCATCATGAGTAAACTATACCAATTCGGGGTCCCTAACCGCATCATAACGAACAATGGTACTCAGTTCACGGGTGGCGTATTCATGATTTCTGTGATGACTTCGGCATCAAGATCTGTTATGCCTCTGTGGCACACCCACGGAGCAATGGGCAGGTCAAGCGTGCTATTGGCATGGTCTTACAAGGTATCAAGGCTAGGATATTCGACTGATTACAACCATATGCAGGGTGGTGGGTACAAGAACTCCCATCTGTTCTCTGGTCTCTAAGAACCATGGTTAGTCGGGCAACTGGGCAATCCCCTTTCTTCCTAGTCTATGGTGCTGAGGTTGTATTACCAACCGAGTTAAAGTTCGGCTCTCTGCGAGTTCAGGCCTACTCAGAAGACAATTCCAACGAAAACCGACTGGTTCAACTTGATTAGTTGGAGGAAGTTAGGGACATCGTAATTATCCAGTCGGCAAGGTATCTTCAAGGCCTGTGTCGTTATCACAGTCGAAATATCCATGGCCGCGCCTTTTTGGTCAGGGATCTCGTCTTGAGAAAAATGTAAACCACCAAAGACAAACATAAACTATCCCCCTTGTGGGAAAGGCCGTTCATTATCGCTGAGGTGACTCGGCCAGGCGCCTACCGACTGAAGACCGAAGACGGTGCCCTAGTCAGCAACTCATGGAATATAGAATAGCTACATCCTTTCTATACCTGAGTACTTTCCCACATACATATGTAAAGTTTTTCTCTGACTCACTACGTCGCTTGTTTCAACCGAGTAGTGAGTCGGGGGCTACATGTATTATATGTGCTTTATGAACAATATACGAGCTTGTTTTGACTAAGTTATGAAGTTTTACAACGATTTTGTTTTGCTTGCCTGAGTATAGCTTTTTGAGGAGAACGATTTTTATTAAGTTCCTATCAATCGACTCGGTGCAGACTATATAGTGAAGTAAAGCTAACGATAACTAAGGAAAACCAAGAATTCGGCTACATTGTACATATATTACACAAAAGCTTTATATACACCGACTGCATGATTGTTTGTTTTTACATTCCCAGGTCCTTTGCGATTGCCTCTGCAGTCGGCCTCGCCTCAGTAATCAACTCCAGTGCTTCCTTAGGCGTTGTCTCTTCAGCAAACCCCTCACCGATGGCCTCAAGGTCTACCCTAGGGTAGATTGACTTGGTCATGGCAAGGGTCTAGGCCACACCAACGGCAACGCGCTCGTCCGAGTACTTTTTCAAGGTACTCGGGGCTTCGTTAAGGCGCGCCTACACCTGGGAGACTGTATTGGAGCTGGTTCCGATGTAGTGAGGGTCCATAATGTCAAGGAGCCCTTTCACGGATTCTGCAAGAATTTCCCGTGACTCCTTGACGACCTTAATCTCCTCTGCAAAAGCTTGAAACTAGGTTTGGGCGTTGGCTCTCGCAGCTGCTCAGATTCATTGGCAAGCACACTTGTTAGCCAAAACTGCAGTCGGAGTAACAGAAGGATTGGTGAAGGTTATTGTCAGAGGGAAGGCTTACTTTTGTAGTCAGCCTCTACTTTGGCTTTGGCCTTCCCTAGTTCAGTCTTGGTCTTTTTGACCTTCTTCAGCTCAGACTCCTGTTGCTTTTTCTCCTCTGTCTAGGTCTTCAACTCAGCTTCGAGGGCTGTACATCAGAATAGTCAAGAACAAAAGATTACACTCAGGACACAACTGGGCCATCGGGAAATAACACAGCTGGAGAAATATACTTGGGACCTAGTCAGGAAGACAAATACAGGAGACTTACTTCTGATCTTCTCGGCCAAAGCCCAATTCTCATTCTTGAGCTGGTCAACTGCTCCCCTTAGCCCAGTCTCCCTCTCCTAACTAGTCTGTCTTTTAGAGCTGTCGACTATCTTCTGCTTGGAACAAAACAGAGTCAAGAGGCAGAGAACCAATACAAGGAAGACTGTCAGGAACTCAGTATGGCAAGAGTCATACCCGGACTCCCCGAGACGCGGCGATTGTGGCACGAAGGAGAACTTCGCGCTCCCTCTTTGCTGCCTCCTCATCATGCTCGTAGTTTTCCATGACTCCGTCAGGGGTTACCCAATGAATCGTTCTCGGAAACCTGTGTGGAGGGGCTTCAAGCCTAGGGAGATCCATTTCATCCGAAGACGGCGACGATATGGATGGCGACAAGGTCCCAGCTCCTGACTCGGCAGCTGCTAGGGCTTTAGGGATTCGCTTAGGGGCTGGAACAACGGCTTCAGCGCTTGCCCCTTGGTCAGCCGGTGCTAGCAGTCCTGCTATCGGGGCAGCTTCAGTTTCTATAACTGGAGCAGTCACCGGCTCGGCAGATGAACTTGCAGGTGCTGGCTCAGCTAGGGTTGGCTCAGCAACAGGAGCAGTCGACGTGGTCTCCTTGAGATCTATGTTGACCTGCCTCCTGCACAACGAGTCAAATATCAAGACACTACAACACTGATCAAGATTTTCAAAAGATTCAAGATTGCTTACCTCTTGGAGGTCTTGAACCTCCACGAGGGGGCTCCAGATGTTGGAGGTGGAGAGCCGCTGGCCGCCGGGCTAGTCGGCGCGACGGTCGGCGGTGGCACTTTGCTCTTGGTCGGTCCGGTCTCCACGATGGCCGACTGAGACGTTGAGACACTCGGCTGTGGCATTACTCTTTGGCTTGATGCCGCTAATCTTGTACTCGGCGGTGCCGGCATTGGGCTCGATGTTGCTGAGCCTGCTGGCGCTGGTCACGAGCGTGGAAGTGATGGCTTTGGACTCGGTGGCCTAGGAGCTACACTGGCAATATCCTTTATCTTCAGGCTCTTAGCCGCAGTACTCAGTCTGCTAGCCCTCTTCTTGCCCGAATCTTTGACAGGTTTCTTCCCAGCTCTCTTCGAGCTGGGCTGGGCAGCAGAGGGACTCAACAGCCTTTTCTTCAATTTGGCGGCCGACAAAGTTTGGGAGTCTTCATCAAACTCCCCACATTCCTGCAAGAGATTTGACAATATATATTATACACTATAGAGCAATCCATGATATACATTTACAAGCATTCATCACAGATGAACAACAAATCAGCATTTCAATATTACCTCTGGGCGAGGCCTTTTCTGACTATAGGCCGTGGTGGCGCATTCTTCATCTTCAGTCTCAACCACCCCACTGGCAAAATAGCTGAGCATGATGTCAGTCACCTTGTGCTTGTCAGTCAGGTCTAGGTATTCTCGGCTGGGATCATTTTTTCCTTTGTAATCCTAGCCAAAGTGGCTTCTCAGCTTCAATGGTCTGATGCGGTGACTCAAAAAGCATCTGGCCACCCAGGGACCAGTCAAACCCGAGCTCTTCAGCTTGTCGATTTTATCAATCAACTGATACACTTGGCCCATCTCCTCAAAGTTTGGCACCAATGACCAATTAGGCGAGACCACCGGAGACAAGCCAGTGAACAGGGGCAAAGAGGGTTCAAGGTCAGAACAATAGAACCACTCTCTATGCCAACCCTTGAGGGAAGTTTTCAAAGGAACATGAAGATAGACTCTTTTCATTTCGTTCCTAAGCTGGAGGCTAGCTCCCCCTATCACCTAGACTTTGTTTTTGGAAGGCTGGGGTTTGATGTGAAACAAATATCGAAATAGATTGAAATGGGGCTCCACACCTAGAAAGCATTCACACAAAGTTGCAAATATGGAGATTTGCAAAATGGAGTTGGGGTTCAAATTTACTAATTCTAGCCCATAGAAGGAGAGAAGTTGGCGAAGAAAGTCCGAGGAAGGAAGAGCAAGACCCCGGTCAAACAAGGAGGCGAAGACAACAGTCTCACCAAATTGGGGCGCCGGAATAGATTCCCCTTTAGCTGGATGCCAATGGATGACTTCACGGCTCTGCAATCTCAGCAACTTCTCCAAGTACTTCAACTTGGTCGGGCCGCAATCCGAAGTCGGCCAAGTCTCATCAGACATCTCCGGGATTTCCGAAGCTCTCAGCATGGCTTGGGGCGAGGAGGTTTGGGAGAAATGCTACTGGGGGCTTGGAATGGACGCGGAGGAGCGGGATCGCCCGAGTTTCAAGAGGGAAGAGCTAGCAATGGCGAACCCTAGCGAGGCAAGGTGTGAAATTTTGGTGCGGAAGTTGGAAGACAAAGCGTTTGGCAGATTGGAGAAGATGAGGGAATCTTTTCTCTCTCTCTCCCTGCCTTTATAGAGCCTGTGCTGATAAGTGGAGTTGGGCCTGCAAATTCGGTACTGGCCAAAGATATGAGTTTCTACAGTAGCACGCTCTATTGGGCCGCTCGCTGGCTATGTTAAAATCACAGTGCTGGTGCTACTTACAGAAACCGATTAAATAATTAGATATGCTTCATGCCAAGCCTATAGCTAAATGTATACATTCGGATATCTGCATTATTTACCAGGTATTGAGGATATATCCTTATAAGGATCACAAGCTGGTCTCCATTAAAATTGGGGACGCAGGGATCTCTCAAGTACACCTGATCACATACTGGGTTAAAATCCATAAAGTGGTACTCGGCTTACATGCTTAGCCATTATTTGCCATGAGCAAAAATTATTCTAGCTAACATGAAGCTGAATAGTCTAACTTTCGAGTGATATACTACTCGAGAAAGACTATAAAAAATCATTCCTGCTGACATGACGCTGAAGAGTCTAACTTCCGAGTGATATACTACTCGGAAACGACTTAAAAATATTCCGGCTGACATGATGCCGAAGAGTCTCATATACCAATAGTGTACTACTCGAGAAAGACTACAAGGTTAAAGATCTTTGACTTTATGTTTAATTGCTTTACAATTAAGCACAAAGTCGGGGGCTACACTTAATAGATGCGCCTATTACCTCACCTCGACGGCCTAAACCAGTATAAACTTCTTGTGTTCTTTTGCAGTCCACCGAGTTTCGATCTGACGAGTAGCCCTATATTCATATTGCCGGTGTAAAATATCGACAATAAGCTTTATGCAAAATCTGAACCTTTTAGCCTTTACCTTTGATAGGGAAGCGTGCATACTCCTTTGTAGTATTATATATTGTGTAAGTCTTGTGGAGTACCTTTTGTACTCATGTTGCTATTTTTCAGGTGAGGATACCGGCGAGATGTGTCCTACTACTATCCCGCCAAGGGTGGCGAGGAAAGTGGGTAGTTGCTGCTTTGCTCTTGCTCGGTTGGTTACCCTATGGGGTGTTGGCACACATGGGTTTTTATCTTTATGTTTATGTCTTTTGCTATGACTTCCGTTGCTATAGTTTGTGATGTATGAAGGCTTATGATGCCCGTTATGTAATATGTACCTTGCTGCCTCTTTTATCCCTGTTTTGGTACTTGTTTTGCTATCAATTGCTTGCAATAAAAGCACAAGGCTAGTTGCTCCTAGGGACTAGCTATGTACGAGAATAGGCTTTGGAACAATTGAGATAACCATGGGAGGGCCTTTTGGAGTTCGAGTCCTCTGTGGTATGTAGTTTTCTGGTCGCCGCCACCAAGCGGTTTGACGAGCAAACTTCGGAGAGGACTGGCATGGCTATCCTATTGGTTATGTCCTTTGTTCCAGGTCTAGTGCTTTGGATTTATTTTGTACCTATTGTTAGCGGTGTCAAGTCTGCGATGAGGTTAGGTGGTTATTTTGATTATATGGACCCCACCTAACTAGATAGTTCGTGTTGTGTGGAGGCCATGGGCCCCGGGTACCTCATGACAAGCATATGGGCCACTCGGATAGAGGATGGGCCTAGCCTTGTAATTAGGGATATAGTAACCCTCAGCAGACTTTGCCTTGTATAATAAGGAAGATACAGTCCTAGCCGGGTACGTTATATCTCTAAGGGAAGATCTCTTGGCTATAATCTGGCGGGACTCTCACTTTGTACCTGTCCCCAGTATATAAGGGGAGGCAGTGTAACAGCCCACTTTTGATCCTTGGTGCATAAAACCATTTTTTCCATCTGCATGCTCTTCATGTCATCTTTCATGCATTGAAAACCCAGCCTTGTCCCCAAGTTTCCTTCGGTTGGAAGCATGCTGCCCCTATCGGACCATCCTCTTGGGGATTGGACGGTCCGAATGCTTCCCATCGGACCGGATGCTTCCCATCGGACAGCGCCTCCGATCGGACCTCGCGCCGCGCCCGCGCCCCCGACCCCGACCTCGCGCCGAGCCCGCGCCCCCGACCCCGACCTCGCGCCGAGCCCGCGCCCCCGACCCCGACCTCGCTCCCGACCTCGTGCCGCGCCCGCGCCCTCCCGCGCCCGTGCCCGGGCTCTCTCCCGAGTTCACGCCCGCGCTCGCCCGAGCCCGCGCTCCCTCTCTCCCGAGCTCGCGCACGTGCCCTCTCTCGCGCCGCGCCCTTTTTCTCTCGCGCCGCGCCCTTTTTCTCTCGCGCCCGCGCCCTCTCTCGCGAACCCGCGCCAGTCAGCTGGCTTTTTACTCCGCCTATGTTGTCATCGGCTTCTAGCTGATGCTCATGTATGCGAATGCTATCGGCAATCAGCCGGTTTGCTTCTCACTTATAACATCATCGGCTTGTATCAATCTGTATCGGCTGATTGGTTTCGGCGTCAACCCAGAGATAGTCCTTAGGCGTGAATCGCTGATACGTGATGCTATCGGCTGTGCCCTGTCCTCCATCGTCCAAACGAGATCACGCGAGGATCTCTCTCCGCCCGTGTGGCTCGGCCAGGTGGCTTCCTCTGCGCGCCTAGCCACGTGAGAGGAGAGGCAGAGCCGCCTTGGGACCTCGCGAGATACCCCGGCAACCTCAGCAGCGCCCTGCCCTGTCCATCTGTCTGCTGCACGCTTGCCCGTGCACACGCCATCGCGAGACGTGGAGCAGAGCAGCGCCCCTCCCTCTCCTCTCTTTCCCTGCCTTCCTTTTAAACCAAGCCTATGTCCTCCTGCCCCAGCTCGCCCTCTTTCTCCACGCACCCAAGGACCCAGGCGATTGCCCCTTGGTTCGCTGAGACGTGAGGTGCCGCCCACGGCGCCGGCGAGCACACGCTTTTCGTCTGAGAGCTCCGGTGAGTTTTACCTTGTCTCAGCTTGTGTCACACGCGTTCTTGCTCGACCTAACTCCGTTTTCGCCTCGGCAAGCAGCAAGCACCACCGCAGCCTCATCGTCTCTTGCAACGCGACCGGTGCCGCCGTGACCTTGCAGCCGCTAATCTGCGCCTGGTGAGTTAGCGCTGTCTGGCGGTATCAACCATCTTCCATTCATCTTTGAACTCATCACAGTTTGACTGCAGCCTCCATCGCGAGAACCTTTTGCCGACGATCACGCTCAACATTGCTCCCCACGCCTGCACTCCTCGGTGAGCTTCTGTTCTGCATGTACCTCCTTTTTTTATTCCTGGGAGGCACTTGTTCTCCCACGTCCTTGGCTTGGCCTGTCATGCCATTGTTTTGCCATCCACCCAAGCGTCACCACCGTGCCATATGTGTGGATGAGGCTCAATCGGATGGCGCATGTAGTAGAGCCCTTCGATTTTGCATGCAGGACCCCTGAGCTTCCCCACACCCTGCATCACTAGCCATGCACTAGAGCATGAGAGGATAGAGTAGACAAGCGTGCTTAGCTTGGCTTTCCACTGAACACTAGGTGCTTGTGGTTGAGTGATACAGCCACCCATCAGCCCCCAAGCAAGCAGGTTGGCCTCACTGCATTAGAGCGGGATAAAACCGCGAGTTGAGCTGCTGCTGCTGTTTCCGATTCTGCGGTTGTCGTTAACCTGCGAAGACGTTGTAGTTTGTGGTGCGTGCGAAGACATCGTTCTTGGACCGAGGCGTTCGCCTCTACGAAGCCTTACCGTAGTTCCACTGTACATCACAATGACTCCTAGGCCCGTAGAAACCCTCGTACGCCCCAAATGCCTTAAATTAAACACTCACGCCGGTGATTTCACGTGTTAGGCCGTTTTAGTGACGTGTGAGGTGTGCGATTAATATCTAGTGAGTTGGAGTATATCCACTTTTGGGAGTTGTCCTTAGGTTCACAGCAGGCTCATGTGGTTTCGTACCATAAAAATGCCCCTAGAACCGAAAACGTCCCAACTAGACCACCCGTTAAGTCGGTAGATGTTTCAGCCGTTTCTGCAGTTCGGTCGAGCGAAAACGCTGTTTCTATATATTTTCGATTAGGACAGAGCAGACTTCGTTTAGCCGTATCTCCCTCATACAAACTCGGATTCAAAGCGATTCTTTTTCCTAATTCATCTAAAATCCATGCAATTGCATATTCTGCAAAAATATTCGTACTTCCTGTTCTGTTAAATATTTTGCCGTTGTTTTCATTGCATTCGTTTGGAATTCTCGTAGAACACGACGTTGTTGACCCGTTGTGGACAGATCAGAAGAGTTCCAAGTCCAGGAAACAATGGCAAGCACCCCCTTGATCAATTGCTCCTATATTTCAAATTTACAACTATATTGATGCAAACTATTATGCATGCGATGTTTTACTTGAAAATGTGTGGATTCATTGGGTAGTAACCTTTGTTGCATTGATGCTTACCTTTTCTTGAGTATCATGAATTCCTTGTCACTTTTGAAAATTTGGGTTATTGTGGTTGGAAGATGTCAATAGGTATGCTTAGTTTGCTTTTTTAATCAAGGCTATTGTTACTGATTTTGGGATGTGGGAAAATGAAAGCATTGCGAAAATATGGAAATGAACAGTGGTATTCTTCCCCTGTCTCGTTGGTGGAAAACAAAACTGAAACAAGCTTTTGGACTGGGCGAGTGGATGTAGTGTTCGGTGCCTTGTTGTGGTATCGATTAGGTGGTTGTCTCGCCCGGGTCATAAGGACCGATTCTATGTTGTAGCTAGAACCAGAAGCACAGTGCAAACCACATGTGCTCTTGTGGGGAGTTCTAGCTTAGTATATTGTTGATACCTAGCAATAGACCCGCGGTGAGTTGTAGGTATTTTGTTGACATTGGATAGTGGGGTTATGGTTTTTGTCATAGCCCGAAGGTACTTGATTTGTTCAAGGGTGACCAGCAATCGTATGAGCTTGGGGATTTTGGGAGGCTCCCAACTCCCTAGGATGGATCATAGACGCGGATATTGCTAGGTCAACGGTGGAAAGGCTTTGTCATGAGTGTGTGAGCCTCCGTGTGGTAGCTCGATGTTTGTCTTTTTGGGGTACATGTACCCCTCTCGAGAGTTAAACTATTCGAATAGCCGTGTCCTCGGTTATGACGACTTGGGAATTCTCACCGTAGTCGTTTTAATTTTGGAACTGTTGGGAAAGATCTTGTGCGCCGAGGAGTTCGCTGGATGGTTGTGGCAGCGTGTGGCACTGTGCTGGCATGGCAGGAGCCCACTATGGTTGGAAACACTGGGATTGATCTTTATATACTTGTTTGCTGTGCTAGCTTGTTTACAAAATTTCGTTCAAACCGCAATGTTTTCGCTATGTATTTATGATTCATGCAACTGCAAGACCTAACCATTCTTGTTTACCTTCGCTATTATGGAATACCATTGCAACACTATCCAAGTCTTGCGGAGTACGTATTGTACTCACACACGCTTGTGTGACTTTCTTTTTTTTAGAGATGGTTTGAGGAGGACCGACAATCGGTACTTCTATGCAGCGGTTTTGGAGGACGACGACGACGGTGCTTCTAGGGCTTACCGGTTGGTTGCCTGTGGCGGCAGGCATACTGCGGTTTTGGCCTCTATTATCTTGTTTCCGCTGTTGAACTCTTTGTTAATTGCTGTTCTATTGGCCGGTCGGCCTCTATGTAACCGCCTAAAGTCTAGACTTCACCGTGTACGACTTATGTTGTCTGCTGTGTAGTCTGAACCTGTGATGTATGATTATGATGCTGTTGAATGTGTGTGCTAGCAATATGTGGACTAGCACGAGTACACACATAGGTTCGGGTCAAACCGGTCCGACAGAGCTGTATCGGCCAACTAACGACCATGGTTAAGTCATAGTAAGCCATGTCGTTAGGTAGTTGGTTTGAAAACACCTGTTCAAATTCTCATCTATTTTAAATCTAGTAGTCACATTACCTATTGCATATCATTTTGCTCCACTTACCTCCTTTGGACAAAAAAGATTTTGACTTAAACTAATGCTTCATGTTCAAAACTGTAGCCGCCCTGCCCTTGAAATGGTTTCAAGATACTTTTGAATTTTAGCTCTAATGATTTAAAAAGTTTTAAACTCTTAGTGAAGCTGCTGCAAAATGTTTGCAAAAGGTTACAGCACAAATCTAGACTTCTATCTCCTTACTATTGTATTTGGTTTGAAGATGACCCGTGTGATGAACGCTAGACGTTATTAGCATGGATAAGGACTTAAGGGGGGTACTAAGATGGAGCGTTGCTTCTTCCTTTATTCTTGTTGTTTTCTTGCCGTTGTGCGATACTTTGTTATGTTCGCATCACCCTGCTGTTTGATCTGAAAACTAATTGCTAAAAACATGTGAAAAAACTAAGGAATAACATATATACTCATCTCATATAGTTTTACTACTAACCGCCCAACTTTCATTTGCTGAAATCATGATTTTATTTTGTGTTGTGCTAACTTGCTGCAGATGGCCGAGTGGTGTTTGCCATTGGACCGAGTGACGCCGGCCCCACCGTTTGCACGTGATTTGTGGAAATGCTGCAATTTGCGTGCACATTCTGTTTCTTTGAGTCACCACCCTCCTGAGTATACAGTTGCTCAACACAACACTTTGGCCCTGCTTCAGTTGAGTATCGTGCACGAGCTCTTATACTCGCCAGGCTATGTGGGAGCCGGCCCTTGGATTCACCGGCTATGGCTCTCCCTCCACAGAGCCATCAATCTGCTCTACATTGCTATGGCACACATGCTGCATCTCATGTGGAGTTAGCTACACAGTACCCGTACCACCCCTCACGGCACCCCTTTGGGGGGGAAGTTCACCATCTCCTCTCAGCTGAGCGTGAGCCAAACCAGTCCTTCGCATTGCGGAGTAACGTGCGCTCTGAGATCGTTACCACCGTGTCATTGGCTGGGAGCTGCGGCAAGCTCGTGGGCGCATCGACTCACTTGGAGCGGCCTCATATCGTCGCATGGGCAAATTCCCCGCATCGAGCTGTATGGTGTGGAGAATGTTGCTGCACCTGCCCCTGCTGCGGCCTAGCCTGCTGCTACCATTCCCGCACCTATGCCAACACCCGTTGCCGCGAGTGAGATTAGCGTGCCTGTAACCCGGTGCCCCGCTCAGCGCTCCATCGTCGCGCTACACGCATGACAGCTGCGAGTATCGTGCCTCTCTCAAGCGTTCAATCTGAAGCTCACATCAGCTCGCGACGTCGGGTCATGCGCCCCTCTGCCAATGAGTCTGCTGCAGATAGAGGAGGATTATGAGTCAAGTACCCACTTCGCCAGAAGATGGTTGACATACAGAGCTTACCGGAGTAGGTCTTCCACATTGGTAGAGCTCCTAGTATGAGGTTTTGTAGTGAGCGGGTAGTGCTGTTTCTCGCGTGGCTGAGTGGCTAGATTGGTGATGTGGTGTAATGACTGATGTTGTGCTGTAGATGTTATTCATGCTTGGCTTTGTAGTTGTGAATCGATAAGGTTGTCTGTTTGTCTGTAGCTTAAGTTTAATCGCTAATGGATTATTTGTTCTCGTGACATTTATTGAATCTTTTTTGTCTGTTTGATTTATCCTATCAAATCTAGTGATAGTTTGACTTATCATAGATCGGAGATTGTTGTACAGGAGATGCAGCAGGACGTTTGCCCATCGAGGGTCAGAGATGTCCTCTGACCAGACATGGTCACTCGCACAGGTGGCCAGATCGCAAATACGTGCACTGCGGGGCAGCACCGTCCTTACCTTGAGGTGTTGTCTGAGCAAAACCCGCATGGCACAAACTCAATTGCTTGAGAGGATTGAAAGACACGTGCGACATGGTGCAGCGACAAGCAAGGAAGACAGACTGGAACAATCACATCCAATTTCGAATTCCGCACAGCCACCCGTTCTGCGTTGAGGATCCATTGACGGATGGCTCGTCATGGAGAGAGCTCGACTTGAGTTCATTGCGACGATGCTGAGAAGGTGCATCTTGCACGACAAGTCACGCGCCGCTAGTGATTTGGTGGACAATAGTGCAATCAACAGAGCCATGTCGTAACGTAAGAGTTTAGGTACTGTTCGCAAACCACAAATCCCAGCTGGTATCATGAAGATCAAGAGGAGGAAGAGAATTTAGAACCAGAAGCAGGCAACATGTCCGTAGACGGTCTCACGATATTCAACACCTTGCCCGCTATGCAGCTGACGACCTACCAAAGAAGAGACAAAATGGAGTTGCTGGAAGGACTAGATAGGAGATGCATGCTGAGCCTTTGAGTTCCGACTTTCCACTTTAGTGAACAGGCATTGATGGGAGCAAAGCACCATGTGTAGGGAGTCGACGTAAGTGGCTGCACGCAGCCGCAGGAGGAAGCTCTCGCAGCGGGTATGGTCCCGCACCCCCGGTTCGGCCCCGCGCACACCGAAGTATCCAGCCTTTAGCAACGCCACACCACAGCCTCGTGTGCCATCACCGCCCTCGCCGGCTGCACAACAGCAGACTTCAGCCGTGATTGTACAATTTGAGAAGCATTACTCCATCGGTGCCGAAGAAGTCCC